>JAOEHI010000008.1:3962368-4053580 GCA_025447815.1 Percopsis transmontana
TATTTAGGACGTCTCAATAAACTCCAGTGCCAGGTCGTAGCAGAAACGATACTGCTCCTGTGGACATAGACCCCCCCACACACACACACACACACACATCAGTGCACTCAGCTCTTTGTTGGCAGAGGCCTGCTGTGTGAGCGTGCTCTTACAGAATGGTCACCGCACCGCCAGATATAACTATTACTTCCTCAGGTTGAGGGAGTGGGGCTACCTCTGAAGTGGAGGACGGGCGGCGGCAGGGCGAGAGGAGAAGAAAGCCGGGCCTGGGGGGGCAGAGGGGACAAACAGTATGGCTGTCCCATTGTAACCTTGGGAAGACGTGTCTTTCGCAGAGCTGCCAGTTAGCAGAAGCTATCGCTTGGGAATGAGGTCACCCTTGCATCTCCTAGTAAGTGTTAGCACACCCAGTGTAATGGGGCCTCACCGCGCCCCACATCACACTACAACCAAGTCAAGGGAGGCTTCCATGCTCAGCTTTAACAAGAATCCCTCCTGACCCTGCAACCTGGCTACAGGCGACCAGGAGGAGGCCATCTTGGGGAGCGTGGGGGAGGGAGGTACAGATAAAAAAGCGCGAGGGAGTTATTTACGAGAGCGGGGTGAAGGGATGATGGGATGAGCATAACAGAGGCGCCGGACGTGACAGTGGCCATCTCATTGCCATGGCGTTGCTGTGGAAGACAGCGGCAGGACGTCACTGGGAGAAAAAGGGGACACTAAAGGAGGAATACGACAAGGATGAGAGTAAAAGAAAGGGGGGCGCCTTAGCAGACCAGTGTGCAGATACGGAATCAGGGAACACTGAGGGTACAATGACTGGAGAGAAAAAAGTGAGTGTGTGTGTGTGAGAGAGACGCCTTGCTAGTGAATAATTATTCATGGGGAATGGGATGTCAGAGAGTTCAGGTGGGCAAGCCACTGACGGCCAAGGATCCCGGACTACTATGGAGTTTGTAAATGTTTGGTGCCAGTCTCACACTGACTCATCTGATTCAACAAATGAGCCCTTAAGAAGCACTAAATATCTTCAGGCGGGTGTGGCAGGGTAGGGGGGGAACAGCCACGCTGACGTCATCGCTCGGGGGACCCGACTCAATCTGGCATGGCTTCAACTCCTTAGAAAACATCACGTAAAAGCCTTTTTCAATGATGATGTATGAGAAATGATTTCCCTGTGAATACAAGTAGTAGTGCCAGTCTATCAGACATATACAAAATACATATAAGAAATGTACAATGTTAACAATTGCAGATATTTAAAATAAACAAGGGCAACAAAACTGCTAAAACATAAATAGGCCTAAATGTTTTTTTTATGTGCAGTTCCATTGTGACCCTTTACACCGCAATATTGTGAACCAATACGGCATTATCTTCAAATCTACTCTAAGAAGCTATCAATTCCGCTCTCATCATAAAATTCCACCTATTTTTCCTGAATTTATTACACTGAAACTGTCTCGTTGTCCTTTACTGCTTCAATCTAACCCCAGCTTAACACCCTGTTCCTTTCTACGCACACCCCCTTTCTCCTAATCCCCCCGTAGCTGCTATCTTGTGATTTATCTGCCTCAGTTCCAATATTTGTCGGCAGTGTGTTTTCTCCCCCTTGTCTAAATGTCACCCCTTCTTCTAAGACAATATAGAGAGTCAGAGAAAGGAAGAACGAGAGGGCAAATGCAGGGGAGATAGAGGAAGGGGAGGGTGGGGGAACTCGTAAAAATGAGCAACAAAGTTTGGGAAAATTAAACATTAGGTAAGGTACTTTCTCACATGCATATACTTGTAGGTGGAAATGTGCTGTGTCAGGCTTGATGTAGGAATTTCACAGGGCATCTCATGGATCTGTAGTTGCACATTCACAGTACTGGCCTTTATTGTGGTGCAGAACTAGCAGCAATGTGGTCTTATTTAGTGCTTAATGGTTTGTGAGATGCATTCAAACACATACATATAAACACATGCATAACTCCAATGTACGGCACATCAATTGTACAGAAACACCACCCAAAAGACATACACACTCAGGCTATCACACACAGCATTTAAAATAATAATAAGCAGAATTATGTTATAGTCCAGGACCCGTCTTATGAGTTGTACTAAACCAGAGGTTCCCAAACTGTGGGTTGGGACGCCCAGGGTGTCCCCATTAAATGCTTTTAGAGGTGCTGTGAAATGTATTCATGATTTTTTAAATAACCTTTTGAATGACAGTATTTCATCTTGGTTATTGTATATATGTATGGTTATTGTTTACGATTGATTATACTGTGTATATTCTTACACTATTATGTTATGCTGGTCAAAAGAAATTAGCCACTTGTTTTTGGGGGTCATGGGTCAAAAGGTTTGAGAAACGCTACGCTAAACAAACATAAACACAATGAAGGGCCTGGCATTTCTCAATGTCAGTGTTAATGTACTGTAATGTAGTGTAACTGTTATCCCACCCCAAAGTGTCCACCCCTCCTTTTGTCACTCCACATCTCCCCTGTGCTCTTTCTCCCACCCTCACGCACTACCTCCTTTATAACCCATTACTCCCATCTCACAATTCTCACTTCTGGCTGTTTTTTTAACGGACTGGACACTCTCGCTTTGTTGGAAAGGAGCTCAAGGCCCAGCAACACAGACCCATAATGCATTTTTGCCAAACATTTTTTTTATTTTGAGTAGCATTACTTTTTGCACATTACATTTTGGCAGACTTTAAAAAAAATCAAAAATACATTCAATACTGGACACGTGGACATGACCTTTTGTCTCAATAGGATAATATTTGTTTAAAAATCAAAATACCATCTGGGCATGCTAGTTCATAAGAGGACACTGAATAACAAACTCACTGAGAATTTGGATTAAATTTGAACATCGTTGCCAAGAAAGGGCCAGTGGAAAACACAGGGCATTCAATGGTGAGTAACACAGCTCTCTGATTTCTGAAGATGTGCTTTAGATTCAATTTTGTAAAAAATAAATATTTAAAATGTTTACATTAACTGCTTTTAAACAATGTTTTTGTCATCTTTTGTCTTTAACAGATATGTGGGGACAATCCCCTGACTTGTACTCAGAAACATAGAGCGATACTATAGAAGGTAGAGACAGACAGACAGACAACGCAGTGTAACTGTGACGAACAGGAAGCCTGCTGTCCAACGACCCCGCCTGACACACGGAGACGGACAGACAGACAGTCTGATGCCAACTGTCTCCGCTGTCAATCTCACGGCACCACTCCTCCTGCTGTTGCTATGGGCAACCCACCCCACCATGGCAACCAACTGGCTGTAAGTCTGGCGTGCAGGGAAGGAAGAGAAAGAGGGAGTTTGTTTGTCATGCTATAACTTTTAAAACATGGTGACGTGTCTCTAAATCTCTTTCTGTCGCTCTCCCCTTTCTCTTTGTCGTGGTGACCTTTTCTCTTTTCCTCTCTCTGCCTTCACTGTGCATTCTCTGTCCTTTGTCTGGTGGTCTTTCCCTCTTTCCCATTCCCTAAAACTCCCATTGACGCCTACTCATCCTTTCTCACCATCTTGCTCCCCTGAGTGCCCCTTCTGTGCTCTTGCTACTTTTCACCCATTTGTCCCCATCTCTTTCCTCATGTCAATGATCCAACCTACTGTGAGTTACGATATGACCCCCCCCGCCCCCATTGTGTCCCAGCTCCCTGGCGAGGCTGCCTCGCTCAAGGTCTGTGTCAGGTGCTGCCCCCTGTGCGCGGTTGAGAGGGCTGTCCCCGGGGCAGGTGGGGGTGTGCAGGTCTCGGGGGGAGGTCATGGAGTCCATACGCAAGGCAGCAGAGATGGTCATAGAAGAGGTACGGGGTAACAGCAAGAGAGAGAACAGCAAGGGCTCAGCATTACAATCTACAGACAGCGTCATCAATAATCAATACTGTTTTTAGTCAGTCAGTTACTGCCTGCTTTTCAGTGCCAGCACCAGTTCAGGAACCGCCGCTGGAACTGTTCCACCACCCCACGCGGGATCAATGTGTTTGGCAGAGTCATGAACCAAGGTAAGCCTGGATAGCTAAGGTAAAGCACCTGGAGTCATTGCTAGAGAGCGGCATTCATATGCAGCAGAGGTCAGTTGGCAGATACACTGTGTGTTATGCTCTGTTTATGAAAAAACAGGTACACGTGAGGCAGCCTTTGTGCATGCTCTGTCCTCAGCTGCCATAGCAGTGGCTGTGACACGAGCGTGCAGCCGGGGGGAGCTAGAGAGGTGTGGCTGTGATAGGAAGGTCAGGGGGGTCAGCCCTGAGGGTAAGTTTGGAGACACGGATACTGGACGACATTTCCAAAACATCTAATATAGATAATTGATCTGTAAATTAAAACTTTCAACTGTCAAGAAGTTGTTTGCGCATGCAGCCCAGATAAGGCCTTCCTCTCTCATCCCAGGTTTCCAGTGGTCGGGGTGCAGTGACAACCTGTCCTATGGGGTGGCATTCTCCCAAACCTTTGTGGACGAACCAGAGCGCGCCAAGGGGCTGTCAACAGGTCGCCCGCTCATGAACATCCACAACAACGAGGCCGGTCGGAAGGTTGGAGATGACATTACTGATTATTTGGTGACAGCAACCCTAAGTTCCCTCCTTCTCACATCCATTTCTAATTGTCCTCTTCCTTTCCCACGGCTCTTGTCGTCTTATTTCCCTCCATCTTCAGGCCATCCTTCATAACATGCAGGTGGAGTGTAAGTGTCATGGTGTCTCTGGCTCCTGTGAATTGAGAACCTGTTGGAAGGTCATGCCCCCCTTCAGACGAGTCGGTACTGTGCTCAAAGAACGCTTTGATGGTGCCACAGAGGTATTGGAACACATCTTCCCTCCTTTCTTCTCCTCCGCTGGAGCATTGAAAGTGTGCCGCTCTAAGCTGTGTAGACACCTTGTGTCAAAACCTTCTTTCCAATCATGCTTCCCTCAGGTCCGCCTGACTCGCATAGGATCCAGGACAGCCCTGCTGCCTCGTGACCCCCAGGTCAAACCCCCTGCTGCCAGAGACCTTGTGTACCTCGCTGCCTCCCCAGATTTCTGTCATCTTGATCCAGACAACGGTATACCTGGGACAGCGGGTAGGCGGTGTAACGGTGAGAGAGAAAAAAAACTGCCGTATTTGCACCACAACCTTAAACAATTATTCAGCACAATCCCGTATAGTCTGGAAAGCCAAATACACTGTATTGCCCCCATTATAGGGACGTCGCGGCTGGCACCGGATGGCTGTGAGCTGGTGTGTTGTGGGCCAGGGTACAAAGCGGGCCGGGCTGAGGTGGTACAGCGCTGCTCCTGCAAGTTCTCCTGGTGTTGTTCAGTCCGCTGCCAGCAGTGCAAAAACACAGTCACTATTCACACCTGCAGAGTGTGAGAGGATCAAAAGAAAAAAAGCCCCTGAAACAGACAGATGCTGCACACAACAGCCAACAAACCACTAGAGAGACACTTTCTTTTGAATGAATTAGTGAGACAAAATAGTGTTTTTCATATGGAGCATTCTTAGTCCATGGTTATCTTAGGTGTTTCCCTAAAGCCTAAAGTTAACTCATTTCCGTCCTATAGCAGATGTCAGGGCAAAGTTATAGAGTTGCGTTGCTAACCATGCATTATTAGACTGAATGTAAAAGCAGGGACCACTACAAATGTTAATGAGCACACAGAATTGCTTTGCTTAAGGTTCATTAACATTAAGACAGGTAAATAAGCAGACATGCAACCATGTGTGTCCAAATGCATGTGTAAATTTCCCCTTAAACTGACAATGCTTTTAAAGCTGACCTTAACCATAACTAACAGCGGGGGGAGGGGGGGGGGATACAGCACTTACTATGGTTTTACATGTTTCAGTGGTTTGAGTTCAGTGCCTTAGGCTACCAAGTCTACATTGGCTGTATTTATATATTTTTACCTCTATTCTGGCTTATTTATTTGTATATCTGCCATTCTAGGTCCACATTCATATTTCAACAGTAATCAACAGCTAGAATAACTGACTTTCATTAGTCTGTTTTGTGTTGTGCCTCAACCTCCTATGAAAACTGTTATGCATGCTGCTGCACAACTGCTGCTTTTAGATATATTTCAGAGAACATGATTAAATATTGTAGTTTATTCAAAATATGCAGTGTGTTTTTCCCCTAATTGACTGAAAACTATTGCCATACATTGTTTTTCCATCCCAGTAAAAGCTACCAGCAACCCATCTTAAATACTTTGTTAGCCAACAGCAAGCTTACATACATACAAAAGCATACATTTTTGTGTCAGTTAAACTATTTTATTACAAACAAACATTCTGTGATTACAGTCACCCAGAAGTTACTATGAAGCATATCTCAAATCTCATTAAGAAATTACATCGCAATTGTTATATTATGTTATATCAAATCACACCAAATTGGTGGTCAAGCAATGGAAAAAAAACAGAGGATAAAATAAAAACTCAAATCTCAAAATGTATGACTGCTAAAAATAAATTCCCAAAAAATAACAAAGTCATATAATTAATACAACATACTCAGCAAAAATAAAATATAATAAATGGATTTCATATGACCTGAAAAAAGGCACTTGCCTTTCTAGCGACAATGGGCTTGGTATTCCCAATGTACACTGGGACTTGGAAGAAAGTAACCATTATCTACAGCTACCCTGATCTGGAGTGACAAGAACTTGTGCTTTCTTCGTACAACTTAAAATTGGCAAAAACATCAAAAATACAGTACTACTTAAAATTAAGTTGCTTCTTTAAAGTGTAATACAGTTGTATTGTAAGTAACTTAATGTTAAGCGTAAATAATGTGTTTTCCCCTTATGTATTTCATCGGTCTGGGCACAAAAGCCCAGTAAGGCCACAAAAAACAGGCAAAAACACAAAGAAGGTCAACTGCAACCATATACACATATTGTTCTTTAAGAAGGGAGGAATGATAAGAGGCAGGGGGGCCAGCCCCACCGAAGTATCGGAAGGGAAAACACTGCTATTTCTAGAAGCGATCATAAACGAAAGATGTTACATTTATATTTCTCTGACTGCATTCACAGCATGATGAAAATATTTAACCTCCTCTCTGCGACTCTCTCAACCCATATTAAGAAGGCACATAAGTGTACATGAATCCATCTCCCTTCCCCATTGTTTTGTCCTTTTTTAAGAGGTTGACCATTCATCTCTCCTGTTGTGTATTCACCAAAGCTAGTTCTTACTTCTTTTCAGCACTCACTCCTACTCTATAGAAGAATGCAGCGTTTCTTGGGTTTGGTCTCAGGTGGTTCCAAGGCTGCCAGAATGGCTTCATCAAACACATTCTTCAGGCCTCTCTGTTTGGGAAGGAGAGACAGTAAGCGTGTAAATATTCCTCGTCCTTGAGCATGCACTACTTATAATTTAATGGTGACGTGTGGCCTTGTACCTGCGTGAGGGCAGAGCATTCCACATATTTGACAGCCCTGAGGTCGCGAGCCAGCTTGTCTCCGCTCTCGGGCGACAGGGGGCGCTGTTTGTTCTTGGCCAGCTTGTCGACAGTGTTGCTGTCATCCCGCAGATCTACCTGAGTACCAACTAGTAGGAAGGGTGTACGTGGACAGTGATGAGAGATCTCAGGAACCCACTGGGGGGGGATAAAACATTTAGACAATTTTTACACTCAAAAATAGAGAAAGAATAGGATTAATGTATAAACAGAGTTTCAGTGACATTAAATCACTCACCTTCTCTCGGACGTTCTCAAAAGACGAGGGGGAGACGACAGAGAAACAAACAAGAAACACGTCTGTTTGTGGGTAGCTGAGAGGCCGCAGCCTGTCATAATCCTCCTGACCTGAGAACACCAATCAGAAAGATAAGAGGACTGATTTTCTAACAGATTAAATCTAAAACATGGACATAAAATGAAATTACCACAATATCAATAGTAATTAAGACATTAGAATACAAATGGCATTACCTGCTGTGTCAAAAAGACCAAGCGTATAGGGCTCTCCTCCAATCATAACAGTTACTGCATAATTATCAAAAACCTTTTGGACATACAAAATAAAAGATATTTATCTCAGAGAATAGTCTTGAGACAGTGTGTAAATGCTTATTATAATATGCATTTGAGTGTTAACAATTAATAATTGTACCGGTGAAGAGTTTAGAACCTCGATAATATACGGTATATCGTAACTTGGCATGACTGCTCTTTAAAACTCTCTTACCGTAGGCACATATTCGGAGGGGAACTTGTTTGTTGTATAGGAAATCAGCAGGCAAGTCTTTCCTACTGCACCATCCCCTACCACTACACATTTTATAGTCTGCATCTATGGGGAGACATAGCATAACACCATGAATAACACAGGAAGTCTATAGACAGATACATATATTCAACCAGAGGGGAAGTAATACATACAACAACAGCCTAAACGACCTCCTCAAGGTCATTCTGGAGACTGTACCTAAAGATTATGAACCTGCAAAGAATTATCTCACACTTTCAGTCTCTCATTGGAGATTGGATATATTAAATGGCATTTGAGAGTTTTGGGGGGGGAGGGAGAATCCCGTTTTGACTTGTTATTATATGGAGACCCTGTGGCAGTTAAAATCTGACTTCTGCATATTAACATAAAACAGAGGAGATGTGCTTTAAGTTGATACAAGACACTTATACCGTCAGATATTGGCTGAAATGTGCGGTGAATGAGAAGTTTATAAACAATATAATAAACAAGCAACCTACTGAAAACACTTGTACATACGGTCTTGATCGTATGAAATAAACTAGTTGTGAGAAAAACAAATGCACAAATTGGATAACGTTAGTCTTATGTGTTTCATTACCTGACAAAATTAGATGAACTTTCTTGTGACGGATAATAATCATTTACATTGATCAAATCAGATAGTATAGAAAACGACAATACATAATCGTGTAAACTAGATGTAGTAAATGACTGTCAACACAGTAGATAGTAATGTTAACATTTGACTGACTTGGGTTAGCCTGATTGCTAACCAACTAGACACTTTTTACAGCCCCATGGTTTACAAAAACAAAACAAAAAAGAGTATTTCTTTTCTGCAGATTGTTTAGTTTAGAGTTGCCATACGGGGCTATCACAACGCGCCATCCTGTCTATTTAAAAAAAACAATGTTAAACAAATATAAGACTGTTTTTTATAACTACTCACCGTTTTCTTCTGACTGGTTAGGCGTTGGTTACATCCGGGTTTGAGAGTGAGTCAAATTACTTTTGCGCAATTGCAAACCAAACAAACCAAAAGTGAAATAGGAGCAGTGACACCTAATGGACAGTTGTCAACTGTACAATGATGTAAAACGTGCAACCAGCTAAGTTTAGGTCGAAGAAAGAGGCCTTTCCTAATTAGTGTCTCATTTTTTAATAAATAGGCTTTGCTAGACTACTACAACACAAAAAAGGGTAGAGACTGCTCAGAGCATGCAAGCCTACTAGGACTTGCCGCCCTGGCCGAGATCAGCTGCCGATCCCCCCACCCAGTGTTCTGAGCTAAATGCTCACGCACTAAATGCTAAACGTTAGCAGAGCAACCTATGCAATATGCCTAACTAAACAACACGATTGGTTAGTATTTAATGTGTAGACTAAATCACTTAACAATATGACATTATGATAGGCCTAAATGATGAGATGACGTACCTTTTTCTTTCGCGTATCGCTACTCTTATTATCTTTTCTGAATTGGGAACCTGAGGATTTATACCTTTTCATTTGATCCATTTGCTATAAGTTCACAACGTTGTTTTTGATACTTGAGTAACCCTCCCAGTCAATCAAGGGTCGAGGCTGAACCAATTCAGACTTTGTAGACTACATTGCATTTGCGGTGTAGTCTACAGACTGAATTTATATATTTTTCCGCAGTTTCCACAAGTTTCAGCGTAGGCTATATGAGAGTCTGCATGGTGTATCAAGGATTTCATCTGGTGTTGGTTTTATTTATTGAACTTAATTACTGTAGACCTACAAAGTGAGGTAGATTTGCCCCTGCCAGGATCCGCCACTTTGCCAATGCTTTTCTACAGTTAGCCTAGCTACAAGTATTATTTGTAAACTCTCCTAAATTATATAAATTCAACAATTGCTACACTTTTTGTGTAACTTAAGGAACATATAGGCTAACTTAATGTTATATAGAACAATATCCATAATATTTAATTAGAGAACAGGTTTTTTTACATAAAAATGTTTTTGCTATAATTTTCTCTGAAAGGATGATGGAATGGATTGGATGAAAGGATAGGGATCTTCTTCGGATACTTTTATTTTGGTATTACATTTACTATAATTTTGAAGAATGATGGCGGAAGTTTTAACTACCACTTCACATGCTGGCTTTACTCTGGTTTTGCTTCCTTTGTCAGAAGGACTTCCGTTTTCATGTTTGTTGCAGGTATCTGGAAAATACATTTGCCATCCGAGGGGTCTACCCGTCGTTTTAGTAATCCGTATTCGTTGCTAGTGGTTCTGTGTCGGCTTTGTTCACAGCTCGACAAGAGTGTGTCTCCACAAGTCCACAGCAGTCTTGAAGACCGACTATTTACCTAGCTAGCTGGCTAACATCAGCTAGCTGAATTATCTAACATGTTTCGATACTTGAATGACGTTGATGACAGCCCTTTCATGATGTAAGTATTGACATTTACATGATGTACGATTGTAGACATTTTGCTTTTAGGAATTGCGATGAGACATTTCTGTATGCGTCGATTACAGGCTAGCTGTCTCGTGTAATACTGTCTTAAGGCAGGTATCTTTACTAACAAGCTCTTATGGGCCTGCCATAGTCCACCATATTGGATGGCCAATAACAGCCCTCAAAAAATACTCTGCTTAACGTATTAAAACAGCGACTAGCGAACGAATTACTAGAGTAGACCTTCTGTTAATTGAATGTGTCTAAATTTATATCCGAGTATGTTGTTGATTATATTAATTGATGTGATGAAATAACGAATTTAACATCATTTCAGCAGGTTTCAATAGTCTTTATCCTCACCTTGTTTTCAAATGGCATGTATCCTGCTACACTAGCATGTGTGGATTTTTTTTCTTAAATAGGAAAGAATAAATGTGATATTCTGTATTCTTTAGGGATCCATTTGCCACCCATAGGCAGCAGATGAGAAGTCTGTTTGGATCCTTTGGCTTTGAACCCTTTCCCCTTGCCCCCCAGATTCAGCCACCCCGTGCACCACACCTACAGGTACCTACAAGTATCAATTTAACATATTCTGTTGTGTTTTATTAGAATTTGTTCAGTTCTGGCAGTAATATCTGTATTGGGTCTACCATTTTCTCTAGGCAGGTGCACTAACTCCTTTTGGCATGATGGGAATGGTGAGTGATATCTCCTCTGTTGTAAGAATATATCCTAAATTTGTTGTTTTAATGAGGTGCAAATGTCTGTTATTAAACAAAAATAAACCCTTTGAATGTTTTTGATATGGGCGTTTTTTACTTTTTCTAAAGAAACCCTTGTCTTCTAACTGCATTAACGTGATATAGAGTATTGTCAGAATTCATTCTTTTTTATTTACCCCCACTGATGGTGGCTGGTAAGTTTTCAATAGCTCATTGTTTTTCCTAGGGCGGAGGATTCATGGATATGTTTGGTATGATGGGAGGAATGATGGAAAACATGGTGAGTAGATCTTCACCATGCAGAGTGAATGCCGAGTGAAAACAAATGTAATTCTTTTTGCTTTGTATGATTCACTGTTTGTACATCTTCCAGGAAAGGATGTCCGGTGCTTCCCCAAGCTGTCAGACGTACTCGTCCTCGACAGTGATCTCCTATTCATCCTTAGACTCTGGGGCTCCTAAAGTGTTTCAACAGACCAGTGAAATGAGAACAGCACCTGGTGGGGTAAGACAAGCTTAGTGCTAAATACTAAAGGTCCAAATAATTAACTCTTCGTGGGAGTTATATTATTGCAGCAGCACGTCTAGGATACAAAGTATAGAAGAGCATATACGTGGAAAATAACCGATGCTATAGTAAAAAAAAAAAAGGAATAAAACGGTTTAAACATGGCTTATCCCTCACCCCAGATTCGTGAGACACGCCAGGCAATGCGTGACAGCGAGAGCGGCCTGGAGCGGCTGGCCATTGGCCATCACATTGGGGACCGCGGCCACGTGATGGAGCGCTCAAGGAACCGACGCACCGGAGACCGAGAGGAGAGACAGGACTACATCAATCTAGAGGAGTGTGAGTATGCAAAAACAGATGGGTTGATATTCCAATCACCAAACATTAGGAGCAACGTAAATCATAAAGCAAATCCATTATTACTAAATTACATATCTGTTTTTTTTTTTCTCACATATAAGTAATATTAAAGTAGGAACACATAACATATTTACACGCATGTTCTAGGTGAGGCTGCCGCGTTTGATGAGGAGTGGAGGAGGGAGGCAGGGCGATACCCTCCCCCAAATGCCCGGGGGCTAGACTACGGTCGAGATCGGCGGGCAGGAGGCCAACAGCTGGCTCTTACTGCTCCTCCTAGTTCTGCGTCCCCACCGAGCCATCGGCACGAGTCCCCCCGGCACCCCCCACCCCATAATCGGCCCCGTTACGACTGGTGAGAGGTAAGAGGAACTAGGATCAGTGTGAGTGTGTTTGTATCAGTTGTATTAAATCTCAGGAATCTTGTGGATGCAGGTTACTGAGAATCATCCTAAAATAATGCACGTTTCCTTAACTACAAAGAAACGAGTAAACCTAAAAAATGACTACATATAGTATGGGTTTTTATGGTGCTTCATCATGAATTAGTCACTGTAAATGATTTTTCTTCCTTTTTAATACTAACTCCCACTGAAGTATTTTTTTGTCTGTTTCTTACTAGCATAACTTTCTTGTTATTATCATGTTTCTAAAGAGATTATGTATATTTTTCACCTTTTGTAGCCCTCTAGGATCACAGTGATCCAATTGACATCAATATTCAGGATATTATATTACTACCCCTTGTCCTATTTCATACCGATGCCTATTCCAGGCTTTAATGGCATGTTATACTACCCTCATAATGGCAACCACGAGAGACACTAGACTACACAATCATAAAGTTGTGGGACCATTAGTCGGGCTTCACCATTCACTTGCTATGTGTGGTAGTTTTTAGGGATCAGTTCCTGAGTGCCCTAGGAACTATTGTTACATTTGGCCTCAAAACAGTATTGCTTTCTCTTAATATTCAAAGTCAAGATTCATCTTTTAAATTATACATACAGAAAACAAGAGTTTCCACATAGAATTTACTGTACATAGTCATATGTCTGTTACAGAGTTCATGTGTGTTCTTTTTTTACATTATCTCTTATATCGTCTGCCAAATTAACTAATTGTACATTTTGCATCCTTTATGCTTCATGCCTGCTGTTTCAATGAGCCAATTTCCCATAGAGGATTAATAAAACCCTGTTGTTTAATATATATGGATAGGGGGCTCTGATGCGCTACAGAAGAACACAGCATTCCAAGATACTGTAGACCAGTGGTTCTAAACCTTTTCAACCACAAAAAGTTGTTCATAGCTTACCCCCCAGCCCTTCATGCATGTGCTATGAACCACTTCTTATCCTGCTTAAATACAAAAGTTTATTTCTTGAAATGATCTCAAGGGCCAAAGAAAAGTGTGTTGTCATGTGAATATATGTAAATAAAAATGCATTTAAAATTGCTTTAACTTCACTCATAGATAGGGCAGTTTCGCCCATGTAGTGTGCATAAGTTGTACATTTGAAATTCTCTAGCATGTACTGTCAAATCGTTGATATAATAAACTTGCATACTACAATATTGCATACTTGTTATTATGTAGTAAGGATAAATTGAACATGGTCTAAAACTCTGCGTTCTTTACAGCATTCAATTCAAGTGGAAGTGAGTAGAAGATTGGTGTGAAGGGAAACTTTTGCCTGAAGCTGTGACCCAAGATGAAGAAGGAAGTTTGCGGTCATCTCAACTGACCATCCTAGATGTTTGTTATGCCTGGACTGTCTATATATAAATTATACACACACATACACATCACAACCTAACACTTAGTGCATTTACAGATTTCTCTGCTGTTACTGTTGGAACCACACACGCACATGCAACATAAGTACAGACATTTTGTATATAGTGACACATTCTCAAAACTTGACATGCATTTTTGCCCGTTGCACTAGAAGTATAAATGCCGTGCTACACTACAGTTCATACATCTGTACAGTCCATTTTATGGTTGTGAAGACACTACTGTGTCTGTGGATTGAATTGTATACTGTTGTTAATTAAACTGATTAGAATTCATTAAACATTGTTAGATAATTGCAATCCTGGTTGTGTTTCCATTGTTTGAAGTTTAATGTCTAAATGTTGATTTGTAAAAGGTACACTCCTCTACTGGGTTTTAAAAAGCCAAATTTATCCCCCCCAAAAAATACACGTGGTTGTGGAGGGGAAGAGTAGAGAGGAGTGCCGGCCTCTCTTTTGCAGGAGGGGCTCATGAGTGTTTCAAACCAAAACAACTGTGTTGTGTGTGTATATGCATACAGCTCACACTTGTATGTGCCAGAATATCTGGCATATGAGATCTCTATGGTCATGTGACATCCAGATGGATCTCTCATGGCGTAGCCAATTAAAACCTTCCTTTCACTCGCTTACAAACATTCCATTTTCTTTCTGTTCACTTAGCCACCCAAGATATTTTAAGTGTGTACAGTTACATTCCCATCTATACATGGCATTCAACAATTCCATGTCAATGAATGATGTATTCTGTCTATACTTATATTACCACAGCCATTCTATTATCTTGGTGTACAGACTTTTTGTCTCTTTGGTAGCTTTTTATTTTAGCTTATTGAAGCTGGCTCCTTTTTCCTCACTCCCATTCTGTTCCTTTTTTACCCCCTCTCAGTCCCTCCCCTGTTCTGCCTGCATCTTCCAATGACTCACCAGCTTCCCCTCCCCCGTGTGTCGCGTTCTACCCCACTGTCTCCACCCTTCGTCCCTTCTCTCCATCCCTTCCTCTCATTCAATCGCGTACATTCGCTCTCATTTCTCTGCCAGGCATCACACAGGCTGCAGGTAATGATAAAAGATCAATATATTTCTTTATACCCTCTATGCCTCTCCGCCTCTCCGCCTCCCCCCTCCGTACCTCCATCTTTTCCTCCTCCTCCTCCTCCTCCTCCTCCGCCTCTGTGGTTTCTACCCATCTCATCTCTCCATTGCTGCATATTCCCCCAATGGACCTTTCCTGAGCAGTGCAGGTGCAACATGCGCACGATGACAGCGTCAACTGATTATATAGACCTTGACAGTCCAGTCAGTTCATTTATCTTTGCCTTTGTACAGTATGTCTGTTTGTTTATTTGAGCCGGCATGGTACAAGGGAGCATCTGCTCCACACATTCTGAAGCCTCGGGATGCATCACTGTCACACTGTGCGTGCATGAGGGAAGGCGACAGGGAATGTGAAATCCTCTTCAGCAATGAGCCATTTTGGCTTCTCAAAACAGCTTAAAGTGGAACATTTTAGCTATGAAATGTTTGTTTGCGACGGTTACTTTGGGGGGCATTTATTATTGTCCAGCCCTTCGTGTAGTCACAATTCACCAAAATAAATTCTAGGTATTATTCCACTATTGCTGCCATCCCCATTTCTGGTGCTGTTTTCCCTCTTGAAAAGTGTTACAACCAAGTGTGTGAGTTTTCACATTTTAAATTCACATACTCTGCATGCATCTTTGTGTTTGTGTCTGAGAGAGAGCAAACTCTAACATACAAGTTTCTGTTTGCCACTGCATTTCCTAAAGGATGCATATATTAAGCCTCGTTGCAAGGGAGATCCTGGACTCAAGGGGAAACCCAACTGTGGAAGTAGATCTGCAGACGAGCAAAGGTTAACAAAAACGATTGATTTATTTATTTATCATAAGACTAGAAAGACTAGAAAGATCTATTTGTTCTCCCTCGCCCTACATGTGTATCACTTTCCCCCCTCCAACCCTTTCTGTTCCCTCCAGGATTATTCAGGGCAGCTGTGCCCAGTGGAGCGTCCACTGGCATCTATGAAGCTCTAGAGCTCCGTGATGGAGACAAGACCCGCTACAAGGGCAAAGGTTAGCACATCCCTTCTCTTTTCCCCAGCTCTCTCTGTCTCTTTCTCTTTCTCTCTCTCTCTCTCTCTCTTTCTCCTTCGTGTTCTCTGATGCAGATTATTTTTCTGTCCCTTTGTCCAAGGTGTCCTGAAGGCTGTTGGTCATATAAATGATACAATTGCACCAGCCCTCATCCAGTCGGTGAGCATAGGTGTAGATGTACTGTATGTCTGCATCGTGTTTGGGTACAGTAAAAGATATTATGTAACATTAGGGGTGGACGGGTTGAATGGAAAATAGTATATTGCGTGATTCAAATTTCTGTTTATTCCAGGGTATCAGTGTGTTGGAACAGGAGAAATTGGACAACATGATGATTGAAATGGACGGCACTGAAAACAAATGTAACTATCCTGAAAACGCCATGTGTGTGTCATGTGTGTATTCATGTGTATTATTCAGCACCAGCGTGTAAAATCACCCCCATGTCATGTTTGACTCTAGCGAAGTTTGGGGCCAATGCAATTCTTGGTGTATCACTGGCGATTTGCAAAGCTGGTGCCACGGAGAAAGGCGTCCCCTTGTACCGTCACATAGCTGATCTGGCTGGAAACACAGACTTGGTGCTCCCAGTTCCGGTAAGTTCCTAGTTTAAATGTACATCATTTCAATATTGAATTGGCCTTCGACTACAGTTAGTAATGTATTCTCACGTCCTATCTATTTGTCACCCAGGCCTTTAATGTGATCAATGGAGGCTCACACGCTGGTAACAAACTGGCCATGCAGGAGTTTATGGTACTTCCAGTGGGGGCGGAGTCTTTCCGGGATGCCTTGCGCATGGGGGCAGAACTCTACCAGACCCTAAGAGGGGTCATCAAAGAAAAGTATGGCCAGGATGCCACAAATGTGGGAGACGAGGGGGGGTTCGCTCCAAACATACTGGAGAACAGTGAAGGTGAGAGATAGAATTCCCTTTGTAATTCTTTTTTTTGGAAAATGAGCGGCTATATGTGGCTTCTACCTATGTCTCTATCCTTATATACTGTTAGCCCTGGAGCTGATCAAGACAGCCATTGAGAAAGCAGGCTTTACTGACAAAGTGGTGATCGGGATGGACGTTGCTGCCTCAGAGTTCTTCATAGAGGGCAAGTATGACCTGGACTTTAAGTCTCCACCTAACGCCGCCCGCCACATCAGTGCTCAGGAGCTGGCCGACATCTACCAGGGCTTTGTGAACAACTACCCAGGTATGTACTATACTATGTGTGTGCTTATTCTGTGTATTTGTCTGGACACACGCACACACACTACAGTAATATCTGGTAGCAATATTCTTTGAATGCGTGCAGTCCAGCCTGTCTCTCTCATTTGGCCACCACTTACCAGATGGAGAGGACAAGAGTGTGAGTAAATGAGAGAGCTTGATGGCCTCTCAGTCCCATATTTCCTGCTGTCTCTTGGCCCCCAATAAAGAGCTTTCAATGCTTTGCTACACTGCATGTTGGCGAACAAGAGCTCATGTAGCTCCTCACTGCTTGAATCAATATGCAGTGGGAGCATGTTAAAGCCTAGTGCCACTGAAGACGTACAGTGCAGGGTGACATATAGCAGGTCTGATGCGTTTGGAGGTTTGTCCTCACATATATATATATAAATAAATATATATATTTATATATATTTATTTATATATTATATATATATATTTATTTATATATTATATATATTTATTTATATATTATATTATATATATTTATATATATTATATTGAATCCTCTTGATATGTCATCTCAGTGGTGTCCATCGAGGACCCATTTGACCAGGATGATTGGCCAGCTTGGACCAGCCTTACGGCCTCAGTGGGCATCCAGGTACAACAAAACGAGTGACCATTCTGATGAGTGGTTGGACTGTTGACAACCTTCACTGCATTCACCAAGATACAGTACATCCCATGCAGTATAATGGTCACTATGGTTATATACAATGGTTTGTGTATCTGTGTCTTGAATAGACCTGAGCTGGTGGGTTTTCTTGAACAGAATGGGTTTCATTCTGATATTTAGTGTTGTGTGAATGGTGCAGGTGGTGGGGGATGATCTGACGGTGACCAACCCCCGCAGGATAGAGCAGGCCCTGAAGGAAAAAGCCTGCAACTGCCTGCTGCTTAAGGTCAACCAGATTGGCTCCGTCACAGAGTCCATCAAGGCGTGAGTGGAAGCAAGACCGTGCTTGTGTTAATGGTTTGATTTATGTTTTAATATACAGTATATGTATATTACTCTCTCTCTCTCTTAATTCAATTCATTTCAATTAAATGGGGGGCAGGATAGTCTAGCGGTTTAGGTGTTGGACTCCCAGCCGGAAGGTCGTGGGTTCGAGCCCCAGAGTTAGCCTACCTGTAAGCATCCTTGAGCAAGATGCCCAACCCCTACCTGCTCCATATAATAGCACCATCATTGTAAGTCGCTTTGGATAAAAGCGTCTGCTAAATGACCTAATTGTAATTGTAAATTATGTTTTATTTGCATGAAATACAAAAGTCATTCGAAAGTATACATACAGTAAATAGTCTACATTAAGTGTAGATTTACATGAGTCTTTGTTAAGACAGGGGTGTTCTTCTAGGTGCAAGTTGGCCCAGGAGAATGGCTGGGGGGTGATGGTGAGTCACCGGTCAGGGGAGACAGAGGACACCTTTATAGCTGACCTGGTGGTTGGCCTCTGCACTGGACAGGTAAACACAGCACGTGTACCCTGGCGCAGGCAGTGCTAACCCACCCAAGTTTAACATGACATAGTCCTGGGGGGGGGGGGGGGCGTTACAGAATTACGCAGCATATAAACAATAGAAAACAAAAGTGAACAATGCAATAAAACGTTATATTGTGGCATAGCAACAACAAGAAAAATACGGTGTTGCAATAGTCTAAACTTGAATTCATATAGCAAGTAATTCCTACAGTAACCTAAAGATGATTGTATTATACACCTGCAATAAATCAAGGCTGCACTTGGCTCAGTGTGATCCTTTGTGTTTATGTCCTCCTGCAGATTAAGACTGGGGCTCCCTGCCGCTCAGAGCGTCTGGCCAAATACAATCAACTCATGAGGTTGGTGTTTAGTATATCAAGTGCTCAGTCTGATGATGCCAGAGTGGGAGCTTTGTCATTTGAATCTCACGTTAAATGACGTGTGTGTCTTTCTCTCAATGTTTCTTCCCTCTCTTTCTTTCTGTCATTTTCACTTCCTGCCACCTGCTTATTGTCATGTTTTCTTCTTTGTTTTTCACCGTCCTCTTCGTCTCAGGATTGAAGAGGAGTTAGGGGACCAGGCCCGCTTCGCTGGGCACAGCTTTCGCAACCCTAGTGCCCTTTGAATGCCAGGACACACACAAGCCCACACACCTCTCTCCTGGCGGACAATTAAATTAATTCAGATTCATTAGATCTCAAATCACTAAAATGGCTTTAACAGTGGAGTAGCTATATATTGACCTGAGACTATAGGCTATTTAGCAAATTCACTAGGGCTGACTGCAGCAGAACCTGCCTAAATCACAGGGAGAAGTGGCGTTCCTGCTTTCAGCAGAGCCCAGCACTTTTCTCTTCTGCCCTTGGTCTTTTCCCTGTTTTCCAACTCCTCTATCAACCCCCTTTTTAACTTTCTGCAGACGTGCTTTGGCATTTATCCCGTTGTTTCCTTCTCTCTGTTCTCTTGTCCTTGTGAAGTGTCGTGCTATACAACGTGTTTGTATTTCATTCTAAGGCTATTAAAACTCAATAATGACGGATTCACATATCGTCCATTTGCTTTGATTGGGGATCTCGTAATGTAAGAAAAAAACATTTCGGGTTATCATTGCTGTACGATCGGATACAGGCGATTATTACCTGAAAATTGTTCATATTGTCTTTACCAGGCTAAATCAAATAATCACTCATTCAAGAAACGTTTTAATCGGCAAAAATACCGGGCTATATTTACATTTTGTAACATTACACCTTACAACCAACATGAAGTGCGAACCTTTGCATATGCTGCCAACAGTGTGCGTCGCTGCTACATACGTAAACACACGGTAGATGAATCATCAGCTGCGCGCGCCGAACGGAGCAGCAGGGGGAGCGCGAGCCGTGTTTGTTTCGGGTGAAGGTAGGCACGCATGCGCAGTGGGATGCTCTCCAACGAGGTTGCCATGGTTACTACACAATAGGAGACGGGACAGGGGGCTGTGTGAAGGGGAGAGAGAACGACAGGAGAGAAGGGAGGAGGTTTGCAGACCCGCTTCACTGGACACACCGTTGCAAGCTTGCACAGACCAAAAGTAGCGTCGTCTGGGGCAAACAAAAAGAGTGCTGAACACAGAGATAACCAGTGATTGTAAATACGAAGTAATTTACACTATTTAAAAAATATAGTAGGGTTTGGGCCAAATTTGTTTTGTGATTATTGTATTTCCCACTGTGGCCAGACACGTAAAAGCAGATTGGTCCAGGAACAATCTAAACCACATATTGAGATTCTGAATATGTGGCCATAGTAGAACAAAGAATAAGCTTACTGACATGGCTTCTTCATGGTTCATCACAAGATCATATGAAATGGGAAGGTTTGGCGGAACCATCCCCTTATAGTAAAGGTGACTGTGGAGGGAGACGGCTAAGCAACAGAAAAAAAACCTCTTGATCCCCTCCCTTTCCAGAGTTTTGGCCCTCTCTGCGCCTCTTCCTTATCCTTGCCTCACTCCCTCCTTCTCCCCTCTCTTCGAGCTCCCCCTTTCCTTATGCAAATCACGCCCTCTTCTCGCTCGCTTTCTCGCTCTCTTTCTCTCACCCGACGTGCATCCCTCGCTTGCCCCTCTGTTAAAATTGTGACTGTACCGAAGGCGAAAAAAGTGCAAGTCGTCTTGGAGGAAGGGGGGGGTAGGGGGAAAAGAAAAGGGGGTGGGGAAGAGGCAACCGTACGCATCAATTTGTACAGTCTTCTGTGGCACCCCGTTTTCCTGCAACGACTTGAAACAGAATTCTTCTGCATTATTTGCGGTGCCGTTACAATATGATCCAGGTCCGGCTTCTGTTTGTAGAAGCGTGCGCCTCTGCGTGTGTGTGTCAACGTGCAGCATAAACCGAAAAACAGAAGAAAGGGAGAGTGAGAGCGAGGGACACGCATCGCTGGATATTATAGGTAAGGAGACGGAAAAATGGATGCTTGGTCTGTATTTGAAGCAATTCTTTGCTGGCCACGTTTGTGTTCTCCCTCCCCTTTTCTTTGTGCCTTAATGATCATACTCCTGCGTTATGGATAATTTATGCCAGGGTAGATTAATGTAAAAATGCACAATGTAGCTGAACATTCCAGTTAGAAAAGGGGGAGCCGGTGTGAAATACAATTCGCCATTCTACGCCAGCATTCCCGTAAAACGTGTAATATCACGAAACTGTAAACTGCGATGGCATCCATTCTGGTCGTGAACATGTATGTGCTGCTGAACACGGTTCTCATTGTAGGTGGACGCATGCCGTTGTAGTCGCTGGCGGAGATTAGGCCGGTTGCCTCTGCGTGTGTATCAATAACATTTCGCACAGAGAAAGAAGAAAGAAGAGTCGTTGCGGTGCCTGCTTGTCGGTGATGTAAGCAGTGCAACTGTATGCTGCTTTGCATCACGCGCAATAGTCTATTTGTTTATAATGCATGGGCTCTGCGCGTGCGTGTGTGTGTGTGTGTGTGTGTGTGTGCATATATGTGTGTGTGAATGAATCAATGGACATAGATATGACCAACTAGAGTTGAATTTGCTGTGTTTGCGTTCTGGCTGTTAATAAACGGTGGTCAACGAACCAGCCAATGAACCCATTGACATATAGGCCACCTGTAACTAAGATGTCAATTGTTATATGGCACCAGTTAGCTCCATATATGTTCCTGCTAACACACATTTTGTATGCAATATAGGCTAGTTGGTCATATCTATGTCCATTGATTCTCTGAGTTTTTGTGATTTGTATTTCAATGTATATATCCTGTTCTTATAATGGCTACATATCTCAAGCATAGAGTCATACCAGTGTGTATGAACAGTAAATTCTACTTTTATGATTGATTGAATGGATCTCTGCAGCATGCACTAATAATTAATGCATGGCCATGTGTACTAGAGCTTCCACAGAATTTATACAGGAGCTTGCTATGAATCAAACACACACACTTAAAATTGGTGTGTAGCTATTTATTGCCTGCAAGTGGAGCATGCATGTACATTTGAAACAGTCCAGCCAAAAATATCCTTTATTTTATCCACTGTAAGTGCACTATTTATATCCTCATTCAATATACATGAGACATTTTTTCTCCATAGCAGTGCCTATGTTGTCAGGCACACCCAAATGGATAAAGTACCTGTAACAATGTAATAAAATTGGCATAATTAATTTCCCTAAAGATAAAAGCAAAACCAGGTGATATGGGTCCCCATGCATGCAGCTGTAGGTTTGGACTGGATGGAGGTGGAGGAATGGTGTGGCTCAGATTCCAACATATTCCCTTTAGGTTCACCGCCGATGCCTTTTGTGTTCTAAACCTATTGTTTACATCCACAACCACAGCACATTCTGTTGGTCAAAGCCAATGCATGTGACTTGACCACATGCAACAATGGGTCTGGGCTGCTGTAGTTAGATATAAAGAATAAACTGGGTGTGTTGTTCTAATTGGCACCCAAGCTATTGTGAACCAATGCATCTGCAGTTGTACAGTCAGATGTTTTATCTCTGCACTGCACCCAACACAGTTTAGCCTATCAAGAAGAATGCACATGGCATCCTTTGTTATGCATCCTTAAATGACCTATGTTGCTCTTGCCCAATCCAATGATTTGTCTGTGGGCCTACTGTGCAGATAAGGCCTGACCACCGTGGTTTATTCTTCTCCACAGGTTTTGGTAGCTCACATGGTGTGATAAACAAGCTACACAGACAACAAGAAACACTTTACTCCCAGCAATGGCGTGTGTTGTAAAATGGAGGTTATAGAGAAGAAACAATGAAGACACGAACACACAAAGAATCGGTAACAACCAAGACCATTCCATCATCTACATTGTCAGATATTTGTTATATTGAGTTTCACAGTTGGCTCAATTGGGCTATTTTTATCCTGTACAATATTTTGTATTCATATTATTTGGTTCTGTCCAAAACATTTGCAGTCACAATTTTTGTTCCCTCATAAATTGTGGACAGAGAGACACTTTTAAGAAAATGACACACTTGAGGTGAATATGGAAGGTATTGACTTTGCCCATGTTATTGTATTGCATTCCCAACTGAAATTGAAAAAATGCAGTTGATGAGAAATTTTGGAGAGAATTGACAAGTGTGGTGGAAAACCTTTGGAAATTCAGTTAAAAAATTGCATGAAAAATACTTGTATTATATGGGTTGTGGGTGCTGAATTTATTTTACAATTTCTATATAGTTACACGAGGTAAAATGTAAGATGTAGATATGCTAGCACCTCTGGGTTGTTGTGAAAAAATGATAAGAAAACACATTTTGTATTTATATTTTCTGTCCTCGCTTGACAGTCATCTTTCTGTCTGCACTACCTTTTCTTTTCCCAGCACCTTATTCTCCTCTGCTGTGTTTCTATTTATATCCTCTTATTCCTCTGCACCCCTCTCTCATCATTGTTTTTCTCAGTGTGTTGAGTTTGTGCGTTACTAAATATCTTCCCCTGATTTCGGGGTGTTTCAGATGCCCATGCGCAGTGGGCGAAGGCGCGGGGCCAGCGAGGAGAGGAGGGGTAGGCGCCCGCACCCCAGCCCCACTCGCCCCGAGCGCAACGACAGACAACCGGTTTGTCTCGTGTCTTTCCTCTGTTCCCTCACCATTGTTGTCTTGCCCACAAACTTTACAAATATGTGTGCTTGTCGCTGTGTGAGAGACAACATTAATAGGAAACTGACAGTAATTACGTTTCAGACAAACCCTAATGAATTGTTTTGTGTGTGTGTGTGTGTGTTGTCAGTGTATGAGTCATCGCTATGATTGTCACAAATGTACCCTTGTAGTACCAGTGTTGGTTAGTGGTGTGTTTTGTAGCCAAGCACTTTGAAAACTTTGATGTTTTGTGTCTGTGTGAGCGGCTTTGTTCTAAAAACAGATGTAGGGCCTTTATGTATTCAGCGGCATCTCACTGGAATTAAAACTCCTGTGTCTTTACAGCAGAGAGGCACTGGTGAGGATTTGACGGGAAACCGCTTCAATCGCAGATCGCAAGGGCAGGATTCATCTGAGAGTGAGGGGGAGGAGGTTGTAGCTCCTCCAAAGAGGCAGAAAATTCAGGTTAGTGTTCTATTAAATTAAATAATAACAAATATGTTGCCACTATATATATTAATGCATAAAATAGATTAAACGATTGTCATAACATTTGTTGTTTTCCTGCCAGGATTCAGTCTCGACCCCAAACCCACCCACCTCCACACATTCGACTGACACCTCCACTCCTTCCACTGTTCCACCTCCAACCTCTGTTGCTAGCCAGTCGCGGGAGAGTGACAATGAAGATGGCCAATCCCAGGGCAGCAGGAGTTCAGTTGTAGGGAGCTTGGCCAATAGCAGTAGCAGTCTGAGCAGTGGGCGGGATATAGACCAGGACAATCGCTCCTCATCCCCGAGCCTCTCAGCCTCCCCCCTGGGCAGCCTAGACTCTGACTCCGACGGCCCAGAGTCGCCCAAGCAAGGAGAGAGGGAGCGGGAGAAAGGGAAAGAGGGTGGAGTGGGGAAGTCGGCAGGGGAGGACAGGAGAGTGACGAGAGAGGGGAGAGGGGAGGAGCCCTGCGGAGATGGAGAAAAGCGGGAAGGGGATGGAAGAATAGAAGACTGCTCCTCTTATAAGCCTGCTTCCACCCCCCACGCCTCCTCTCCCCCGACTCCCTCTCTCCGAGGAGCGGGTGATCCAGCCAGCGACGGCAGCACCGGGAGGAAGTCCTACTTCTCCCTGGACTCCAAGCTGGTGTGCAAGGCGGAGTACAGTGGGCCGGCAGCGGGCGACAGAATGAACGCCAAGGCCAACGTGCAGTGCGTGGCCAAGGCGACACTCTCCGGAGGAGACTATCCCCACGGCAACCCTGGCATGCCACACCCCCTTCCTCCACCTCCGCTGCCTCCCCCGCCTGCCCTGAAGCCCCTGGAGCTGGGGGGAGGCGTCCTGCCCGGTGAGGGCAAGGCGGAGAGGGAGAAACCGGAGAAGGCGGAGAAGCTCCTGGACAAGGCCCAGCCTGCGCCTCCTTCCCTGCTGCTGCAGGCCGGCCCCCAGCTGCAGCCCCAGGGCCAGCCCCCCCCCCACCCGCCGCACTACGGCTCCACCAGCTGGCCGGGTGGCACGGCGACCGGTTGCCAGGGGAGCTGGGGCTACGGCCGTTACCCCGGCAACCACCACCCGCACCAGCCCCCGGTGCAGCAGCAGCAGCTCCCCTCCGTTTACAACCCTCCGTCCTCCTCCCGCCACTCCTCCTCCCACCCCTCGTACCTCCCCCACCCCCACAGGGAGTACCTGCCCAGGTACGCCGGCGGGGGAGGGGATAGGGAGAGGGAGAGGGGAGCGAGAGGGGAGTGTGGGGGGAGAGAAATCAATAGGGACTTCTCGGCTCCCATAGGCAACAGCAATAACAGCAGTGGAGGGGGCGGCGGCGCTAGTGCTTGTGGGGGGGTGGGGGGCCCCAATGGCCTGCAAGGCAGGGAGTTTGGGGGCCTGTCGGTGGGTCAGAACCGGGAGTTCCCAGGCTCTGGCAGAGATGGGGCTAACTTAGGTCCCGGAGGGAGAGACTTTGGTCCGGCTTTCAGAGACCGGGACCGGGACCGGGACCGGGACGGTAGCAGGGATTTCCCTCCACCCAATCAGAACCCCAATAGAGACTTTGGCCCCAACGGAGCCGGAGGGGGGCATCTCCGCGACAAAGAGGGGGGCCGCTGGGGTGAGTTTGGCGCCCAGAGAGAGGTAGGCAACACCAGCAACCCCAGCAACAGCTCCGTCGCCCAGGGAAACCCTCCCAGCTCCAGCAGCGGGCTACCTGTCACCCCGATGTTGAACCGAGACCCACCTGCCTCGCCCCAAAACACCCCTGGCCACCCCTCTCACCCCTCCCATCACCCGCACCCCCCTAACCCCTCCAGAGACTACCCTCCTGTCATGGACCAGGCGCCGGCCCCCTCCGCAGGAGCGGACCACTTCCATAGAGAGTACCCGCCCACGGGGGGGAAGGACTACACCCCCGGGGGGCCCCCATCCACCGGTCCCGGTCGGGAGTACCTCAGCTCTCCTGGGATGACCCCCAACATGGGGCGAGAGTACCAGGGGCCTGGGGGATCCCAGCACCCCCACCCACCTCATCCCCATTACCCAACGGGGCCCCGGGACCGAGACAGAGAGAGAGAGCCCGCCCTCCGGGAGCCCACGCTGTATCAGAACCGCGGGGGCCCAAACCAGCCCCCTGCCCTGTCCCCCTCCTCCTCCTCCACCCACCACGGAAACCCTCCTGGCGCCCCCTACCCCCCTCCCCCACCTCCACACCCTCAGACCTCCCACGCACCCACGCCCGGCTTGGGCGCCCCGAACGTGCGCCCCACCCACTACCAGCCCTCCAACCAGACGCCGCCGACGCCCCTTTCTCCGCTGCCCAGCCCGTCGACCAATCCGATGGGAGGCTTCTCGTCATTCCCGCCCGGGGCCTCGTCGGGGCCTAGCATGCCGCTGCCCGGCTCAGGTGCGCCATCCACCTGTTCCCCCGGCTGCCGCCCCTCCCCCTTCCACGGCCCCATGAACAGCCACCCCCCTCCCTTCAGTGGGCCGTACCACTCCAACGGGAGCAGCGGGGGGAACATGGCCAACAGCAATAGCAACAGTAGCATACCCAGCAGCAGCAATAGCGGCTCCCAGCCCCTCTCGCCACAGCACGGCCCGAAAGGGGGGCCCCCGCCTCTCGGTAACGCCGGGAACAACAACAACAACAACGGCGCCGCAGCGCCGGCCTCCAGCTCTTCGCTCCCCGGGGACGGGCACGGCGATTCGGCCCCGGGGCCACCTCCCGCCCCCGTCATCAAGGAGGAACCGATGGAGGACAGGGAGGAGAGCGAGACTCCGTCCCCGGTGTTGAGAAGCCCCTCCCCCGAGCCCAAGGCGGTGGACATTCCCATCCACGCCAGCCAGTCGGCACGGTGAGATGCAGAAGCCTCGTCCTAGCTGAGGAGGTTTTAGACGTGCCATTGTAGACAGAGAGACACTGTTAAGAAAATGACTTCATTGGGGTGAATATGGGAGGGTTATTGTATTGCATTCCCAACTGAGGTTGAAATAGGGCGATTGATAAGAGATTTTGGGGAGAATTTATTTAATTTAGTTTGGTAGAAAACCTTTAGAAATTCAGTCGAGCCTTGCACGGGTCCTGTTCTGTAGATCCGCACCGGCCAGTATTTAACACTGCACCCGACAGCAGCACCAATTTAATACCGTACACGACCGACCGGTTTAACATAAAAACCGCGACCCTGTATTAACGCACCTGTATTAAAACAACCCTACTCCATCAGGTTCACAAAAACGTGTATTTGCTCACTCAAGCAATGTTTATGTACTCACACAAACACTTGGACTAGGCTTCCGCGAATAGCGTGATGCTGGTCCCTGATGCTGGTCCCTGATGCTGGTCCCTGATGCTGGTCCCTGATGCTGGTCCCTGATGCTGGTCCCTGATGCTGGTATCACTTTTGTGACGGTGCTATCGTTGTGTGTGTGTGTTGGCAGCTTCCACAGGGTGCTGGACCGGGGCAGCGGGAACTCCTGCGCCCGCAGCGACGTGCTCTTCGTTCCACTGGACGGCTCCAAGCTGTGGAAGAAGAGGAACGAGGTGATCGAGCGGGCCCGCCGGGAGGTGGAGCAGAGGGCCTGCGACCTGCGAGAGAAGGAGCGGGAGCGGGAGAGAGAGCGGGAGAGAGAGCGGGAGCTGGAGCGACACCTACAGGTGAGGAGGGTGTGTTTTTATACACAGCGGACGAAGCAGTTTCCGACTGCGGGACCCACTAACCCCCCCCCTTTCACCCTGCAGCAGCAGAAAGACATGAGTGGCAGCGTGGGAGGGGCGGGGCCCCGTCAGGGCTCCTCCCTCTTCTTCCCCACCTCCTCCTCCATCCTCCTGGACCCCGCGTCTTCCTCCTCCTCGTCCTCGGCCAACCCGCCCCCCCACCCGCAGCACCACCCGCAGCACCACCCGCAGCACCCCCACGCCCACCTGCACCCCTCGCACCCCCTCCACCCCTCGCTGTCCCACTCCATCCCCCACTCCCTCCTCCTCCCATCCATGGGCGGGGCGGCCTCGGCGGTGGTGGGAGGCCCCCAAGGGGCGTTGGGGATCGGGCTGGGGGGCCCCTACCTGGGCCCTGACACGCCGGCCCTGAGGACCTTGAGCGAGTACGCCCGCCCCCACGCCATGTCCCCGCTGGGGGCTGCGGGGGGCCGCGTCCAGGGGCACCACCCCCACGTGCACCACGCCCACCACCCGCACGTGCACCCCTCCTTCTTCCTGCCGCAGTTCCAGAACCACGCGCTGGCCCACCAGCACCACCTGCCCACCGACGCCGCCACCGCCGCCGCCATCCTGGGCTTCCTGTACGGCGGCGGCCTGGAGGGGGGCCCGGGCATCGGGGGCCACGCAGGGGGCCCCCCCGCCGGAGGGCTTGGGGGTGCGGGGCTGGGCGGGGTGGGCTTCCCCCACTCGGTGGCGGCCCACCGGGAGCGCATGAAGCCTGGGTTTGAGTTTAAGAGTGAGGAGAGGGTGTTCCCCCCGGGGGCCCTGTCGGACCCCGCGGCCCTGGCCCTCGCTCACTCTCACTCGCATGCCCACGCCCACGCTCACGCTCACGCTCACGCCCACGCTCACGCCCACGCTCACGCCCACGCCCACGCCCACGCACACTCCCTGCTCCTCGGAGGGGGAGGAGCCGGCGAGGTGCCGCTGTACGGCACCCCCCCTCCCCCGGCCCCCCCGCCCCCCTCCCACCTCCAGCAGAACCCGGCCGTGGCCCCCGTGAGCCGGCCCCCCAACCAGGCCGCGCCCCGGCCCCTCTCCAACCCGCCCCCGCCCTCCCTCCTCCCGCCGCCCTCGCTCCCTCCCTCGGCGCCCCCAGCCGGCGCCCCCCCGCCGCCTGCCAGCTCCACCGCTCCTCCTCCAGCTCCTCCTCCTGCTCCTCCTCCTGCTCCTCCTCCTCAGCAGCCACCCCCTAACCCAGCGTCGTCCCTCCACCACCCTGCTCCTCACCCGTCCTTCGCCCCCGGGGCTTTGCCCTCCCACCCCCCTCCTCCTCCTCCTCCTCCCGCCCCGGCCCCGGTCCCGGCCCCCGCAGCCCCGCCCGACACCTTCCCATCCCCGCCTACCCGCTCGCCCGCCTCGAGCGAGCGGGACAGGAGTGGCGAGAGAGAGAGAGAGAGGGAGAGGGAGAGGGAGAGAGAGAGGGAGAGAGAGAGGCCCGGCCCGCCGGCTTCTGGGGAGCGTGACCGGGAGAGGGAGCGAGGGGGAGGGGCGAGCGGAGGAGGCGGAGGAGGCGGAGGAGGCGGAGGAGGCGGAGGAGGCGGAGGAGGCGGAGGAGGCGGAGGGGAGAACCTGGGGCGCCTGCAGATGTTGAACGTGACGCCGCACCACCACCAGCACTCGCACATCCACTCCCACCTCCACCTGCACCAGCAAGACACAGGTACCCCATGCTAATAACGCTTAGCGTCTCCTGCTACTAACATCACTAGACTAGACTAGAGGCTAGCTTAGCACCAACACACGCTAAGTACTACAGGCTAATGGTTTATTATTAGTGCTCTGCCGTGTTTGCTGTCATGTGGTGAGTGAGGCTGTTATTAAATATCTCCTGTATTTCCTCTTACATTACTGGCATCCAGCGGCGGGCGGGGTTCACCCGCTGATGGACCCGTTGGCGTCGGGGTCTCCGCTGGCACGCCTTCCCTACCCAGGGGCCACGCTAGGCACCCCCATCCTGGCACACCCCCTCACTGACAGCGAGGTGCTCCGCCAACAGCTCTTCGGTGAGGAGAAGGCTCCTCCTCCATGTACTCGTTCACTTTTCTTCTTCTACAGACAATCTACAGCGCTGCCAGTTTGTAATGGGTACCACGGTGGTGGTTATTTGACCTCCCCTCCCTCCTCCTCTCCAGGTGCTCCGTTCCGTGACCTGCCCCAGCCCTCATCTCTTACTGGTCCCATGTCAGCAGCACATCAGCTTCAGGCCATGCAGCAGGCCCAGAGTGCAGAGCTGCAGATCCAGAGACTGGCCCTGGAACAGCAGTGGATCCATCACCATCACCACCACTCCCTCACCCAGGATGAGTACTACAGGTATATATGAGAGAGAGAGAGAGAGAGACAGAGAGCATTTTAACTGTTGCACTCCTCAATTATGTTTCCCCAGAACCCCACATTTCGGCCCCAGCTCACTGTTTGTATTTTGAAACACAACTGATGCTGAAAATAGTGTGACTGTAGTTAGGGAGGGTGCAGGGGGGGGGGGTAGAGAACTGCTTAAGCTTAGGAGCTCTGTAGGGGAAGGAGTAGAGAGGAGTGCCAGCCCACGATGTCATCATTTTAAACCAACACAACATTTTTGCAAAGCCGATCTCAGCCACTTGGGGAAATTCTGTGGCGGAGTGTACCCATAGCCTGATATTTAGATCTCACGCCAATCTCCTTTACCTTTCAGTCACCTGAAGAAAGAGAGCGACAAGACCCTGTGAGGGAGGGACATGACAACAGGACCACGGAGGAAGGAGAAGGAGAGGTTGGCTACAAAACAAGTGAATAAAGCAACACGAAGGCACGGACGACGACGGCGATGATGAGAACACGAGCTGCACTAAAAGACGGCAAATGAAATTGCGGGAAATGAAGGGGATGAAATAATTCTGAAGGATTAAAAAACAGGTTGCACGCAGCTCCTGCGTGAACTGGCCTGCGTCCGAGACGCGGGCTGCAGCACTTCCCCCCGCGTTAGGTTCCTGAGCTCCGGGTGGTTTTTGCATTGTGCGATTGTACAGTATATTAGCGGGGGCAACGGTAGTGAAGTGCAGTTTGTGTAAAATACCTTCTGCCAGAAGGAATGTGTAGATGGGTTTTATGTCATTGCATGTAGCTCGGCGCTTATTCTGAACTGGTGGAACTTTTGGTTCTATTTTAGTAATTCCTCCCTCTTTTGTATCTGAGGGGTGTTCTGTATGCATGAGACCAGCAGTTTAGTGTTATATTATGTTCACAATCAATAGTATTGTTATTATGATTATTGTTGTCCAATTGTTGATAATGATATAATTATATATACATATTATTTGTATTATTTTTTTACATTTTCATGGTATGGCTGTCTGTTTTTAGTTTTGTTTTCGTTTTTTCAATTTACCTTGTGAAACAAGATGCAAATGAAGACAAAAAATCTGGAAATAAATTATAATCTTTTTTTTGCTAGCCTCTTGCACGTGTATGGTCGCCATATTTCCCCCACATACATTCACACTACTTGCCCCCTCTTTGTTTTATATGAGTCACTCATGCACAAAGCATATCAAATTCCTCTTCTCCCCCTCCCCCCTTTTTTCTGACTCTCTCTCTTTCTCTTGTTCTCTATCGCTCTCTCCCTCCCTCTCTTGGTGAGTGTAGCTAATAGGAGACACATGGGTGAGACAGGGGAGTTAAGCTGCTCCAGTGCACACCAGCAGCCCCATAGTGCTAGCATTCCATACCGCACTGTAAAAGTCAAAGGGGGGGGGGGGAGTAACAGATAATTGAAAAGGAAAAAGGAAGGAGGAGCTATGAGCAACAGACACTGGTTAAAAGGCTCAGAGCTGTGTGTCTCATCTGTTTTCAGTTCATTCCTTGCTTTAACAACAGCGGGACGTGTGTTAGCGAGTATTGCCTTCATGTTACAGCAAAGAATAAATCTGGGGTTTACAGATTAAGGTCACACAAACCTGCCTTAATGTAAACTTGGACTTGGAGAAACTGGACGTTGCAACAATAAATTAGCTGCAGCTAATTTCTAATTACGGTTTATAGCAATACAGCCTGAAACTGCTAATAAAGTGGTCCTAATGCTTATTAGCAAATTTCCATTTGTATGTATATTGAAGCTGACTAAATGCCAATGAGATATTCATTGGTGGGTTTTATAAGCAAGAAAAAGACAATGCATTTAAAACACACTGTGTATTTTAAAATAATATGAGGCGTGCTTGTGAGTTATAGAGTTGCCGTGCATTGTGTGTGTGTGTCTGTGTGTTAAAGTAACCTTGAATAAGTGTGTCAACATAATGTAAAGTACCTTGTACCAGGATAAATCTGATTTCCCCCCTCTGGTGACATCACATCTGGGAGATATTCTTAGAACTACATCATTCCTTTGTCAGGGTGAATGAGGACAGCGCCAAAGGTAGAGATGAAGGATGTGTACCTTTCTCCTTTTTAATGTTGGGAATGTTTCATTATAGGGTTTAGGCCGTGTGCTTGCTGCCTCCTTGGACGCTTGTCATACAGAGAGGAAGTTTGGATCTTTTGCAGCTATCCAAAAGGCTGTAGTTGGCATAACTGAACTGAACTGAAGATTAACATTATTTACAAATTCTATTTATTTTCTTATTTTCAGGAAAAGAAACGTTTTGCTGCATGCAGGAACTTCAGTGTTGTCAGATAATGGAAACCACCTGATAGATCATCCAAGTTGAACTTGCTTGCCAACACTATCTGCCCCAAGTTTGATACAGATGTCTCCTTAAATCATCGTCTTACTCTTCTATCTTGATAGATTTTCTTAAGTCACTCCACCCACCAGCCCATTGGTCCATTGGGGCTGCCAATAGCAGAGGGCTGTGGTTGTACTGGGCAGCCCTCAACTGTAAATACGTACAGACACATGAAGCAGAGCACTGCAGAAAATGAGTGTTCAAATCACCTCTCTCTGGGTAACACTCATAGTCCCATAAGCACTTGAATGAAAAACACAAACATCACACATAGGTTTGTTGTTTGAAGGCCTCCAACCCAAAAATGGGACATTATCCTAGTGTTAACCCACAGTTCCACAGTTAGTGTTACATGTCATATTTGAGTCATGGGCAAGACCAGTTAAGAACCACAAATTGTATTAATAATTTGTCATTTGTCATGTTGTAACATTGGAACTACCTTCTCTGTGCCTTTTCTTTTTTGCTGTTGCAAAAACTGATAAAATGCGTATTAAATACATAATCACTGGATAAAATAATATATTTAAATAATAATTCACTAGACTATGTTTTAGAAATCAAACTTCACACTGTCAATAAAATTGATAAACTGTTTCAGGATGAAATCAAATCTACTCAATGACTTTTGGTATGGAGCCTGTAACACATAAAAAAATGCAAACCTTTCCAGAATGTTAAAACTTCCCCCCTGGCCTTCCCAAAATAGACAATACAGTGGCCTACAGGTCACATTTATATCTGAAGACATTTGCATTACCCATAAACAGCCATAAAGGTAAAAATGCAGCGGTAGGCTACAGTAATAAGGTAGCTGATAATGAGTTGTAGCTAATAACAATTACAATTAGGTCACTTAACAGATGCTTTATCCAAAGCAACCTACAATTACATGCTGCCATTACATGGAGCAGATAGGGGTTAGGCATCTTGCTCAAGGATGCTAGACCACTAGACTATCCTGATTAGCAAGCATTGACAGGACTATTGCTACTTTGTCAATGCTTGCTGATCAGAAAACCTAAATCAAACGGATCTATTATTTAATGTATTCGTTCTTATGACGTGTGACGAGGGTACAATATCGCGGTATTCATTTTGCAATTCTACTGCCACCTGATGGACCAAAAAGAAACAACACCGGTCTAATGAATGCACCGTAATATATGCAAATAATACTGGATATTCACCTTTTTATTCGTATATTTAAGAGACAATTCTTCTTTATACAAAATAGACTATTTTCCTACATAAAGTTTAATGATGTCCACTTACACTTAGAATGCATGCAAATAACCAATGTAATTTACCACAAATTGTTAAATAAAAAGACAATAATTTATTCTTAAGTCTCTATTGACTAATTGCACCATATGTAGGTGGCGCGTATAAAACAGAAGAGTCAACATCTTGATCATAATGTTAAATAAATCACCCTAACAGTCATATAGGCATATTTTCTTCCCTCTTGTGCACACACCGTGTGTGCCTGCCAAGAGACTCCATCCATTTAAAAGACTTTCCACAGTAATTGCATACAAACTGTTTTCCTTCAGTGTGAATGGTCTGGTGTCTATTGAGAGCACTTGTTGTAATGAACGTCTTTCTACAAATGTCACATCTGTATGGCCTTTCACCTGTGTGTGTCCTTATATGTGCCGCAAGATGGGAGCAATTACTGAACCGCTTTTCACAAACAGAACAACAATATGGCTTTTCCTTGTTTTCCTCTGTGTTGTTTTGGTAGGGGTGAAAGGGCAGCACAGAGTCCTGCAGATTACTCTTTAGGCTGGTAGGAGATGACATGAATTCCTTAATGTCTGATTCAAGCCCTTCAAGTTGCTCTTCATCGTGACTTATCCAGAAATCTCTGTGGGTCTTCTGCTGTTCCTTCTTGACCTGGGCAGGCTCCAAGGCATCCTGCTCCATACTGACGCACCCATCCTGCTCACACTGCCGGGGCCCAGCAGGCTCTACTGCGGGGACAGGATGGATTGATTGATGGTGCTGCTGCTGTTGATGCTGGGTGTGCAGCTGCTGCGTGCCGGGGCGAGAGACTGGCAAAAAGACAAAGGACGATAAACAACCTCAGATAAAACAAAATATAAATCAATTATGATGTGATTTTGCTTTCACGAATCCTAAGAGTAAATCATCCGAACCAACCTGACTTTAGAAGCCTCAGTTGCATCCGTAAGCGATTGATTTCCAGATCTTTTGAACGGGAAATTTCTTCCTTATATTCGGCTATAGTTTTTTCAACTGCACCGAATATTTCCTCAGCCGCTGCAGTCAATCGCTCGTTTAAATATGCTTTTAGTGACTGCATTTTTGTCACCGTAAAAGACGTTTAATGGTTTCGTCGCGCTGGGCGATATATTCTTGCTACTTCAATGGACGTCACGCTTCACTTGTAAACACGGACATGAGGACAAGAGACTGCCACGCAAACAAGTTGAAAGTGCTGCACTATCGCCTCCTACTGGAATGGGGTTTAAACAATACACTGCGATTCTACAGAACATTCCAAAACGGTTGTTCTTATTCTACCAGCAGTATTAGTAGCCAGCTTTGCAATGTCCCTAAACAATTAACCCCCAGTACAACATTGCGGTTTTTAGCCAGGGCTGTTCTAATTGTGTTATGACATTTGTGCATGGCTTGTAGTAGAGGAGCGAGCTTCCCATGTTGCATGGCTTCTACATGCTAGACTGCTGTGTCATAGGATCTGGCCTGATAAATATAGCAGCCTATTGCTCTACTGCTTTGCATGGTTTTGTCTTAAGAGTTTGCCACTATAATGAGATCTTCTACTTCATGTCTTTAGCTGTGTACCATGACACCATCAGCAGCAGTTTATCAGCTGTGATTATTTTTGTTTCATAGAGCAACTGAGGCCAATCACCATTTTAACACAACATAAATTGATAGGATACAGACAAATATAAAAAACATACAATAGTAAAAAAAATAAAATAAAATAAAAAAAAAATAAAAAAAAAAAAAGCCTAATTTGATACGAGTCTAAACCATTTATTATGTTACTTTTACAGTCTTGCCCCCTCGTACACACAATACAATATATTTGAAAAGTAATGGTGTCTCACTCTTGACCAAAAAAAATGCCAAAACAAGAGGTGATCATGCACATCTATGGGAAGGTACAAGCCACACAATTAGTTACACAAAGAGACAACATTTAAAAAAAACAAAAAAAAAAACGGACAAGTACATCTGATTGAAAGGAGCTACAACACTGCTCACTCAAGTCCATGAACTTTTCAAGTAAAAGGCATGGGATGTTTGTCCACCGCAATCTGAAATGTAAGGTGCAGTCCGGACAGCTACAACACTGGTGGGTAAGCTAGCATGTGAACAGGCTCTTTCAGTGAACCCAACTCATTTCAGTAGAGGACAGTGCATGTGTTAACCTGTCCCTTTTGTCCCGATAACAGAATATCAAAAAGGAAACAGAGGGAATGACATCATTACAGAAATACTTTGAATTAAAAAAAATTAAAAAATACGAGGGACGCATCTAAGTGCTGCTATTGCAGGATGACGAAGCGGGATCATCTGAATAAAGTTGATCTGGACATGGTCTTGGATTCAGCTTGCTATGTTTTATGCCTTGGCGTTGATGATCTCAATAAACTCTGGCTTGAGGGATGCTCCGCCCACAAGGAAGCCATCCACATCTTTCTGGGAAGCCAGTTCCTTACATGTGGCACCAGTCACAGAGCCTATGTGGAAAATAAAGACATTAATAAAAATAAGATTGAGGCTCAAAGGACTGGACAGAGCTAAAGCAAAGTGATTTGTTATAAAATTATAAATATCTTATGCCCGTCTCAGATTGACCCGAGCACATCGACTAACCTCCATAGATGATCCTCACAGAGTTCGCTACAGCCTCGGACACGTTGGCCTTCAACCACTCCCTCAGTTTATCATGAACCTCCTGGGCCTGAAGGAACACAACAGAGACAAGAGTGACGGTGTGAGAGTTTCAGGGAGCACAACCACAAGCTTCATGCGTGCACAGCATTGTATGCATGTGGGAAAGCTTGACCTGCTGTGGGGAAGCCGTCTTGCCCGTGCCAATGGCCCACACAGGCTCATATGCGAGCACAACCTTGCTCCAGTCCTTTACATTGTCTGAAAAAAAGAGGAAACGATTTCATGTTTTTCTGAAGAGAACAGCCTCTGGAATGTGACCTTCATTGCTCTTGAGCGTCGTACCTGCGATGACCTTGGTCTGAGCAAAGACGACCTTCTCTGTGATGCCAGCTTCTCTCTCGTCCAGTTTCTCGCCAATGCAGGCGATCACACCAAGACCGCTTTCTAGAGCGTGGGCCGTCTTCTGACCAATGAGCTATCGGGACACAAAGATAGGCATCTCCTCACATGGCAGTGTAGGCCAAAAACAATGCCGGACACTGTTCCCAGGAGAATCTTTATTTATAAGCCCTTTAAAATGGATAGAATATTACCTCATCACTCTCTCCAAAGACGTGGCGCCTCTCAGAGTGTCCCAGGATCACCCAGTTCACGCCACAGTCCTTAATCATAGCAGGGCTAGGAGAAAGAAATAAGATTAATTTGTGTTCTCTTTATTTATATGAAAATATTTAAAGAAATGCAAAAACATTTGTAAACTTCATTTCCATGCATTAGTGAACTCTACCTAATCTCCCCAGTGAAGGCCCCCTTGGGAACTTTGTAGCAGTTCTGAGCAGCCACGCCAATCTTAGCATCCATCTTGGACCTAACAAAGTCCAGGTAGATTGATGGGGCACCACATACCACATCTGCAAGGGCAAACAAAAAGTGCTTACAGTATGGGTTTTGAGAAATGACCGAAAACCACAAGAGCCCACGTGTGTTACATTTCGTATATTCACGCACAGCTCTTTGACAGCTGTGCAATGTTAGATTTACCAATGTCTTGCAACACTATCTAGACATAATGCTTGCACTGTAGACCTAATATCTCAGAACGTGAACACAGTCAATGTGGTTTTCCATAAATCAATATTAAAAATCACTCTACTCCAAGTTCAACCAGAGTACAGTAAGTTACATTGACATTCACAGGGTAACTGTATCTTGAGGTTAAGTGAGTCTATATTAAAACCTAACCACTGAACGTGGTAAAGGTCATTTATCCCTGGTCTTTCCTGTGTAAAGGTCTAAGTTCAACCTGCAAAAGGTCCCTTGGATGGCTGCCTATTTCAAGGGTCATACAACAAGCACAGAAGTTCAACGCTTGCCACATGAGACATGAATTCTGCCGAGGAGAAAACACCACTATGTGGGGCCAATGGGAAAAACGTTGTTGAGTGAGTGTGTGTCACTACTGTGCAGCAGCGAAACAAGTAGACTAGTAGGGGGCGTATCTTCAGAGCAAGGTCCAAGGATATCCTGTAGGCCTAATTGCAACCAAATTTTAATCTAAAGCATTTCAGCATATACTACGCAAATCCAACAGTTCCAACTAATCTAGGCATGCACAAAATTCATAGTACAGAATAGCATAGCATTTACTTTAGTTACCTTCCCGCAGGCTGACGTTCATAAAAACTACATTGATGCTACGATGCGCGGTAGACTTTGTCTTTCGCTTGAAGTATAGCTGAATAGTATTACAGTAGTATACTTGTCCATCTTGACATTCCTTCCTGCGATCACAGTGGCTGCCTCGCTACATTGGCTACGTGCAAGTCAGAGCGAACCCCCACCAACATAGCTGAAAAACCCTTTTCCTCCTTTCTGATCATCACAACGTTCCATTTTCAGTATTTGATGCGGAACAGTATTGATGCATGACAAGCGGGTAAAACGACAGAAATGGCTGTGTTTAGGCCAGGTTTTGGCTGGCTCATATTATTGCTGTATTGAATGAATGAGCCATTTTGACTCTCACCTTTTTCGTTTCGATTGACATTTTACTTTAGGAAGAAACGCGGCCAGTTGGTCATAATTACTAGACTAGATATAATGTTTAAGGTGTGATAAGAATAACCAGACACGATTCGGAAAAGCGTTAATTTTGCATAATTGAGTAAAAGCTGGCCTTCTATTCACATACCGACGTTGGGGTCCAATTTGGCAGCATTCAGCGTCTGTATGAGTTCACCAAGGCTCTTCTTGTCGCCATTCAACTTCCAGTTTCCTCCAACAAAGAATTTCCTGCTCATGTTTGCTGTTAATGCTGGCCTTAAACCGTGCTACAAGATCACCAAGGGCAAACCTAGCTAGAGACAGAGAGCGCAATGGTAGGAGCAATTCCCTGTATTTATTAACATGGACCACTAAACCCCTCCTCTCAGAGTAATTCTATTGGTTCACAGCGACACGCCCGCAGCAATGTTTCATTCTTTGCCTGGAAGAACATATATGCGAAAGTCATTGTAAGAAATATTTAGGGGCAAAGAACTAAAACTTTCACAAATAAAATGTACCAATTACTGACCCATGTAGTAGGCTAGGTTAACGTATGAACAATTCTACAATTCTCAAGATTTTGAAATTAACATGGAATAAAATGCCCACTAAACACAGAACGAGGAAGAGGAACATGGTCTAAGATAATGCAGTGATAGTCCACTTGTGTAGTCTTGCATCCATAAATATACTTTTTCGTATCTATATCATGCAACAAATCACGTCAAATATAAATAACCCCGCTTCCGGTTGTAAATGTTATGTTAATTTACTCGCTCAGTGATTGGAGAAAATCCTGCCATACTTAACATATCCAGCATGCATTTCGCGTACGACGTGTTTCTAAGATAGATTTCTATTGATTCGATTATATGAGATTTGTCATAAATTGTAAATGTATTATATATATATATATATATATTGGAATATATCAGTAGCTGCGATATTGTAAAATTGCATGACACCGTGAGGCTAATTTAAAGAGAGGATTCATAACTACCTTCCAGTGCGAGAATGGGGTAAGGAATACGCTCTTTTTGTATTTGTCAAGTAGGTTTCTCGTAAAAAGAGAAGCCCCCCGAACGTGTGAAAATTAAACAATGGGTTGAGTAAATCCTATTCACATTATTTGACTGTGTTTTGAATTCTCTTCAGTCGTCTATACTCGGTGTTTTGTAACTGTTAATTTAATAATCTCAGTTTGATGTATACTAAAAACGCCCCAACTCTTCAAAGTAATGAAATAATACAATACCAACTACATGCAATTATCAAAATCTTAGCATATACAATAGATGGTGGTGGCATATCTAGTATGCTAATTCCAGTTTACTAGTACTTAGATATGGATTTATGTGTATACTTTATTTACTTTGTTTGTTTTTTTATATATATATTTTATATATTTGAATAATTGACATATCACTACACTGTCCTGTACAAGCTGCTACCAGAAATTTCCCAACGGGAATAAATTAAGTTGGATTTTATCTTGTTATTTCTGAACAGTATTGGCTTCACCTTTTAATGATTGCAGTTTACTTAATTCGCCACTCAGAGGCAGTCTCACACCAATTTTCGTTACTGCACCCGCCGCTCTTAATCTGACTTTACCCACTGCACAATTTGGAAAAAAGCTATAAAAAAAATGGAGGGTTAACATTAACAATAACGTTAACATTAAAATGTCCTGAAGTAGGCCTATGCTATACCAGTAAAATATACCTCAGCACTGGCCTTGGGTTATTTTAACCAATAGATGACGTGTTGAGCCATTTTCAACCCATAAAATACCGATTTGGATAAAAATGGGAATTTAGTCAATATTAACACCAGCATTATTGTGTTTACTCACAGTTCAGTGCTATCATACAGTTTATATCAAAGTCTGTGTCAAATGGGTATTGTTACACTATCAAGGGGAAAGTTCAGTAAAAAAAAAAGGAGGCGGGTCGTGGGAGGAGATTCGTGTGGTGATTTTTAAGAGGACGCCAAATCGAGAAGGGAAAAAAAGGATAGTGTATAGTAGAAATTCAGATCGCTGAACCGCCGCTTGGAGCCACTTCCGCCCACACGAAAGATGGCGGCTCCCTTGATGGAGAAATTGTCGGAATCTTTGGGTTCACCAGAACCAGCGGTTCGGCTTCTTTTATCTCTTTTAATCGGTGAGTTTAGCGTTTCTAACATATGGCAGTAGTCGTCACAACGGTACTATGCATCCTCACACCAATGTCAGTGCATTAAGTTTCGGCATGTTTTATCAGTAGCCTACACTCATTCACAGCTACGTTAAATTATGCTAGCCAGGTACGATGAAGCTATAGTGCCACACTCACTGATAGGCTAACGTTAGCTAGATCAATCACATCTATTCCATAATCGGCAATTGCTAGAGATCGTACTAACGAATCGCACATGTCATATAGGAAGGTCGCAAGTGGGGACATGTCAACGTTGTAATTTCATGCACTGACAGTCTAATGTTCTGTAAATTCTAACTTTGGTTTTTGCCCTGTATGCTCACTCAATGTATGCTGAATTGCATTATAAATTTGCCCGGACATGTATTATTACGTTACCACGATTGGCTTTCATTTTGGGCATACTGTTTGACTATATTAAGTACACGTACACGGATAAGGGTGTCGGAGGGTCTCGATTTCTGGGAGGACCTGTCTGAGGGGTAGATGAGAAGGCTGAGGTTATCCTCCTTGAACTTTGCTCTGACACATGGACACATCAGATGTCATTATTTTCTTGCTTAGTCACATGCCGGTGTCGGCTTACAGACCAACAAACAATACAACACTGTTGTATTGTAAAAATAGTAAGATGTTATTTTTAGTTGGTGCCTGACCTACACTCACTTGCATGGCTGATTACCTGGTTGTTATACTGATCAATTCCTATAAATATAAATGCATGCATACTTTTTGTTTAATCATTCCAAACTCATGTCACGGCTGGCCATTAATGCGTTTAAGAGGTGGTTTGCAGCATGTTCCGTTATAACAATATGATTAGGCCTACTAATAATGTTTCGTTATAATGTAATGATGGGCTTGGGATTTGGTCAACTGGAGTACTTGCGTGCTTGTGCGTTTGTCAATAATTGAGAATAATTGTGCATATACAGTACACCCTGGCAAAAAAAAAAGTAACTGTTTGTATTGAAAGCGTTATGATCTGAGGTTGCTTCAATTGGTCAGGTCTAGGCTCAGCAACGTTATGTGGCAAACTGGCAATACAATGAAGTCAGCTGAGTACCTGAATGTGCTGACTGACCAGGTTATCCCATCTATTTTTTTTTCTTCCCTGATGGCACGGGCATATTCCAGGACGACAATGCCAGGTTTCATCGAGCTGAAATTGTGAGAGTGGTTCAGGGAGCATGAGAAATTATTTTCCCTTATAAATTGGCCACCACAGAGTCTTGACCTTAGCTCCATTGAAAGTTTTTGGGGATGTGCTGGAGTGGTTCGAGGCCCCCTGTCGTCAATACTGATCTCGGCCAAAACTTTATGCAACTCTGGACTGAAATAAATGTTGTGACGTCGCGGCGAATGCCCGCCGTAATAAAAGCTAAAGGCAGTCCAACGAAATATTAGTGTGAGACTTTTTTTTGTCCAGTTGGTGTATATGTTTTCTTTATGTTGCTGCTTTTGAGATCTGTTGCGTTATGTTTAACGGTAGGATCCACGAAACTCACGATATGATACTATGACGATACTTTTCCCACAGTACGATAGTAGGTTATTAGCCTACTATTCTGCAACACTGTGCATGCATTCCAAGTGCATCATGTGTGATGTATTACAATATTTAAGTAAATGTAAATATAAGCGTGAAGTTAATATTTTTGCTTTCTTCCTGTGTAAGCCATTGACATATACACATAACACCAGTCTTCAAGTAGGCTTAATTTCCGAACTATAACCCACTTGTTAGGCACTAAAAGGATTTGTCAATTATTATGTTCATTTTATATAATTTTTAAAATGTGTTTAAATTGCACGTACAGAATATTGATACTCTGCATAGCAATATTGATAGAAAAATTATCAATATATCACGATTGATATCTTTGCCCACCCCTAGTTACAGTTTGTTTACTGTGTGGTTATAGTTAGTGTTAGTTTAATGTGTGTGTTACCATTTATTTATTACATTGTCTTTTACTTAAAGGTACACTCCTTGATTTGGGTCTGGAATTGCCCTTGTGGTTCAAACCAGCATTACAAAAACATTGTTATGGTTTGTAAGTACACTCTCCCACACCTGAGTGCTGAGTGGCTGGATCTCCTCTCTGCCAATTGTGTGTCAAAATACGAACGGTGAGCTGGTGTGGAAATCTGGGATGATGGAGGTGCTACAATGCAGTTGAGGAGCGGAGTGTACCTTATGTGTTCTGCGTGTCATGAATTGAGCAGATAAATGTCAGAGTGACTCAATGACGAAGAGCCTCTCTGTGCTTTATTTACGCCCAACTTTACAATAACAATAACGGGCTCCAGAATGCCATCTCTATAAATGCAAAGCATTTATGTACATATATACAATAAGTAGGAGCGAGAAAGTATCATCATACTGATAAATCATTCTACTTCATCTGAAGGTGTGAGTGCTAGACGTCAAGGTCACAGAACACCAAGAATGTTGAGAATGTCTTACTTGGCTAAAGTTGACGCACGCATGTAACAGCTTTGCTCTCGTCTGTTTCTCTCCCCGGCAGGTTACCCTTGTGCCCTGGTTTACCGGCGTTTCTTATTCCACAAGCCTGCCACCGTCATTCACTTGTTTCACGCTTTTTCTGGACTGGCTCTGGCAGCATTCAACTTTGGTGAGATAAAAAGGGAGAGAAGGGGTTTGTGATCGTTGGATTAGATTGTTAGATTAACTAAGGGCAGGATAGTCTAGTGCTCTGGGTGTTCGACTCCCAGCCAGAAGGTCATGGCTTCGAGCCCTGGAGTTTGCCTGTAAGCATCCTTGAGCAAGATGTCTAATCCCTACTTGTTCGTTGTAATACTTGGACAAAAGTGTCCACTAAATGACCTAATTGCAATTAACTGAATGGAATATTGTTAGGCTATAAAGTAAATGGGGGAATACCTTTTTCTAAAAAAAAAAAAAAATCATGACATACATTTATCCTCCACAGGCTAAATAAAAGCAAATCAAAGTTTATTTGGCAATTTGTTTATTTATACTAGTAACAGTACAGTGAGTAGTTGTACTGTAGTTGCTGGCAATGACATACTTAAACTTCAAGCTTCTCTCAACAATGTTTACACAGTAAAAGTAAAGGAATACTTTTTAAATACTCCACAGTAAAAAGAAAATGGTGTATGGTCTTGTACAAGGTCAAGGGAAAAATAACATCTGATGCAAGACAGGAGATTGTCCATCTGAAGTAAAGTGAGTCCTATTGTAGTTTTAAGCATAAAGCTATATACACTTCAGAATAAAAAGGGACATCTAGACAGGATTAGATGCTCTGGCAGTCTGGGGCATCTGATAGTTTCAAAAGTACAAGAGAAAATTATAGGGAAAGTACATTTTATTTATAGGATTTTTCAATTATTGTGGCATTTAAATGTATTTATCCCCTTACACAAAGTTTTATCTTTGAACAGTAGAAACGCTTGCTGAGTTGTTGACCTTGCGGAAGAGGGTTTGTCAGTTTTAGTGATGAGGTTGGTATAGATATGCAGGTACTGGCTCGCTAACTGGTTACTACAGACACCTACTCCTGGGTCCTACATGTATGCTTATGTGCTTTTTGTGGGTGTAGTAAACTCAAGTAGAGTTAGAGGCTTAAGTGTAGTCTGTATTTTATTTTATTTTTTCTTACCACTGACTTCCTCTTGTCTTGTGTGAAGAAACAACATCCTCTGCTTGCACTAAATTTAACAATTTACAGACTGACAGGAAGATCGTTAGCCCGCAATATTTTTGCATATTAAGTGTTTTTTTTTTCTTTTTACACAAAGTTCCAACTTTCACCATGTACCCTGGACTCAGAACAGCATCCAAATGCCTCAGGCAGCCTCCTGTCCTGTGTGCCTTAGCAAGTTATTTTACCCAGAAACCATTCCAAGGGAAATATTGCATGACTATGTTTTTATTTTGGTTAATTTGGATTAGAATCGCGTGAAGAAAGTATATCTGCAGGTACACAAGGCTGAATAAACACTTACTGTTAAGTTGTTACTGTGCAGATTTTACTGTAAATAAGTAAACCATAAAACAGAGTTTAACCAATAGAAATGTACATGTGAATGTTGCTTTCCTATAAAGGAATATATGCAAGTGTTGTTTTTTTGGGGTTACTGTTTATTTTAATTCAGATAAATGGAAAATAGTGGCAACTTTAACTATCAGAAGCAGCCACTAGTAATCATGGATGATGGATGGATAGATATTTATCCACAGTGGAGCATGCTGCAGTAGGCAAGGAGTGCTAACCCCTTCTTGTCTTATTTTTTCTCTCTCTTGTGGCTGCACTTGGATTATACAGCAGGTCTGTTGCTTTCTCCTTGTCAACATAAAATACCTCCTGAACCCTCTGTGGATGTTCTTTGCTCTTTGTCTCTGTTCTATCCCTCTCTCTCTCTGCCACTGCTGATCTAAGGAGGGGAAATACTGTTATGTCCTTTTCCACAGGTCACAGTTGAATGCACTCACCAACTCCCCCATTCTCCATCTCTCTGTCTGCCTCCTCCTCTTAGGCTCTCAGCTTTATCACTCAGCGTTATGCGTCTTTGTCCAGTTCCTGATGCTGAGACTCATGGGAAGGACAGTTACAGCTGTCCTGAGCAGTTTTATCTTTCAAATGGTGAGGTCTTTTCCCCCTTTCATTTTCTCTCCTGCTTTCTTTCTTTGTTCTTTCCTAAACGTGTCCTGATGTGACGCTTGGCTAACTATAGAGCTTTAGCATTTTATGTTGCCGGTCCCATTTTCTACTGCAGTGGCTCAGGTACTGTCCACCTGTCTGTGTGCACGCCATCTATAAACTCTTTCCCTGTCTTGATGCATACACTCTTTATTCAGGATTATTAAAGGCTCCTAAAGTCAGCGCCGTTAATGGTATCTAGTATAATCTAGTCTCATGTCTGTAGCCTGCAATCCATTTATGTGCCCTCTCTCTTGTTTGCTCCTATGCTAAATGCTTATACTGCAGCTGTACAGTGTAGTATGTAGTAAGCGATGACACTATCGCTGTTTTCGAGTCACCTGGAGTCCTGCTTTTCTTGTGTGCTTCAACTATCTTTTCTGTCTCTTTCTCTTTCGGTCTACCTGTAGGTATACCTGCTGGCGGGGTATTACTACACAGCTACAGAGGAGTATGATATCAAGTGGACCATGCCCCATTGTGTCCTCACGCTCAAACTTATTGGTAAGTGAATACTATCAGTGTTTGGGATAAACGTTGTTATCTCCATCGACTTGCGATCTTTATGTGACGCTAAGATTACAGTTAATCACTGCCTATCCTCTTAATTTATCTTACTGACATGATGTGTTTCATTTTAGTTGCAAACGTTGCAAAAGATGGCAGTTGTCCAACGTGTCTTAGTCAACAATTAACCCTCTACATAACTTCTGGAAGGGTATTGGCATGACCATGACACCCAGGCTGCCATAGCCTTAATCAGGGTTCTCGGTGTCCTAGAAAACCTGGAAAACTTGAAAAACAGTTGGCCAATTGTCCAGTCATGGAATACACATGGAAAATGAGAGAAAAAGTAACGTTATGTTCAGGATCATATTAGCGTTCAAATGGTAGTTTATGGGCAAGAGTATTTTGAATAGTCTGCTCTTGGTTACGCTGTGGAAACACTGAACACACCCCCAAGTCACGTCACATATTTCTACCATGTGATGTAGACTATTGCAAGTTATTGCAAAACTTGCATTATGCCTTATGTGCATCTCCTGATACTCCCTCTAGCTAGTCCCTGAACTGATTGTCTTCTTTCCACTCACTCTTGTCTTCCTGACATTCTGTCACTCACTCCTGTAATTAACGTCTTTTAAATCAGACTTCCACATAGAGGAACATATTAGTGTATGGCGCGACCCCTGTCTGTCATACCAGCTAGATCATCACTGAAAAGGATCTCTAGAAAAGAGTGAGAACCCTGTTAATGCTTTTCTGCCCTTTCTGATTTCAGGCTTGTCGTTTGATTACTATGATGGCGGAAAGGAACCAGTGAGTTGATTGATCTATTTTCACCCTTACATCATTGGTCAATACACACACACACACACACACGTCGGCTATATCCTGTGTGTCGTGGGAGGTTATGTTATCTCGGTGTCTAACTTGATGGGGAGAGTTCTAGTTATTGTTGCACCATTTGCCCAACAGGACCGTATGGGTTTAGGGTTTTGCGATTAACAGTATGTGTTGCGTTAAGCAATCCTGGTTATGTGCCCCCTGCTGTCCTGTGGCAGAAGCAGCCTATCTATGACTGCTGTTGCATGCTGCTTCAGTAATTATTTCTATCTTTATACTGGACAGCTCATATTGTCTAATGGGTTTATGATGATGTTAAGAGGCCACTCTCATGTACTCGTGAAATATATTTACAGGCTGTAGTTAAATGCCTATTAAGTTCCACTTTGTGGTTAAACTGAATTAGCCATCTGAATTGTGGTCGACTTGCAATAAGAACCATCAGTAACTGGATATGCCATGAGCCCATCTTTGGCCCTGTAATATGCCTTGCCTGCGCTTCTTTCTATTTTCTCCCATTTCCCCCCTCCACACCATGCCTTAGTCCCAGCTCAATGCAGAGCAGCAGAAGGCAGCCCTGTACACCGTTCCCTCTTTGCTGGAGGTGTATGGCTTCGCGTACTTCTACGGAGGGTTCTTGGTAGGGCCCCAGTTTACACTACGCAACTACCTGAGGCTGGTGGCAGGGGAGCTGACTGACTGCCCCGGAAAGCCTTCCAACAGGTACGTGGTAGCTGTGGCTGGGGGGGTGGGGCAATGGCATGAGACCCAAGCTACATAGTGTATCACCATGGGATTATGCTTACAGTTGAGCAGTTAAAGGGATGGCGTGCAAGCTTTAGTGGGATTTACACAATTTTAATACGTATTAAAATTGCGTAGTATTTTAATACCTCCTCATTTGGGAATGGTATTTCCAAATATAGTATATACGTGCAGAGCATTTACCGTTTTGCCTCCAAGAAAGCATGAAATCCCTCGAGACAAACTACTTTCAGGGAAGTAGTGCCTTATTTGGGTTTGTATACGAACTGAGAGCACATAATCGGACGAAAGCGCATGCACTCACAGGCACACTCCCCATGAGTCTGTGAGCGATTTAGGACCTGTGTTTTCACTGCTATGACTCCAGAGGCCCGTAAACTCGCACTACCCCTTTAATCGGCCGTCTTTCTTTCTTTCAGTATTATACCGGCTCTGAAGCGGTTCTCTTTGGGTTTCCTCTGCCTGGTAATCTATGCGATATTCAGTCCGTATTACCCAGACAGCTACTGCTTAACAGATGAGTACGAGGTGAGAAACGCTGCTCATGTGACAACAGTAACTGCTCATGCATGGAAGTGCTTTCCAGGGTATGATTTTATTTATTTTTTCAAACTTGTACTAAAACATGAAACTGTGTCCTTTCTACAGGCTCAGCCATTCTGGTATCGATGTGTATTTATTCTCATTTGGGCAAAAATCATCCTGTACAAATACGTCAGTGCTTGGGTCATAGCAGTAAGTACTATCTTGCCCTGGTAATATCTGCTCACAGGCTTGGTTCAGGTGTTACAGTATCTGCCAAATGACTAGAATGTCTAAATGTAAACGAAGCTGAACAGAATAGTACACCAAATGCAGATAGCAGGCTATTGTACCTTGCCTTCTGCCTATTTAAACATAGCGTACACCTACTTTGCATGCACACTCTGTATCACCGCAAATGCACCCGCTTTTGCATATGGTCATGCATACATCTTGGTTTGACAGACAGACAGTCCAGAAAACAAGTAAACAAAATGGCGTTTGTCTTGTGCTTCAAGATGGGACAGTTGGTGTTTTACTCTTTAACTGGTTGGCCTTCTTTGTCTTTTGTCTTTCAGGAGGGTGTATGCATACTCTCTGGGCTGGGTTATAATGGTGTCGATGAGAATGGCAATCAGAAGTGGGACGCATGTGCCAACATGAAGGTGTGGCTGTTTGAAACCACACCACTCTTCACGGGAACCATTTCGTCATTCAATATAAATACTAATGCCTGGGCGGCAAGGTCAGTGTCCTGCCTGAAACATCTGTCACACTCTTTAGTCACAGTCACTTTTTCTATAGTAAAATATACAGTACTTTTGTTTTCTCCTGGTATAGAAACCGAGCGCAATGCGTCATATTCATGACGTCATACCCATGAAAGAAAATTCTCCCACTGGGGGGTACATTTCATCGCTCTCCATTGACTTTGTATTGCGTGACGGTGCCTCCTTGTCACTTTTTCGTCTGCTAACAAAAAAAACTGGAACATGCCTAAAAGCTACTGTGATAGGATGCTCTACCAACAAGGTAAAGAACCCACAACTACGTTTTTATAAGATGTCGAACCGAAAAAATGTGCCTTTAAGGAGACAACTCTCTTTACCTTGTTGGTAGTGCATCCCATCACACAGCAGCTTTTAGGCATTTTTCCATTTTTTGTTGCAAGTCTGATATGACGCAATATTTTTATAAAGTCGATGGCGAGCGATCAACTTATTTTCCCTCCCCGCTGTGGGCGGGACTTAATTACGCACTGTCTTTATTGCAGTTGGTCCCAGTGAAACCAATTGCATAACATGAAACCCCCTAGATTTTTCCTAAAATGTACTGCCAAACAGGAAGTCCTGCTCCCTACCTCGCCACCATTGAAGTGTACCAAAGACGCAGCTCAAGTAATTTCAGAGAAAAAATAAAATGTATGCTGAAAGTCAAAGTAATAATATAGCTTTCAGAAACAAAAGGTCGTGCTGAATCTTGTGACCAGCTGGTGCCTCCAATATTCTAAGTTATCCTTTGAGCTAAAAGTTTTCTCATTGTTATTTGCTTAATGCACCTCCAATCATAGTGTAATCCTGAGGTTACTCTGGTTTAGCGGTCAGGTGGTCCTTTTTACATCTTCTCTGTAAAGTTGTGTCCATTCACAAAATAAGTCCATTGTGAGACAGATCAGAACAATACTGGTCTGCTGACTGATGTTTTACCATTTAGTTCCTGGCTTCATTGGATTTTTACTAGCTGGTGGGACCAGTCCTGAGCACGTTTTTAAAAGAGCAATGCGCGGGATCTAAACTTGTTGAAGGTTTCATGTAATCTCAGTTGCTATGCAACAATAACTGGCAGGTAAAGCGTCTTCGATATCCCAGTGACGTAAGCCATGGGAGATGGGAGAGGAGGCTGACTTTCACCATGCAGTGAGTCACAGGTTTAAAAGCACTGATTTCTAACTTGATCTCCAACTTTTAGGCACGTGTTCAAGCGCTTGAAGTTCCTGGGCAATAAGTTCTTGTCTCAGATGGTCACTCTGGTGTTTCTGGCCATCTGGCATGGCCTGCACTCCGGCTACATCCTGTGCTTCTCCATGGAGTTCATCATTGTTAATGTGGAGAGACAGGTACAGCAGAGACAGGGGCTAACTTCTAGAGCAGGAATGGGCGAGCCTAAAAATAATTACTAAAGGGGTACACGAAGAGCTCTGTGCATACATCAGCACTAATTACTAAGGTTAAATGTTGATATTTTTATTTTATGGAAAGAAACATTGGATTTACATTACTTTACATTACCTTCTGCCTAAGATGAATCATTTGCTGAATGCACAGCTGAATGTTGTTACTCGGTTGTGATTGTATATGAAAATAGGTGACAGTTAATGAATAACCTTGTGTTATACCTGCTACAGGCCCAGGCAGTAGTGAAGGAGAGCCCCTTGCTGACTAAGCTGGGCAACAGCCCTGTGTATCCTCTCATCTATTTAGTCCAGCAGTTTTTCCACTGGCTGTTCATGGGCTACCCCCTGGTGGCATTCTGCCTCTTCACCTATGACAAGTGGCTCAAGGTAATGCAGAACTCACGGCCAACACAGAACTACATAGGCCATCTGAACACCCGTGGGGCAAAGCTAACTTGTCCAGTTTTGCCTGTCTATCCTGTCAGAGGTTTTAGGTTAAATCTTTGGGTGTAACAGTACACACATTTGTGATTCATCATGAAATCCGATTTTGTGGTGAAGTCTTCGGTTCCTTATGCACTACAGTATATACTTGGCTACGCTTATGCATACTTGACAGAAAAACATTTACAGTATGCTTTCATCAATGCACATGACTTAGCTTGTCCAACTGGTAGACCAGAACTGAAATGTTGTGGTCCATAGAAGATAAATACCCTATCAGACTCAATAAAGATGATGATTATGATTATTATAATAATAGATACAGGCCAGTGTAATCCCTATTTCATTCCATTCTTCTCTCTTGGCCCTGAGTATTCCGTTTCATTTGATGTTGCACCTTTTTTAACATGCCCTAACTTGATTGGCTATATGGGCCACTATAGGTTACATTGGTTACAATCCAGAAATTATGTCACACCTGCGGCCAAATCTGACTGGCTTGTTAGACCGATTGTAGACTAGATTTCAAAATTAGTCCAGTCCTTTCAGGCTCATTCAGACCACACAACTGACTAAACAACTGGAAAAACTTTAATTGTACCTTTACCGACCTTTTAAAATGTCTAGATTAGACATTTAAACTGTTGTTTTCCCACACTATTGCGTGCCTATCGGTAGCCCTGTGTGAGTAAAACGTTTAGGCCTTTAACACTGAGTAAGCATTTTATGATTCGGTCTCTAGAGAAACAGGTTTGTATTTACTGATGTTATGCCTCTTGTATAATGTGAAGCTAACAAGCATACATTTGAATCTAATTAGTATTTTTCTCTCTGGTTTACAGGTGTATTCGTCCATATATTTCTGTGGTCATCTATTCTTTTTGACAGCCTATTTGAGCTTGCCATACCTCCGTAAGGCACTGGTGCCTAAGAAAGAACGGAGTGAGAAAAAACAGGATTAAGACCTTTACAGGGTAAACATAATCAAAGCTTCAAATGTAAACTATTATCTTATATGCTAATGTTTTCTCGCTTGAGATTCAAATGTTACTCATTGACAGATGAGCTACCGCTCGTGTTAATATGCCACATTTAATACTGTGTATCTGTTTTCTCCTAGGCCTTTCTAAAGGTGAATACCACCCCAGGATGCAACTGAAGGGAACTGTCTTCTAAGCAGAAGCAGATTGGGAAATATTTTAAGACCTTTAGTAATATATATTATATGTCCGTGTAAAAAAATTCTTTCTATATATTTTTGTGTTTTGAATGGGGGTGGGTATTTTTATGGAATTGGCAAAAAAGTTTTACAGGAAATAACCATTGTGCCACAAGGGTAATTGTGAGCCAATCAGGGGTAATTTCCTGTGTTTGTGTTTGTGTTTTTTTAAATTTTTTTTTTTTTTTTATTATTGGTGGGATGGATCCACTTAACTTGAGAGACTTATAGAGGGGTATTGTCTACACAGAATTGCACTCATCATTCATATTGCATTGGGTTTGTCGTGTTTTGACTAAAACAGAGTCTGTACGAAACCCTGAAGCCTTGCTGTCTGCAAAACGCTGCACCCAGCACTATGATCAAAATTGTGAACAAATGGACACGTCTATGCTCACCTAATGTATATGAGACTTTGCCATGGCACTTCATCTCTTTTTCATGTGGTGCTGCATTTAAAAAAATGTAAGGCTTGAACCCTCAAAACTATCGTCACCACCACAGAACCAGGACGTATTTTACATGACAACACACACTCGTCTAACGTGACCTGATTTTATATGATAGTTTCTAAGAACAACAAAATGCTTGATAAATAAAAAGGGGTACATAAATAATGCTTAAGTGTTTTGTTCATTTTACAAACTACCATGCCAAAGTTTTACATAGATTAGGTGAAGCTTAACATTTTAATAATATTTTGATCATAATGCTGGTGATAAATATGGTGATATTTAATGTGGTTTTGACAATGAATGGCCAAAACTCACTCACCCTAAGCACTGTAAAACACACTGTACAATAACACTTAACGCAAAATGGCCTTGAATTAATAATGAATGTTTTTACATTTCTTCTGGTTTTAATTTAGATTTAATTAAACTTATTTTTTTATTTTTTTTGCATCACCGGACTTTATTTTATAGAATTTTAGGTTTTATGAAAAAGACACTTTTGTAGCTTTGGATAAGATTCCATGAAAGGATTTTCCATTGTTCTCCTATTTTCCCTTTTAGTCCTTTTTGTATTGCCACCCGACAGTCCCTGCCATTCTTCTGTCTTCCTCAATTCTAAGCCCAGGCTTCAGTCATGACACTCATCTGTCTGGCAGACCCTAATTGGTTTTTACAACTGTAGTCATTGCTCTGACTGTACACTCTGCCAGGCCAGACAGTTTATAAACTGTCCTCTTAGATCTCCACTAATATGTAGATATTTGAACTGGAGACAAAACTGGAAACAGAGCACTTCTGTTTATTAACTGATTCTGTCTATTTAATTGTGAACAGTCACACTTGTGTTTATACCAGTTGGTAAGTGAGTGTGGATTAGATACGTTGGATACGTTTTGGGCTGGATGAAATTGGTACATGCATGGCACTGCCATTCATTCAAATGAACATCTGTAGGGGGGCGTTTCACTGTAGCAGCAGTCAAGGTTTAATAATATTTATACATCACATGGTGACTATTAATTGATGTGAACATTTATTTCAAGAGACTACTTTTTGCCTTATTGCTACCAAATGTACAAAGAAAACGAACAAATAATTTTAAATAAATTTTTCTAATGCTAATTAAAATGCTGGATTTTAAAAAGAAAAATCAGATGTGAGAGTTATGTTCTGTGTGTGTGTGTGTGCGGACGCGCAACCGTGCACTGGGTATCCCATTCCCGTGCTCTCCTTTCCATCTATCTGACAGGAGCACAGGGCAAAAGGGGCAATATGACGTCATTTTGCAGTCTGGGTAGTGAGATGCGTGCACGGGAACTCGCACATTTGCTGGGGCGGGGGGCTCCGACTCTCACCTGTCACTGATGAAATAAAACTGGTATTTAATTTATTGTACTCAAATTAATTGTTCCGCTGGCTCTGAATCACTTCCCTTGCTTTAAGTAAAAAAAATAAAAGCAAGAACAGCAATTTGGCAGGCAGGGAGTCGGTGGGGGCCGGGGAGAGCGAGAGAAGGACGCAGTGTGGGCGGGTTAAGAAACGCCGAGAGGGAGGGGACGCCAGCGTAATACAGCCAGCGTTTTTAATATAACGTTCACCGAAAAGGTGGTCGGCTCTATCAGTCTTCCATTTCTAAACGAATCTTGACACCAATTAAAGACTCTGGTGTTGAAAACCGCATAAAGAAGAGCAGTTGTGTTTGCAGTAGCTTGGTTTGGTCTGGTTTGGTTTTCTCAGCCTACTGGGGATTGCCGAGCGGCAGAGGCGAGAGAGGCGGATGCTGCGAGGGTAGTGCTGGGTACCAAAAGCATCACATACCACGGTAATGTGAACTCGTCAGCTTCGGCGTAATGTTCAGCTGTGGCCCATATATGCGACATTTTTCCTGGTCTATGGGCCTACGTTCAGAATATTGAGAGATAGGGTTGAAGCTAAACCTTCTGCCTGTCAATAGGCTAGCACGCGATTACAAATCGATTGATTATTGTCGCATAGCTTACGCATGTCTGTGGACCTGAATTTTCTGTAGCATGTGCTGCTTGTGCACTGACGGAATAATGGTAACATGTTTATTTTCTAAATTCTTTTTGATTTGTCCATCCATATGTCGTCTTAATACCGTGCGATGTTGTGGTGTAAATATAGCAAAGGCTTGTGCCAGTGACTGTTCACGGGCAGTGGAATACATTTTAGTTTTGTCCTTTGCTACTGAAAATGCTTATTTCGCACCACGATTAAAACGTGTTAGAACACCAACACGCGCAACCTAGCCTACTCCGATAATAGTATACACGCAGACAGGTGCGTGTGTGCGCGTGTGTATGTATGCTCCATAGGCTAATCGCGGCATCACTACTGCAATAACTAAATTATTGGATGGTACACACCTAGAACACAGCACTCTAGAAAAAGTGATGAACTGTAGTTCTAGATTAATAAACGTTTTTTGCTTCATCATGCAGCTCATTTTAATTTAATATTTTTGTGTAGTGTTTCATTTAAATTTTCTGACATGCCACTCCCTTCAAAGGTCACAAGAAAACTGGTTTATACTGTAGGCTACATATGAGTCCTACACTATATTAGTGCTTTGAGATTTGTGAGGGTCTGAACCGGTCTGGTTTCTCTTCCTGTCTCGTTCTATACGTTGTTATCGCTATACCTCGGTTCTTAATGCATGTACTGTTTCTCCCCGTCCTGTCCCCTCAACTTTCCCTTCTTCCCTCAGATGGACAGAATGAATTTTCTCTCCTTCCTTCTCCTTTGCTTGACTTCAGTTGCCCATGGCAACAAAGGTCAGTTCCTCGTCCTTATGACAGTTAATTGTGAGTGTTGAGAGAATGGTTTTCATCGCCATGGAAGCACAGCAACTTCTGTGCTAAGGGCCGTGCCACTTTCTCCCCATAATCGTTAGGAACTAATGAATGCATTCTTGCTATGACCCACAATAAGAATATTTCCAATGCCGCACATTTCCAGTTTAAACGTACATTTATGAATGTCAAATTTTAATATATTTTGGATATTATGGCAACCCTGTGTGTGTGTGTGTGTGTGTGTGTGTGTGTGTGTGTGTGTGTGTGTGTTTGTGTGTGTTTGTGTGTGTGTGTGTGTGTGTGTGTTTGAGAGAGAGAGTGCTTGCCTCATCAGTCCTGTGACTCTGGAAAGATGATAAATCTGATTCCCCTCTGAAACACATTTATCATTGTGGAGAACCGCGCCTCTGATTCAACAATCTTTGTTCCAATGATCACCGTGCTGAAGATAGGCATGGAGAGATGGAGGGATGGGGGGATGGGGCGCCAAAAAGAGGTAAAGGAGGTGGAGAGGAGCAGGAAGACACGGACACAGGAGCGACAAGGAGGCTGAGAGAGAGAGTGAGCCTCAGCCTGACAGGGCGGAGAGAAGGTGGCACGTGAGATCAGGGGAAAGAGAGGAACGAGAGATGGCATGAGATGGGACGAGAGTGTGAGACGGACAGACGGGGGGAGGGGGGGGGGATGTTGTGGAGAGACAGAGAGAGGAAGTGTGCCAGGCAGAGAGGGATGGAATCTCAATCAGTAATCCCGGGTGTAATCCACAGCCCTGATGCTCAGATTAATGCTGTAAAGCAGGGAGATAGAGGGGAGGGGGGGGAGTTGAAGGGACAGGGGTTGGGAGAGAAGAGGGTGGAGAAGAGACAGATAGAGGTAAATGCCCCCCAAAACAGCCAAAGCAGACGATGGTGAAAATGGACGAGTGAACGAAGGAGACCTTGAGAGAAGGAGAATGAATTTCTGCGACAAAAGAGCTTTGATCAAGACAGACACTACTGTCCTCTCTACATTCTAAAGGGACAAATGAATTGTTCAGGTTTTCTGGAAAATCTGATGTTTGGGAACAACAGAGCAGTTTGTAAGACCGAGTGTTTATCTGTGGAATTTACCATGAAAATCTTAGAGTTGTAGTGAAAGAAGGCATCTGAAAGACAGCTATCCGGCCTTTTGTTATGGCCTTTGAATGCCGGGGTGTAAAGGCATCTCCCTTCTAGCTCATTAACTTGGCCTCTGATCATATAGCAGAGAACATTCAGCAGAACAATGAATAATTAATCCATAGTTCATGGTGGATTCATAGTACACCTTCTTCATTCCGTGGTGACCCGGGTGTGCTGTTGTGAGGCATCTGCGGCAGGCTGCTCGGTCTGATTGATATGTGCAATATACCTCTCTGTGTGTGATAAGGTGAAGTCTGACTGGTTTTAATTATGCTGCCAGCCAGCAACGTGTCTGGAGTGGCACTTGACATGAAAGACAAAACGAGTGTGTGTGTGTGTGTGTGTGTGTGTGTGTGTGTCTGTGTGTGTGTGTGTGTGTGTGTGTGTGTGTGTGTGTGTTTAATTAAGTGTGTTTTTATGGTTGCAAGGTTGACGCATACATTTTGCGTGTCTTTGCCCATGCACACGCTGCCAGACTCCTTACCCATAATTGTGTGTTAAAAACACATTTGCTCTTTCTAATTGCCCCGTTTAAACCACCGCCTCTGTGGTCCCCTTTCTGTGCTGTTCAGCCAATAAGCACAAGCCATGGATCGAGACGGAGTACCAGGGGATTGTCATGGAGAACGACAACACTGTGCTGCTCAACCCCCCGCTGTTTGCCCTGGACAAAGATGCTCCTCTGCATTACGCTGGTAACAGTCTAGCGCAAGCAGTTCAGTAGGCCTTATAAAGACGCAGGTCAGGCCATAGCAACATATTCAAATTGGCCTCAAATATGTGATGATAATTATTGCCGGAATGTGTCTGATTGACTACTGTAATGGTTCCCTTGAAAAATAGGTCAAGTCAAGAATCCCTCCTCCTTATTCAAAATGTGAACTGTATCTCACTTCGGTTCTGCTCAGATGTTTTGTGGGAGGATTTTCCAGTAGTCTGCTATATTGTTAAAAATTGGATGTACAGTATAGTATGTTCCATACGACCAAATACATGCACACGCATTACCTTAACATCTTAAGCATATTCAGGTTGAGTTAGACATCTGAAGGTTTTACTAAAAGATTTTTAGATGTGAAAAGCGAAAAATCTGCGATATTACCTGTAGTTGTATACCATCCATAGACCCCTAGAGTAGTTTACCCTCTCACTGCAGGATCTGTAAATAGTGTTTTACTCCACAACAAATAAATGAAAGAATGCCACCATGTCTACCAAGGGAACATTTTTAGCTTTATTAATAAAACATTTAATGACTATATTTATAATATTGTAGTCACTAACATTACCTTGAGGGCTCTCTAAAATAATAGTAACTATCAGATGCTGTTTGAGAGGATTTAAATATTGTTATTTTATTCAATTCTTGTTGCCATAAATAAACAAATTATCCTCTTGCCAGAACTCTCCAGTTATTTTTAGTCTTCTAACATTCACTGCTTCAATGTGACGCTCTTAACTCTCTCTCCATGCCTCCCCTATAGGTGAGATTTGTGGCTTCCGTGTGCACAATGGGCCAACTGGCTCCGGTTCTGTCCAGTTTGAGGCTTTGGTTCTGGACCGTTCTACTGGTGAGGGTCTGGTGCGGTCTAAGGAACCTCTGGACTGTGAGAGCCAGCGGGAGCACACCTTTACCATCCAGGCCTACGACTGCGGAGAGGGCCCTGATGGAGTCAATAGCAAGAAATCTCACAAGTCAGTTAAAAATCGGTTTTCTTCTTGTAAATTCATACTGAGCAGCCTTCCACCTACCAGCCCTCCTACTTTTAATCTATTATGAAACTGCTAATATTTTCCCTTTCTCTGTCCAAATACCACTTCCTAGCATGAGATATTAACAACTTTTTGTTCATATCATAAATGTAGTCACACAGGCCAAGATAATAACAAATCATATGTAAACAACAATAAACACCACTGAATGATTGTGTACATGTTTTATTAATTACATAAAACTAGATTTCGTCTTATGGCCCCTCAAAGGCATTTTATGACTTTCTGGATGCTTGCGATCCGCACATTGAGATCCTCTGATTGCTCTACAGCCTTCATCCATTAACCGCCATTACTCCTGCCTGTTGTTGCACTGATCTACCTTTATCTCCTCGTCTCTCTCCTCCTGCCTCTCCTCCCCGCTGACTCCCTCAGGGCCACGGTGCATGTTCGCGTGAACGACGTCAACGAGTTTTCCCCGGTGTTTGTGGAGCGTCGCTATGAAGCGTCTGTCCCAGAAGGCCGCCTGTTCGACCGCATTGTGCGCGTGGAGGCTCTGGACGCCGACTGTTCCCCACAGTACAGCCAGATATGCTTCTATGACATCATCACTCCCAATGTGCCCTTTGCCATTGACAACGATGGTGAGACACAAGCAGCCGTTTTCTGTTTGTTTATCTTACTAGAAATTATGTTGAGGAAGTCTGCAGGCTGTAGTTAAACTGTTTGGTTGTACGTCAAAGCAAGAAATGAAATATTCAACTTCTAAATGTTGATCCACATTTACACACCCACACACAGACACAGACACATTGGTTAGTATTCATATATTGTATGTATTCATAGAACTGAAACATTTGCCTTTGAAACCTTGCTATTGCAGGTACTTAAAATCCTCTCATCAGTGGAGGCCAAGATATTTTTTTTATTAATAGAATTTGCGTGGGTAGGAAATTGTTATGTGACTCTGCATTACCATAGCTGCTTTTTTTGGCGTCAGACCTAATGTTCCTTTGAGGAAAGGCACAACTTTTCCATTGCACTTTATTGACTGGTATAGTAGGTGGGGATCTATGGTGAGCGTTTCGTAATATGACAGCAGTATTTGGGGGTAGAGCGTTCCACCAGACTTTGGTTCTGGCTTTGACATTGCAGAGGATGAGCTTTTCCTCTATTTTGGGTCGGAATAGAGCAGCAGAACAGAAACCCTTTGTTCGGGTGCTGTGGGGTTTCATTGTCTATTCTCTACGTTGCCTCCTGTTCCGTGATGTGTTTTACTGCTCCATCTTTCTCAGGGTTTTCTGAGCTTCTGTTTTTATGACTCATTGTTTGTGGGCTGATGTGTGGTGCTGTCAGCCTATCATTGTAATATCCCTCGCCTTTTTCTCTGAAAATAGGAAAAACCTTTTAGTGGCACTCTCTTGTAATGTTTTTATATTTATCTCTAATGAATTGCGTGTAATATAGTGAGTGTCTATGATGCAGACTAGAGCAGAATTGTGATTATGCTGACTAATTGTTTGGTGTTTGCTTGCACCTAACCCTGGTTCGCCTGTCTCCTAGGTAACATTAAGAACACTGAGCCGTTGGATTCCAAGCGGCAGCGGGTTCACACCTTCTGGGTAACTGCCTTCGACTGTGGAAAGAACCGAGCACAGGCTGATGCCCAGGTTGTTGTCACCGTCAAGCCGTCCTGCAAACCCGGCTGGATTGGTAATGACTATCAATTGAAATAAATCAACTATCTAGGTGGATAGGGCAGGCTTCTACAGGTTTATTTTGACTGTCTGTGGCCTTCTGTTTGAGGTCTAATGTGTGTGGGTTTTTGGACATGTTTAACACCATGAAGGGGTCTTTCTAGTGTTGAAGCACTCATTGGAAATGAGGGACCAAGCCATTATATATATTATGTTAACAAAACTCATTGTGTTTGCTGATTGACTGCTTTGACCTTTCTAGTGTTAATCTGAAGAGCAAATCAACTGTTTGGATGATTCATCTGAGCTGACAAGTGAAGATGGTTGTTAAAGAGGAATTGATTGTTTGTTAAACCCTCAGCTCTATATCTTCCTTTCCTCAATATTAAGTCCTCCTGCTGACTTTCTCCATAAATCAATCCCTCATTTGGTTGGTTCTTCAATGGAAACGCACATTGTATTCATTTGCCATTTACTTTACTCTGCCATACTTTCTAATGTATCTACATACTGAACACATTATGTAGTTTCAAGTTACTCTGGGTTGTTGTTGTAGAATTTAATTTAAGGTGTATTTCCATGTTTAATCCAAAATGTAAACATATCTGGAATTTAACACTATAACAATTTGATTTAGTAAAATACAGACTACAAGTTGAGACAGCTTTGTAGACACACAAGTATGTTTTTGTGACAGTGAAACTCAATGGCAGACGAAACTACTGATTCGGCCCTTCTGACTTATTATTGAGTTAAAGAAGATACAGAGTTGGGGGTTTAACAAAAGTCCAATTCTGCTGTATAATTAATTGAGTAGTATATTGGTATATTCATTTCTTTATTGTAATACTAATACTAATAATATTACTGTACTACAGTGAACATGCCCTGCTGACTGCTGCTATGGGTACAACAGCTTTTCCTTTGGATTGTGTGACAGTAGGGGCTCCATTCCAAGCAGCATTTACAGGCCCAGAGGAATCTTATCAACGTCCTAATTGCTTTCTGGCCCTTTTGCACTCCAGTTCGATGTTGTTCTTCCTATTTCCCCCCCAAAAAATAACATCTATTTTTGTATTTTGTATTTTTTTAGGATGGACAAAGCGCGTAGAGTACACGCCTGGGTCAGGGAGTATCCCTTTGTTTCCCAGCCTGCACTTGGAGACGTGTGAAGAGACCGTGTGGAACATCCAGGCCACTGTAGAGCTCCAGACGGGCCACATTGGGAAGGGCTGCGACAGAGACAGCTACTCTGACAGATCGGTGCGCCGCCTGTGTGGTGCGTTCTGCTCTACACCTGTAAACACGTTTTATTTCGGAAGGTCGGGTTCCCCTTCTGCTCGGTCCCTTGTCTCTCGTTAACGCCCCCTGTCTGCTCCCAGGTGCCGTCAGGGGCGAGGTCGACCTGCTCCCGCCCCCGTCCCCGGCAGCCAATTGGACGTCAGCTCTGCCCACCCTCCCGTCCTCCGATTCGTCGCTCGTCTTCTCCTTCAATGGATCTAGCCATGTTGCCGCGGTGCCAGACTCAGTGGTGGCATCAGTGTCGGGAGACCATTTCACCCTCCAACTGTGGATGAGAAGGGGCGGGGCCAACATCCAGCCTGTAGCTAGTCAGAGTAAAGGCAACCGCAAGGAGGAGGAGACTATCATCTGCAGCACCGTCAAGAACGGTGTGTCGCGCCCCCCCTCGCATGTTGGATTCTAATTAGGTTAACACTAACAACGTTCATACGCACACATACACACGTACACCGGAATCTTGACATAATTCAGAATGTATAGGTTCGGTACCATCCTAACTATAGTGGAAGATGAGCACGAAAACAAAGTCAGTGAGTCATGACATTAATTTTAACCTTGGAGGTGTTGCCATGCTGTATGTAGGGGAGGCTCTAAACAAGCTAAACACATTTTCAACGTTTTTTTGTGGTCCATTCATTAGGCTTCACACAGCTCTGGGTGTGAAGCCTGAAGGTGAACAGAAGGTTACTGTTTCCCCGTCCAGATAGAGGGCTGGGAGAACTGGGCAGGGAAAGTCAATTAATAATGCTGTTCTGGCCTCCAAAGATATCTGTCAAGGTGCCCTTGAGTGAGGCACTTAACCTCCAGCTGCTTTAGTAGAGCTGTTTTGTGGGTAGTAGATGCCCACAATAGATGGCTATGGTCCCATTTAAGCCTTATGTGTTTGAAATATGTGTTGCTATGTTGCTATATTACAGCGTGTATGTCATTGATTCTCAACATGGGCTTCGCCTGGGGCTCGCAAGATGCTTTTTCGGGGGGCCTTGTGATAATTTCAAGATTTTGATATGATCTCTTTGTTATTATTCGAATCTAGATATACCTTGATGTCTATTAAAAGGCACATACAGTTCTTTCCAGATTTTTATGTATTCTTTATATTATTTAATTGTATATCAGCCTATGCTATTATCTTGGCTAGTTTTTTGTGTGTGTCTACATTCATGCAGCACAAAGAAACACTTTTTTTTAGGGGAAGGGCATGGGTCAAAAGAGATTGAGAATCACTGAGAAAAATTGCCCTTGGTATCCATTTAAAGTCTGAATATAAATCAGAAGAAAAATGTGGGTCACAAAGTGTTCGAGAGTGATGGGGGATGTAATTTAATTTACGCTAATCTTTGACTCACATTGACGCATCTATTAATGCTATATTCTGGCTCTCTGCCCCTCTGCCTGCTCTCTCTCGGTCCACAGATGACTCGTTCTCCCACTACTCTCTCTCGGTTCATGGCTGTCGCCTCTCTCTCTTCTACTGGCCTGACGTCGCAGCTGCACGGCCTGTTAAGTTCCTGTGGAAACTAGAGCAGGTACAGTGGGAATGGCTTCAGCCAGACTGGTGGGGGGGTTGGGGTCAACTTTACTCTTCCTGTGTCTTCATGCCTTAGCAAGGAACTGATACTGAGGGAAATAATAAAATGCTTCCCTTATTTTAAAATTAGATTAAAGCGTGTAGATCGGTTTGGCTCCTGAATATAAATGAGAAAAAGGCAGAAAGAAGGAGAATTGAGGTATTAAGTGTGAGCGTTTATGTTAATCTTTGTTTGTGACTGTGGGGCAGATGTAATTACGTTAGAGCGCAGCGTAAGCAGGGACTTGGCCAGTTGCAGAAAATGCATGCTGTGCCTTTTCATTTTACGTTGGATATACCAAACCTGCGGCTGATGGCGTAATCGCATGTCACCCCCCTCTAATTGTAATTTGCCGCGCCCGGTTTAAAAAAGCAATGGAATGGGCCTCCCTTTATCCACCATGGAACCGCCGACTCAAAAAAACTAAAAAATATATTTGTCTATGAGGGGGCAGGATAGTCTAGTGGTCTAGGTGTTGGACTCCCAGCTGGATGGTCGTGGGTTCAAGCCCCAGATTTGGTCTACCTGTAATGCATTCTTGAGCAAGATGCCTAACCCCTAAATGCTCCATGTAATTGTAAGTCACTTTAGATAAAAGCGTCTGCTAAATGACCTAATTGTAATTGTATCATCAAACCTAGAGATACAACAGGGGTGTAATTCTTATCCCACCCAAAAAAAAATATGTTTGGGCCAGTAACTGTATTATTGCATGACTGCTTAATCTGTAACGCTTGATGACTTCTTGTTCACTAAATTGGAAAAGAGTAATTGTTCTGGCGAAAATCCTCTTAGCACGTCTCCTTGGCCTGTGTCTTCGTCTTGCTCGGATGACTGCTGCCATTTATTTCCCCTATGCAAGCAAACACGCTTCCTGGAATACACCTGCTTTTAAGAGGTGGAGAAATTTTACCGCAAAACAGACATGTGCTTTCCCTGCAGTTTTCATACATATTGAATAGGTCATCAGTCTCTCCTTACGCATCTCTTCCCATGTTTTTGCACAAAACTCTTTTTTTAGCCATGTGACGAAATAACGCCTACAATGGGCGGTAACATGTTAATACATCTTCCCCTGAGTGTTTGTGTGAGTGTGTGTGTGTGTGTGTGTGTGTGTGTGTGTATGTGTGGACTACATGTTTTGACTAGAGCCACTAGTCCCAGACAGACTGAACTAGGGAGGATTAAAGATGTCAAGCTGATACCAGGAAGATTTAAATTACCCCTCCCTCCCTGTCTAAACCATACAGCTATCTTCCTTATCTCTCTATGTTCACATTTCCCTGGTTCTCTGTTCCTCTGTCATCCTATCCCTCTGTTCTGACGTCTGTACAAAGCAGCAACAGTCAAACAGTTAAAAACCTCAACTGACACCTTTTTTCAGCATCATTCTCTTTTGATACAGCTTCTGTTTTGCGTCTCAATCCAACAGGTGTGTGACAGCGAGTGGCATCACCTGTCTCTGAGTGTCCAGTTCCCCTCAGTGACCCTGTATGTTGACGGTGTGACCTTCGACCCTGCTCTTATCCATGACAACGGAGCTATTCCGAACCCCGCCCCCCGCCAGAGGATGGTGATTGGTGCCTGCTGGGGTAAGGGTCGAGCTGACAGCAGAAGCTGTTACAGCGTACCAACAAAAGAAATAGTTTCCATTCCAGCTGAATAACGATGGAGCTCAAGCATAGGAGAGGCTGAAAATGTTTCAATCTACTCTGAGCAGCAGTGCAATTAGCATCCCCTCTTGCCTTGCTCTGTCATGCACCCTTGAAGCGTGCTAGAGATTAGAATCTGCCATTTCTGGCAGCGCGCTGCAATTTAGACTCATCGGGCACCTCAAGACCTTCTGTCTTCTGCTCATTCCCTTCTTCATTTCCCTCAGTTATATTTTCAGCAGAAGCAGCGTGCCTTTGAGGGCTAATAATATCACTGAGATCAATTATTCAACAGCGAACAACAAGGGGACCCGACAGTTAGCCTGCCAGTTACACCCGTGCTAATCATTCAAACGGGACGCTCGGTCTGCCAATTAGCAGTGAAAAACACACACATTCTCATACAAGGTGTAATCCCGCTGTTGTAGGCTGCCGCCTAGCTGCTGCCAGCTGCTGCTCGATAATGACAAGATTGCATACCTTCAAGTATCATCTACATGTTTATTTTCCCTCTCCCCCATTTAATTCCAGCTATCAATATCTATTTTCTGGCATCTTCATTCACACTTTCCTTCTCTAATTTCACACAATATTTCTAAGTTCTCTCTCTTATTGTTTTCATCTCTCCATTCGACTTTTTACCCCGCCGGTATTTTCTTCCTACAGAGCCAGAAGAGAGGCAGAAGGAGATTTTCAACAACACCATCCTAGAGGGTAAAGACTCAGGTGAATTCTGTTGTTTCCACACAATTACTTACCTGTTCTTGTCACTATGGCGAATTGTGTGTCTTTGCTGTACGTCTGTGCTATATATATACAGTATATAATATATAAATATATATTATAATAAGGTGTATCATTACTAGGGTTGGGCAATCGTTTCTATTTTCATGTTGTTCAATCGTGGCTACCCGAGATCGCCGATATTTGATTTGATTGCCAGGGGGCGGCGGGACCATGGCATTTCACTGGCAAAGTATACATCCCACGTCTGCGGAACATGCCGATCAGCGGCGCGTGTAAACCCCTTACTGTTCTAAACATATCAAAATATGTATATCCTGAAAATCTCTTAATTACACCAATATTGTGCATGGGAAACAGTTTGTTCCAATAGAAAAAGTATTTATAGAAAGAACGCTGATTGTATTTTCGCTGAACAACCAGGAAATGCCCTAGTCTAGTGAAACTCATGAGAAGTGTTATTGTAGTCTTGGTTAATGTTCAAGGCATATACAAATCAAGGCTTTGAACCGGTTTCAGGGAATGTGTTTTGACATTTGCGATTGAGACTATAGAGTAAAATATCTATCAATCAGAGACATGCCGACAGGGTAGGCAAGGTAGACTAGTCACTGCCTAGCTATCACAAGACGTAGGCTATGATAAAACATTTATTTATAAATCAACTGTGTATTAATCCAGTCTTCAGTCATATTTTCTGCAAAAATGAGTTCGCACACACAGAAGTGCTGGTACCTGTTTTGCGTGTAGTTCTATTGGCAGCACTGAAAACAGCAGGAGGTTCTGCTTCCCTGTCTGATTTTAGCACTGAACCAGAGTGTGGCAGTTTTACTGTAACCAGGTTAACCGACAGCAGCATTTATTAACTGTACCTGACCGACCCGTTTAACATAAAACCGTGCCCTACATATTAACCAGTATTTTGTTTGGTTCTAACCGGTTCGGGAAACGGTAATTTTAAGGTTTAAACGGAAACGTTAAAATACAGATTCTGCACGGAATGAACCGATTGAAAACATCCCTGATAAAAACATATTTTCAACAGTGAAACAGTTTATGCATGTAGAAGAGTAGTTAGAAATGGCCGACACGCCCACACGGCGCTGAGACTGTGCTTGATGCGACAATATCACAGTATCATGTTCTGTTTAACATTATTATCTTATCTTTAATATCCCAATCCTAATCATAACCATTACATTAACTACTCTTATTATGGTGAGCAGGCATATGGAGAACAGAGATGCAGGGTGTCAGAGACGGCAATTCACACGTCACTGGTGCTGATTAACGGGGCTCAGCAGGCGGACATGCCGCTCCACCAGAAACATCTCTAAATGCACAGCAGGGTGCAGATTCTACATATTAAATTAGTTCAGTTATTAATTGCCTTAATATCGGCGTAGAAAACAACAACGATCCAATCCGATCACCAATCGGCACAAGCCTAATCATTACATATCATCTGAATTAAATGATTCAGATGATATGAATGAATGATGATAGGGAAAATGATTATAAGAAGAGTACTGGAACCCCCCACTAGAGTGTATGGCTTGTTTGCGGTAAGGGTTTCTGTGGTCGTTTTTCTAATTGCGTGTATGTGTGCTAGAACGTTTATTCATTATGGCGTCTATCTGGTCCTTAGGGAAGTATGTCGGCGGTTACCGTGGCTTGTTGTCTGGGGTGACGGTCCGTCCTGGCAGCGTTGAGCCGCACAGTGTTGTGGAGTGCCTCTATGCATGCCGGGAAGGACTGGATTTTGGAGACCTGGAGACTTTGGGCTCTGGCATGAAGGTAATGACCCCTAGTCTGCTTTTTGTCCATGCATGCCTGTGTTGTCTCTATTGGATGTTCAATACATCCCCCTGTCTCTACAGGGGGCCTTTTGCCTCTTTCCCGGCCATAAATGAAAATAATAAGTTTTAAACTAAACTAAAAAAATTATGAATTAGTTAATGCAGTGATTACACAGCATAGTATTAATGTTATTAATGTTTATGTGGTATATATAGAACCTACTGCAGTGGTACTGTGTTATGCATAGATTATTTTTTGGCTCAGAAGACAATTGTTTTGGATTGTATGTGTAAATAATAAATAATGTGACCTTTGACCTCGCAGGTCCACGTGAACCCTAGCCAATCAGTGCTGGTGTTAGAAGGAGACGACATTGAGAGCTTCAACCGTGCTGTTCAGCAGGTCACCTACAGAAACTCGCTACGCTTCGCTACTCCTGGAGTAAGGCCTCTTAAACTTACCACCTCCCTCAGGTAGTGTCTCCCACACACACACACACAAACACTAGACTTTGTACTAATTTACATAATGATAATGTTTGCATGACAGAGATACAATAGAGATATAATATGTCATACAAACATTCCGCTTCACAATATGTCTGGTTCACTTTATCAATGACAGCATCCATTTTACAGGCTAGATTAGTTATTCATTATTGCAATAATTTTTAATTATTAACTGTTATTAACTGTCAGTGACTGTCCAGGGTTCACATGTCGGTTTCATTCAGATGTTTTCAGGTTGAAAACCCACAGCTGGGTTAATATATTGTTAACAATTGGACATTAGGATTTACAGCTTTGATTCCAGTGCATTTCTGCCCATCTAAATCAATAGAGGGCATAACGACAAAAAAAACCTCCTTATCCAGGACATTAACATGACTGTACAAAGTAAATGAAGGCATGAAGGCACTCTTGCCACAGGTCAGAGGTTTATTAATGAATACAGGAGCAGGGTGATGTTTTGGCTGAAGCCTTCCTTAGAGCCTAACATCAGACTGTGCAATCTCTTTCCCTAGTTTAATCTAAGACCTGGGTAGCATTTTTTAGAAGATTCTGTATTAGAGGCAATGACTCAGCGCTATTTTTTTTTACTAATTCAAGGTGTTTGTAAGATCCTAGAGATTCAAGGTCACAAGTTGGGCTCTGTGTTTTTTCGCAGATAAAAGTCAGCAGTTTTCTTTTTTTATATAGATTTTTTCAACATGTTTTATTGTGTGTTAAGATTAGACTGATTTGAGTTAGCCAGATGGCTGAACAGCAGGCTCTTCTAGATAGGCTGTTAAATGCAGCTGCTCTCTCTCACACACACACACACACACACACACACACACACACACACACACACACACTAATATTAACACAGCAATACACTAATGTTAATACAGAAAGCTCACCATTCACTGCTTAAAGTACTTTGAAGTATGATGTTAAATACTTGTTGTGAATTGTGCAAATGAGCAAATATATTTTCAAGTAGCCTGTTAGCAGTCTGAATTCCTCTTACACCGCGACAGGATAATTGCATGTGTAAGAGCATGGCTAATGTGGCTAATGTGGTCTGAAGTGTGCTATTGTCACAACTGACTGTTGTGACAATAGCCTGCATTCATGGTGTAATAACGGAATAAAGTTGTGCAGCTTTTTCCAGGACGAGGATATTGGTTGTGACCCGTAAATCAAAACTAACTTTCATAACTTCTCTCCGACAATAGCTATGGCGCTGATATGAAGCATTACACCTTAAAAGCATTACAACCAATTACATGTCAGACTGTCAGACCTTTTGAGCAATTACCCCCAGAAAGTGAATTGCTTAGTTCCCCCTCCTGCAAGCACATGCATGCACATAAAGGATAAAATTATAAATATATCAACAACCATGAACACCATTAAAAATGTAAATTCAATGTACACTACTTACAATAAAAGTAGATTAAAAGTAAAATAATACGTCTAAAAAGAATTGAAAAATATTCTTTTCTCTTTGTTTGTTTTTCATTCCTACCCCCCAGAAGCATCATTCCACCCCTTGTGGGTTCCTGACCCACTATTTGAGAGGGCCACTGCTGTAGCATATGCCGTATTACAAGCGTTGACTAAACCTTTCTCTCCCACCCTCCCTGCCCTCCCAGGTGCTTCAATGAGGAGAGCTGCCTGTCCCTTAAGCAGCTCGAGGGTTATCTTGTGGTCCTCCAGCCTGATGCTCCCCAGATCTCACTGTCTGGGGTAGGCCCTCACCTGGCCCGACCCGCCCCAGAGTTTGAGGGTCCCCGTGGTGTCCCCCTCTTCCCAGAGCTCAGAATCGTCTGCTCCCTGTCTCATGCTGTCAACACAGCCGCCCAGGTGATGGAGGGTGGAGGTGAGTCAGCACAAAGCCCTTCCTCTTTGTATGGCCTCGAAATGTCACGAGAGACCTGTAGCTGTTATGAAATGTGCGTATGCTACAGTGGCGGCGGAGAAGGGCCACCTGCGTTACTCGCCCTATTTGCTTCTGACACTGGGACACTGATTGTATCATTTGTTTGCTGCCATCTCTCTACCTCTTCAGCTCTAATGTCCGATGCTGTGGCTCACACACTGGACGGCTGCGAGGTGCAGCCCCTGGGGGAGGAGCTCAACACAGAGCGGGAGGAGCTTCTGGTGGACATGGACGTTCTGCGAGAGAGGGGACTGGAGATCATCAACACCACCGCCTACATTGCTATAACAGGTAGATACGCATGGGGGGAAAAGGGCGATCCAATCCGAACATATGAGGTGTAAACTTCATCACACATTTAAAACGTATATTTTATACATTTGAACCTATGACCAATTGTAAAGATACAAATTCCAATGAAGAAAAAAAAAGGAAAATCATTGCCCCCAGACAGCTTTCCCACCCTTAAACGATTAGTGAAATAAAAGAGCAGAGTGTCTAGGCTATTTCCTACTCCTTTCTGCTGTTGTCATCCGTGTATCGACTTACAGCCTTTTGTTCCACACCCCTCTTCAAGGAGCTGAATCCATATCCGTGTATGAGGATGTTCTGCGCTCCGTTCGCTATCGTCTGGCCAAAGGCTCAGCCCGCTTTGAGAGGCGCTTCCGCCTGTCCTGCTCCGAGATGAATGGCAGGTACACCAGCAATGAGTTGACGCTTGAGGTGAGGACCGCTAACGTTTGGACAGCGTTTGTCTTGTTGCCATGAAACCCGGAGCAAACGTAGTTGTTTTGTAATAACATCTTAGTAACTAATATGGGGAATTTATCTCCCTCCTCTCTTCCTTGTTCTCTCTACCTTTAGGTGAACTTCCTGCACTCTCTGGACAGCCTCTACCACCCGTCCCACTTACTGGCCTCCCAGCAGCAGTTTCTCCATCCATCCCACCACTCTGGGGAGCTCAGTGGACACACCCTGCCCAATCCACACCGCAACTCAGGTAATATTGTCCTCTCATCCATTATCTTTGCTCATACATACCACAAGGTGGCAGTGTTATCGAGAGCTGTATGTGGGCTACACAATGTTGCCTATGCACTGTGCCGATTTATCCGCAAAAGGATATATTTTCCAACTTGTAATTAAAAACACTTGCTATCAAATTGAAGTGCAGTCAAAATTCCAAACTATTCACCCAACAGCCAAGGTATGCTTTAGTATTATGTATTATTCAATTTACTGTATGTGATCATCTCTCTGCTTCTTTCTGATAGTGGTCCCAGGAGCAGCTACTGTTATCATCATGGTGTGTGTGGGTTTCCTCGTTGTCATGGTGATACTTGGCGTATTCAGAATCCGCTCCATCCATCGCCATGACGAAGGTTCTAGGAACGGGGCCAAGGAGGGTGGCGGTCAGTGGGACGACTCTGCCCTCACCATCATTGTCAACCCTATGGAGGTAGGTAACTGAGGTCCACTATGGCCCACCACATTGTTCCCCCACATTATTTAAAGGCCCACTAACGGCATTTGTATTTGTTCCAGTTTTGTGGTCAGTTGTGTTGTCTGAAGGGACCTGAAAGAGCTTGACTAATGTAACTAACTCTTACCATGTCATTTAGCCCAAATTCATCAATGAAAAAATTATGGTTAAAAACAAGGCAGAAGTTAAGATTGGGCTACAGGTGTAACATAATTTCTAGATTGTAACTAATCATCTCTGACCTATCCTGACACTCCCAGTCAGATAGCCAATCAAGTTAGGGCATGTTTAAAAAGAAAAGGGCAACACAAACTGAAATGGAATCTTCAGCTCGAAGGCAGAAAAAATCCAAAATGAAAATGTAATGATATGGGGCCTTTATCTTATCTTAACATCTTTTCCTTGCCCATAGTCCTATGAGTCCCGAATGGGCATCTCCGCTGACACAGAAGGAGAGGGAGAGGAGGATGAGGAGGTTGTGGAATCGCCTGATGATGCTGGCGATGACCAGCGAATCATCATCAAGAAGGAGGGGCGGGATAGCAACCCCCGCCGCTACTGAGCCACATGTACCTCTGCACTTCCTGTCATTGGAAACTACGACTGGCTCACCACTTACACACTCTCAATGTTTCATATCTACAACAGCTGACACCTCTAGTTTATGGAATGTATGCTTACAAACACTACGCACAATACACTCACTATAATACTCAGACATATAATGCCATCTGTGACCTATAGCAAACAGGGCAGTTGTCCTCCACCTAAATGTTCTATGGCACAATGTAAACAGTCAGTGTAATTTACCCACCTGCCCAAAACCCACTAAAACTGTATGTGTTGCACTCATTCTAAATCACAAGATGATAATGTGTCTGTATTGTATAATATCGGTTGAATGAGATTTTATTTTAAAGAAAGATTGTATATGTTTTATTATTACACAAAGAATGACTTCTTTATGAAATTAATATTGAATCAGTTCACAAATACTGGCCTTGTGTAGATCTGTAGGCAAAGATATTTATATGTATCCCAACACATCGCCAGACTGAACCTAAATATCTGCTGCACAATCTTTTATCTTTCTCTCACCCTCTACACATTCCTTAACTACCATTAACCCCTCAGAGAGGGCAGTTAGGCCCAAATATTTCTGATGTTGTGATGAGGTCATCATCAGCTTGTGGTGACTCTGTCGTTACACAAAAAAGGGGTTAGAAAAAGGGCCAAGGGACCTTTTCTTTGCCATCAGATAATAGAGTTCACTGCTATTACGTATAATCAGTGTCACTGAAATCTGTAGATTTAGACCATAGGTTTGTTGTCCTGATGAGGTCATCATCACCTTGTGGTGACACTGTCATTACACAAATAAGGGTTAAAAAAATAGGTTTGTTGTCCTGTGGTAACAATACTTGCTAGGTGACATTATTGTCACTTGGGATTGTTCTTAGCTTCTTTGCTGCAACCAATCAAGATATTGGGGTTCTGGTTTAAGTTGTAGTGTGTCTTTAACCACACCGATATCATGCCACCAAAGGCATAGTTGAACCTGATCTCTGACTCTCACAATGACTCCGGGAATGTGTTTGAATGACTTTCATTGTACCATTTCACTCACTGCACACTGTTCTTCCTGCAAACAGTGATGAGATGATGCAAACACATTTATACTATTACACACACACGTATATAAACAAACCTATACACACACTAGAACACTACCCTGCTGTTTTCAGAATGTCAGCTCAGCTTGGGCAGTTTTGATTGTATTGATTGTAATGAATCTTCTGTACATACAATGATGAATACTATAATGATGAATATTGATTATTATTGTTATTACTGTTATTATTGGCGCTCATCTTTACAATTTGGGAGGGAAAGAATAGAATTTACAGATGATAATTTGTGTTTTGTTTCATCTGAGTATCACCTTTACAGCATCAGAAAACAAAGTAATAATAGCAGTAGTGATAAAGATGATAAATCCTGGCTTGATAAGTGTGTAATAATTTTTGTGTTATATTGTTGTATTTCAAAAACGTTAATATCTGAATCTGAGAAGAATGAAGCCACATGGTTGAGATAACTATGCTCTATAATCTATTTCAGTCTCTCCAGCTTTCCTTCACTTGACAATATTTTAAGGACTCTTTTTACACATCTCAAGTGTTTCACATCCCACTCTGTCCCTTATCTTTGGTTTGATGAATGTACAACTCTGTGCTTCTCCTCACCTCACCTCTCCCTCCCTCCTTCACTTCTCCCTCACTTTCCCTCCGTGTCTCTTGCTGTCTGTCTGTGTAGCCTATCAATGTGCAGTGATAAACCTGTCAGTAAATAAAGCCTGTCGTTTTTAAGTGTAATGTTGAAAATGGATAAACATTGCATTGATAACTTATATTATTACTTAATATTGGAACATTAACTGTAATTATTGATACCAAGAAAAAATGGATTATGAAGACTGATTGTTGAAAACTCAGAAAATACAAAATTCATAATAAAAACACTATATGACGTCTTCATGCGGGATGTTTACTTGTTAAGATAGGCTATAGCCTACAGGTTGGCACCTGAACACGCTAATAATAATAATAATAATGCGGCTAAGGTACAGACTGTAACAGATGGCAAATAAAAACGTCATAAATCTGCTGAATTTTGCATTCTGCCCGATATCGTTAATGCTTACTCAAATTCGCCACTCAAGGTCACGCTATTTTTGTTGTACACGTAGACCAAATTTGATATTCTACACGTTATTACATTGTAACAAAGTAGTCTACAAAAAATACATATACATTGATTATAACAATATTGATCGCCTCTCCATTGTAGTGTCGTACAATTCGTGCTTAACATCATTCTTGCTTAACATCATTTGAGAATGCGAAATGAATGTTGGGGCAAAAGATGTTTCCCCGCCGATATTGTTTCCTTTGCCTAATATTGGAGCGTTGACCCGGTTAGGGATCAGGGTTACCTAGAACACCAATCAGTAATGTATGTATTACATATAAATAACTGTAATAATTAAATAAAGCAGTTTGTTGAGGCATAGCATTTTGAACTGTCTTATCGAAATTCGCAAAAGAACCGTACTCCACGCAAAGGAGCAATTTTGGCAGAACACCTGTCTGCCTGAGTGCTTGTTGTAGTTAGCTTGATTTCTGGGTCATGAGGGAAGGAGGTAAATAAAGAAGGGCTAGTAAAACACACAGGAAGCTGCTGGAAAAATAATGTTTGTTAAAGGTTCGACTGGCTTGACAGATTGGATGCATCTTTGTGTTGAATGATATATTCGTAAAATCAGACAAAGAAAAGGAAGGAGAGGAAGAATTTTCTGGAGCAGCAACTGTAGGCGGTGAGATGAACAACATGCTACCCAATGAAATCATGCTTTTCCAGCCACAGACTGGAGGAATCCCCGCTGCACTGGTCCTAGCATCTACAGCTAGCTTGCTAAGTGTGCATTCTCCTGTGTTTAGATGTAAAATATATTTTAATGTTATATCAACAACTCAAGCAATGTGATAGCTACCTTGTAAGAATAACACGGTCGTAGTTGCTCTTTGCTAGCAGGCTAATGCAGCAATTTTCTTAAAGAAGCCACAACTAGCATCGAGGAAAACAGAGCTAACGTTAGCTGTCACTTTGTCCTACTGTCAGTGACATGACAGTACCACTAGCACCAGATCATAGTTTCTAAAAGAATAATATGTATTTGTATATTTCTTTTAAATTGTGGACTGTAATTCACTATGATTGATTTAGAATAAATTAATTGTGTGGGTGTGTGTTGGGACACAGAAAACCACAGATACACAACTTTCTTCCAAACGCCACAATGTGAATGCTTTGCAGTGTGCAAGAAAACGCGTCAGGATGGCAATATATTGTCTGTCTGTGGCCATGTGTGTATTAATATCTTTGTCTAATCCTCTTAGTGTGACCCTAATCATACAACAGTTTGGGTCAGTGGAAAAAATCCTTAAATCTACTGTATAGCCTAACTCAATGACGATGAGCAGGGAACCTGTAGAATGAGTGTTTTGTATGCTATTTGCTGGAGTGGTTTTTGACTTTTATAGAAATTGCACGAGGCTAGTATAGTAGAGAATGGTGGGGACTTAAATTTCTGTTCCTGACTTAATTCATTATGGAAATTGTCACTGACAACTGAAGGGGTTAGATCATTTATGTAAGGCACCGCTTTTATAATTTTATAATTTTGAACTGCTCATCTGAAGGCTGTAGTATTGTTTTTTTTGTTCCACTCAGAGGATTGGGTAAGTGAACTTGGCTGAGGCCAGAAAATGCTAGGAAAACTGGGATTGTTTTACTGTAAGTAAATGTATTCTAGTGTTTTTAATTGCTGGGCACTATTAATAACTGGTTTGTCTTCGTGTCCGTGTTTTTACCGTCAGCGAGGAAATGCCAAGGGGCTTGACAGAGGGCACTTAAATTTGTTTCTGTGCACTTTGCAGTTTGAGAAGACAGGACATTGGACATCCCTGTGATTTTATCTTGCTTGGCTAGTTAGTCCTAAAATGTTTTGAGACATTGTATTTTAATATGTGGTTTTCTCTGAGCCCCTCATACGGTAGTGTTGTGGTGACATTATGATGCATTTCCTGGCTTTGTTTAAATTCACACTTAATAAGACTTAATATGTCTTATCTAATATTGTGTCACGTGTGTGGACGCAAGGCCCTTTGCATTGATCTCTCTCAAACGGCTTTGATGACCTTTGCATGTTTAAACACTGAGTGATTATGTTTGGATTTCTCATAGTGGAGAATACCTATCTAAAAAAAAGCAACATACATTCTCTAACACATGTATTATTTTTCCTTTTCAGCCATAAGGTGGTCCGATTGGGTTTGCCTCTTTCTTGTGTTGCCATGGCGATGCGGGAGCTGGTGGAGGCCGAGTGTGGGGGAGCCAATCCCCTAATGAAGTTGACCAGTCACATGACCCAAGAAGGGGGAGCATGGAGGCACAGGTCGACACCTACAGTACGTAATGTTGGTATTTGATTCAATATAATTCAAAGCCCTAATTCACATTAATACATGCAATTGTACCTTCAAGGCCCGTTGTTTAGGCTTAGTCACAGAAGTGCTGCAGTGGCAGTGGTTGCCATGAAAATATTTAGTTTGTCTTCTCTTTTCTTCAGATTCCCCCTACACCTATTGAAACAGCAACCGAAGAAGAGGTCAGTGTTGATATTGTGTATTGACTGTAAATAAACAACTTATTTTCAGTGTTAAATATATAAAGCAGTATTCAAGTTGTCTCTGTATCTGTTTGGTTATGTCATAACCAGAAGAATTGCGTTGTGGTTTCAGTTGGTAAATGAGTTCCTGCAGGCCCCCCCACGGCCCCCCCACACATTTGATATGGGCCAGCTACTAGAGGAGATGCAGCAGATTGACCAGCAGAGCTACAGGCAAGCTCCACAGCGAGGTACACTTATTTCACTATTACACGGCCCTCCTACCTATCCTATGTTTTTTCCGATTGAAGCTTAAACAACATTGTACCTCTATTGGTGTTGTCAAAAGACGTGTGTGTGTGTGTGTGCACGAGGGCGGGGGGCTAGGTGGGGGGTTGCAAACTACAAATATATATTTTTTAATAGCATAACATATTCTGTTAAAACACTATAAACACTATAAAATTGTAAAAACACAGAATCTTCCCATGACCCTTTGAGGTCCCCGAACCACACGTTACAAACCCCTGAACTGATCTTGTGTTGTAGCTCCTGGTGTGGCAGCGTTAGCCCTCTCTGGCGACTGGACAGCGGAGTTCCTGTCAAGTGCTGACTCTGCGTCTTCGTCAGGGTTGGCAGGACTTGGAGACGCAGCTGATGCAGATTGGACCAGAGAGTTTATTGCTGAAGCCGCAGGTAGCATTGGTTTCTATTTCGTGTTTAATTTATTCATTTATTTTTCACATTCTCATTAAATCCTCCTTTTGTGGACAACGCTAGACACAGCTGCTAAGCATATCATGTCAAACATGTATCATCCATACATGTACACATTAGATGAATGCATAAAGCCTTCTCAGATACTTGCAACGGCTCTCTTATCTGTTTGTAGGTCATAAGGTAAATAAATGTCACTGTGATGTTCGAGGAAAAGAGACCTGGGGATTGTCTTTTTTTTAATGTTTTTAATACTGCGCACAGTCTGTACATTCTGTATTTCATGTTCTCTGTTGCACCAGATCCGGGCCGCTGGGCAGAGGAGTATCTGGAGCAGTCGGAGGAGAAGCTGTGGCTCGGGGACCTGGGAGACAAGGACCAGGAGTGGTGAGAGGACACTGGTGGGGTGTAGGAATGCAGGGACGGAGAGAGCCTTGGCTGTACAGTATGTAGACGGAGATTAATAGAATAATAACTGGAGGATGTAAGAGTGTTGAGCGTGGGCTGTAAACGCGTAGGTGTAAGTGAGGGAGTGATGGACACAAAACAGAGGTAGGCCAAGGATGGGGAATCAGAATTCATGGCCACAATGGGTTGGGGGAGAGGCCAAGACCTTGAGAAATGTTTTTATGGAGACATTTTTCATCTCTAAAGATCAATTTGTTTTTGTCTGGTAACCGTTATGTGAAAAGACTTTTTATTTTATTTTTTTATTTATTTTTTTATTTCTCAAAAGCCTGTGGCAAGTTCGAAGTGAATAACTGACTTACTGATGATTAAGTCAATCTGAATCATCAATAGTGACAAATTGTTACATATTTGAAAGCCTCCTGAAATGTGAATCCTTACATGTAACAATTGTATGTGCTTCCTGTGTATTCATATGAACTTGAAGTACTTCAGTAAAATATCTAGTGAGTTACATGTTGTAATATAATGATTTGCTTATCATTACTGTGACATTTCATACTTCATTTGACAAATGTACTTATTGTAAGTCACTTTGTATAAAAGCATCTGATAAATGAGTATATTTAAATGCGTAATATCCTCCTGTACTACTTTATTACTTCTGCCCCTATCTGTAACAGGACTAAAGAATATCAAGCAGGTGATGAGTTGAAGCAAACAGCCAATGAACTTGTCTCAAAGGTTAATGATCCGAAGTTACAGAACACTGAGGTGAGGTTTGAGACCTTGCATGGATTCATTGTGGCTGCCTTTTGCCCATGTATCATGTCTTTTTCCATATCTCTCACCATGCCCTTTCTGTCCGCTTTATACTTTATTGCCGTGGAGTAGTGTTTTGAATAATGCAACTTTATTGCCTTTCTCAATATGGTCTGCTCTGACCAGCTTCTGTGTTCGTTTTGTGTCAGTTAAACCGATTTTCCCAGAAGGAATCTACCAAAAATACTTCAGGACAAATGTGACTAGTTAGTAGTAGTAATAGTAATTGCTTTTCTGTTTGGTTTCTCCGTTGTTGTGTAGTTCCTGCGATTCATTAGGCAGATTGGCGAGGGCAGTGTCACAGTGGAGAACAGAGCAGACAAACAACACACAGATAAAGCTCAGGCCAAGGAGGCTCAGAACTGGGCCTCCAACCTCAACCAGGTACGAGCCCCTTCCCAGTGAAGGCGGGGTGGTGACGTTTGGGAGGCATATTGGTTGGCTTCTTTGCAGTATATGCCTGATGACTCATCGCACCAGTATCTGATGCAGAGTCATATTTTCCACAAATGTAACAACTACTCTCCCTGTAATATGAATCTCTTATGGCTACACAGCTTTACAGAGGGAAGTTGTCCAACAAAGAAAGAATTCTTGTGGTTTGCATTTGCAACGTGCCTTTATATATCTCTAAATACATTCACAATCTCAAAAAATAATTATTATTAATAAGGGTCATGATTACCATTACATTTCCTTTTGAAAATTCAGGAAGAAGAGTAATTTTAGTTTTACTGTTTTGTTTACAGAACGCTAAGTCTTAAACATGGCTCTGTAACATTAGTTGCCCTCTAACTCTGACATACTGTATACTGTCACCCTTCTTGACCTTTGAACTCTCGGCTTACCATTCCCTCAACTAACACCGTTACCATTCATCTACTCCAAGCAAAACTAGTCTCATTCCATCCCCACAAACAACCTTCTCTCACCACCACCCCATGACTCCTTGAAACATTCCCCTATTCCCATCCGCCACCCCTCCTTCCTTACTGCCCTAGCTCCTGAAGGAGTCTGGGGAAGACGGTATTCCCCTGGAAACCCAAGAGAGAAATAAGAAGATTGACAATGCTAAGGCTAAACAGGCAGAGCAATGGGCCAAGGTCATCAGGCAGGTAGGACCACTGTGGTCATGGCAACGACATGTAGTATGGCTTAACAAGCAGGCTGTTAGATTGCATAGGTCTCTTGACAACAGAGGAGTTACGCTAGTTAAACATTTTTAGCTGTATTAAAGGTGCTGTAGGTAGGATTTAAGAGCTATACATTTAGTGTAATTACTTAGAAATGCCATAGACATCCGTCAGCTATCAGTGAGTGAAATTCTCTGTGAGATTATCTGCTCTGGTTGATAGCCCCTGCCTCTATATAATTTGATTTCTATTTTTGAAATAATTCTGAACAATCAGAGCCTCTTTTCCATGATTGGTCTGGCGAATCCATCTTGCCTGTCAATCACATGAATGCAGGCACACAGCTACAACAGGTTTGTCAACGGCGCTTTGCAGACCAACGGGTTCCAGAGGGAGGGAGCAAAGGAGAAGGGGGTGGGATTTTGGGTTGTTGACTTTCAAAATCTTACTTTAGTTCTTTTCTTTTTTTAGCTAGCTCTTATGGCAACTCTCAAATCCTACAGCAGCTTTAACATGTTGTAACCTGCAATGTAGGTTTTTGCTCCATAAATAATCTAGACTGCTTTTTAAAATAAGGAACTGATTGTTGCTTTTTCTGTAAGGGATGAAAGACATACGAGCAGAAACTGCAGCTCTTTGCTGTCTGTTTGGCTTCTTTTCCCTTCACTTCCATTCATTTCCCCATTCATTGCTTCTTCTACTTTGCTCTCATATATTGAGCTGACTTCACTGTAAGGACATGCTAGGCTCCTGGCAACCACAGGTCTCTTGTCTGTCCAGGTGTCGGAGGAGTCTGCTGAAGCCTGGGTAGATGAGTTTGCCACTTCAGGACCCGAATTCCAGCAGGCCAAAGCTGCCGTGGAGGTGAGAAAGAAATCCGCTTATATTCAAGCTCTACACTATAGAAGCTTGGAGGTCAAAGAAGCATTGGATGTGACTTTATGTTCCGTGGGAAATGTGTGTTTCTTCTAGAGGAAGATTGAGGTTGTCTCACACAGATTCAGGTTGTAAATATACTGTATAAATGTTTGAGGGACACCACAGAGCTTTTCAAAAATAGCACGTCTTACAATTCAAACCTCCACTAAGCATTTTATTTGCCAGTAGAGTGAGGTAATTTATCAACATATTTCTAAACAAACTTGAGGCTATCCGTGGATGGATAAATCAAATGATTCCCAATGGTGTTAAGACCTGTGTTATTGATTTTTATCAGAGCGACGTGGACTTTTGGGAGAAGCTGCAGCAGGAATGGGAAGAGATGGCTAAGAGGGATGCAGAAAGCCACCCCTGGCTATCCGACTTTGATCAACTACTAAGCACTTCTTATGATAAGGTAGTTACCCTTACTGCATTCCTCGATATGTGTCTTATTTAATTTTAATTGATTTTTTTAAAAACAAATCCCAGTTAATTTAATTTCCTTAGATTTTTGTGTTCCCAAACGCATCTCTGCTGCTCTGTTTATTCAAACTGACATTGATGTAGTGTCATTTCTGAAAGCAAACCTTATCATTATCCCGTTTCTTATTTTTGTCCCAGGGTTACCAGTTTGAGGAGGACAACCCCTACCTAACCCACCAAGACCCCTTTGCGGAGGGGTTGAAGAGGATGGAGGCAGGGGACATCCCTGGAGCTGTGCGCTTCTTTGAAAGCGCTGTGCAGAAAGAGCCAGACAACCAGCTGGTAGGAGACATTGTTCCTTTGTGTGAATACGTTTTTCTATTAACTCGAACACACTACAGTATACTACAAAACTTCAAAAATGTTGACATGAAAGCTCTGCCCTCGTGGAAGCTCTGCTCTCACTGCTCAATTGAAGTCATAAAACTCTTTATTAAAGCCTGAGTCACATTACTTTAATTTTGATATTTTGGTCAGTTGGTAAAATGGCATTGCTATGTTTGTTGATTTGATCTTAGGCATGGCAATATTTAGGAACCTGCCAGGCAGAGAATGAGCAAGAATTTGCTGCCATCAGCGCCCTCCGCAGGTATGAACTCAGAATAGCAAAAACATACAGTGGCACACAGCTTGGGTTTACAAATCGATACACAATATTGAATATAATTTAGGCCATGCTACTGTAAGACTTGAATTATTCTTTTATAAAATTACGTTTTTTTTTTGTGATGATTGACATTAATGAGGTTTTTTTTTTAAATTTTTTTACTTCTTTATCCACTTTTCCTCCTACAGATGCATAGAGTTGAAGAATGACAACCTGACGGCTCTGATGGCGCTGGCTGTCAGCTTCACCAACGAATCGCTGCACAGGCAGGCTTGTGAGACTCTGCGCGATTGGCTGAGGCACAATCCAAAATACCGCTCCGTCCTGGAGCAGAGCGAGCGCGAGCGTGAGCGTGACCAGGATGCTTCCAGAGAGAGGGAGAGGGAGAGGTTTGGATCGCTGCTGCCTGAGTGAGTGCCTCTCCTATGTTTATAATGGAGCCTCTGCTAAGGTTTTACAGAAATGTACTATGGTGCCAAAGCATGCACGTCTTTAGGGTGAAATACATTCAACACCAGTGCTTATGAACATTCCCCAATCTTTGGCTCTCTGTTGTACAGGTCCTTATTTACTGAGGTCCAGTCTCTGTTCCTGAGTGCGGCCAACTCTGACCCGGCTAGGGTGGACCCCCAGCTCCAGTGTGGCCTGGGAGTTCTCTTCAACCTGAGTGGCGAATATGACAAAGCAGTAGACTGTTTCACTGCTGCCCTCTCAGTCACCCCGCAGGTTAGATTAGTGGGCAGTGTTAAGGTACACACACATGGAGGCGCTCACGAGCATCGACGTAACGCTTGAGTCAAACAATTGTCTTCACGGGACACAGAGCGCTGATAGAGAGCAAGTGACACATCCTTGTCAGTTGAGCTCTGCCAGTCTTTTTAGATTTTGATGTTTGTATGACATTTAAACGTACCTTTAGGCTTTAAGGATTATTTTGTTTTTGGGTCGTAGTGCACACAAGATAATCTGTTTTCCTGTCTTTGTCAGGACTACCTTCTGTGGAATAAACTGGGTGCTACTCTGGCCAACGGAAGCCGGTCAGAAGAGGCTGTAGCCGCCTACAGGAGGGCCCTGGAACTCCAGCCAGGGTTTGTTCGTAGTCGCTACAACTTGGGTATTAGCTGCGTCAATTTAGGAGCACACAGGTAAGGGAAAAGGGCTATATTTTTAGTACGTATGTGGCTGTAGCACGTAGATGTTTAATGCTTCAAGAATCAATATTCTAGCCATAACACTAACCCAGCATATGTTGACCTCTGTGTCCTGCCCCCCCCCGTTCCCTACAGAGAGGCAGTGGAGCACTTCCTTGAAGCGCTGTCTCTACAGCGGCAGGCCGCTGGAGACGGCCCAGGGCCGCGAGCCGCACGGGGGCCTGGTGGGACGGCGGCCACCATGATGTCTGAAAACATCTGGTCCACCTTGCGCATGGCTCTCAGCATGATGGGAGAGAGCTCTCTGTACGCAGCCGCTGACCGCCGAGACCTGGACACGCTACTGGCTCACTTCTGCCAGAGGGATGGGGAGGGTGGGCCGGAATGATTGGCGGGCAGGTCTGGGGCTGGGAGAGGGCACATAGAGTGTGAGTGCGGTTTGTCAGGAGGATGGTGCTTGGGTGAGCTGGAAGAGAAATGAGATGAAGAGAAAGGATGGAAGTCATTTCTGGGAGGAGTGGAATGGCAGCAGGCATGGGTGAGGGAACAAGAAGTGTAGCGGATAAGGCATGAATCATCCACCGACCTAGAGACTCGTACACGTACTGACAGCAAGAGACTTCTATCAGATGCACCAGTATTACGGAACCCTTGGAAGAGGCAACCAGCAGTACAACTCACTGTGATGTTGACACACACACACGCATATCAATTTCATCAGCAAAAATTCCCTTCGCTCTTCTTCCTCCACTGATGTGTGTTAAGAAATGTGATTAGCAGAACATAATGGGTTTTGGTTTCACATTGGTTTAAAGGAATGAATGAATGAATTCACCTCCTGTAATCAAACCAGGGGTTGTGGTACGAAACTAATTTCGTCACATCATTTCTTAACGACGGCACGTTAAACACTAGACTTGTGTAGATTCAAAATGTACTCTTAATACTGGCTGAAATGATAATCACATTCTGTTGAAAAATGCTCGAGTAGAACAATTAGGTTGGGCTAGAGTTTATGGGAGGAAGTGTCTGCTTGTCTTTTTCTTTTTTTCTCCTTTTAGTAATGAGTCAGGATGATTGTGTGTGTGTGTGGTGTGTGGTGTGTTTTAATGAGCAACTTGCTTTGGATGAGAACATAATTATAAGGCACTGAAATTAAAGTTTGCTGGCTCCTTCTCTAGCTCTTTTTCCTCATTGCTGTTGAAAGAAAATGTTGCCCAATTGTAAAATAATTCTATTTGCCATATTGTGTATTGTACCATAATTATTGCACTATACTTGTTTTCCAACTAGTTAACCTGACTGTAATGTTTAATATAATATAATTGCAGCAATAAAGCTTTCTCTCCATATTGTTTTGTGTGTAGCTTTTTATGCAGCAAAGACTGGCTGCATTCAGGACGGTGTAACGTTCACAGTGGACTGTTTGTGCTTTGCTGCTGTAGATTGTGATTCAACTGTACAGATGCACAAGATGCTGGTATACAAACATCTTTGTCGCTGTAGCGCGCTAAGCCTGTTCCAATTGCTAGGAAGGATATGTCCACAATGTTGTGTCAACATATTCCGATTTTAAATTTCATACACATTTTAGGAGACAATACCTTTTCAGGTAAAATAATTCGGTAATGTCATTGAGCAACACTCGCCACGCCCATTAAACGCAGTAAACGTCTTTGAAATTAATTAAAGAACGTTGCAAACGTTTTCGAGGAAACGTCGTTCAGTATAAAAAGGTTAACTGAACGTAGCAAACGTTCAGTCCACTGAACGCAGCCTTGTTGCCTTTCAACAGTTTTTTGTTTCGGGTGCAGCTGTTATCAGTTTATGACAAAACGCGTGTGTAATCATTTAAACGCCACGCCCATTTATTGAAGTTTGAGCTTTAAACCAATCCGCGCAGAGAAAGTGGAAACGCGCGTACGCTGACTGGTCAGTTTGAACATAACATGCATCTTTCCCCCATTTAAATCTTTTAAAAGACGGGGTTTGTTTTATTGCAAGTTAAAGAAGGAAGCATCACTACGTTGGACTCTTTATCTCGTGTAAAGGTACGCCGGCGAAGTACTGGCTTGGATTTTACATTTATATCGTTTAGGGGAGAAAAAAAAAACAATAGCGTTGTATGCAATTCTTAACAGTCCAGTTCCTAACTATAGTATTCTCATCGTGCAAGTTAGCTAACTAGAAAGTCTTCGCAAGCATTAGCTGGTCAGTTGCTTAGCTAGATAAGTGACTACGCTGACTTTTACATTTATCCACTTCCTAGTGAATTAAATCATCGTAATTATGGGATCCAGTGAGAGCAAGTTGGCCGAGTCCTCAAAACCAGAACCCAACCAATGCATTAAAAATAAGCGACTGAATCTTCTAATTGATCCCCGGTCACCTTCAATAGATATTGATCGGACACCTATTCAGGTACGTAACTGGTTTGCTTGTGTTATAGGATTTTAAATACAAAAATAGGAATTGTGTTGTGATTTTGTCGAAGCAACAAAACTTAAGAACCCCGTGTCGCATTTAGGCGGGTGGACCTGTGCTGAAAGCATCAGACAACCTGAATGACGCTGTTCTCCTTTCTGGTGACCCTCGATCACCTACAATTGGCATTACTCGCACCCCTGTCAGGGATGCTGTGAGAGGTATTTGGCCATCAACCTTATTTAGTCCAAGCTATTAACTTAAACTTTATATCTTATTTATCCCAAAATTTTCTCCTGCAGTGACTGTTGGCTCCTTTGCCAGACGTTTGGGACTGCTTTTCCACAGCGACATTGCATGCAGGGCAGCTATACCCCCCCAAAGGGACTCTAAACTCTCCTCTCTTAATATAGAGGGAGAGGAGGCTGGTGAGCTGGGTTCCAATGAGCCTCTTCTTGCATTACCCACGTCCCAGCCCTTATGCTCCCTTGCAGAGCAGGAAATCCTATTGACCACCACTGTACTGCCCGCACTTGTGGGCAGCTCCAGTCCTTCTGTGCTTCTTGGGGGGGCCCAGGTAGATGTGGAAACTGAGGCAGAGCTAACTCTGGAGATGGCAGAAGAGGCTACGGAATCCCCGCTTCACAAGCGACTGAGCATGAGCCTGATAACTTGCCACAAAGGAGAAGCTCCATCTCAGGTCTTTACCGAGGTTCCCCATGAATGTCTCCCAGTGCCTAGTGCAGATGTGGAGCCAGTCGGAGATGAATTTGATCACTCCTATGCCCTCCCATCTGTCACCGCTGACCCAGAATCGCCCCCGACCCCTGTCCAGGTAGACCAGCCTGCCGTTGAAGCTGGTCCTATAGTTACAGCCTCCTCAGAGCCAACAGAGGTAGTGCTGATGGAATCCTCAGTAAAACAGCTGCCAGTCTTGCAACAGAGTCCTGTGTGTCATTTCCCCACCTTTGACGTACCAGCTATCCCAGAACCCAGCAGGGAGCAACCACAGCCCTGCACTGGCATCCGCTGCCCCACATTTGATCCAAAGAGCCCCAGTCAGGTGGTGTTTAAGCCTCAGTGGCTGGGGAAAGACTTTGGCGCCACTGGGCTCAAAACCAGAGGTGTGCAAGCACGTGGGGCAAAGGGAAGTTCCTCTCCTCTTGCTGTCCGTGTGGCTGTCAAGAACATTGCCAATGAAAACAAGGGGCAGTCTCTAAAGCTGAAGCAGAAAGGTGTGTAGAAAGTTTTGGTTATCCTTGTATCTAGTGTGTATATGCAATGGCTGACTTTATCCCCCCTTTCCCAACTGACGCTTAGGTACCAGGCTGGCAGAAGGCCGCTCCCCACTGCAGATCCTTAAAGAGACTAACTCTCCCAGAGAGCAGCCCACTCAGGTAATTAACTGACATAATTTTTTACTTTAATTCTTCTAAATATGCACTCACAAAAGGTGAACTTTCTAATGCACCGATTTACTTGTTCAATCTGTCAACCATCTAGATGAAGCTAAAGGTGTTGAAGTCTGATGGACAGAGGCTGGGGCCGATGGACCGCAGGGTCCTGAACGTTGCTCTGGATAAAGAGAATCGATGACTAACAAATCCTGCCAATTGTAATAAGAGTTTTTAAATGTGTGGCTTTTTTCAAACTGCTTTTTGCACCATATAGCTACTTTATTTTTTTTCCCTCAAACTGCTTTTTTCACTGTCCATATTAATGTTTTGTCATTTTTGTAAATAGAAATAAACTAAATTTCTCATTACTTTTAATTTACATCAAATGTATTTGTGGCATGTTCTTGTACTGGGGCATAGGTTGACATTACCCCAGCCAATTGACCTAAACTTGGCACAAATGGTCTTGACCAGCACTGAATCAAATGGACTGTAGCAGTAAATCCTGATATCTCTTATGACGTCATTGCCAACTGTCTAGACCAGTTTCAATACTTGAAAAATGCCAAGCTTTTTTTGTGATGTGTCTTGTTTACAATAAAATTAATCAATTTTAATTTGTGTGTATGACTCGGATGTAGCTTTCAAATCCTCCTGTAGGTTATTTTCAAGTGAGTGCTTTGCGTTTTGTCCGGTGAAATCTGTGGTTGAAGCCAGCTTTAGAGTTCCATACCTCAGACTGTTCTCATCCCCTCCCTCTACAGTCGCACCCTTTTGTAGACTGCTGTTTAGTGAACTGGGGCAGAAATTTGGGGTTCTGAAAACTCGACAAAGCACATGCCCCGCTTGTGTGTGGAAAGAGATGTAGTTCAAATTCATACAAATACATTTTAATCAGGTTTTTCTGTATGTACATAAACCATCATTCGGGCTGATTGCAGACAGGAATGACCAGATGCTATGAATATTTTGTATGAACCATATACATGTTCATGAGTAGCCCCATGTCCTTTGATAATCTGAAACACAGGTTGCCATTTTGTATGTGCTCAATGAACAATTTGATAATCTCATCTGTCAATCAAAGCACTTTTTATGACTAGTTTGTGTGGAGCAGGCCAGAAGATTAGACCCATAGTAAACATTGTCTATCAAACACACATACAAAACAACTTCTGAACAATAATCTAGACATCTGCAAACTATATAAATCCCCCCAAAAAAGGAAAAGTAAACATTTCAATTATGTTATCTATAGGGTCACCACAAAACACAAATGCTCATACAATTCATTTGACAATGTAAAGTCTAGCTGAAATAAAATGGTGTGAGTCTACATATGTTGTAATTATTTTGTCTCATGCAATGTCTTATCTATTTCCATTTGGCAACTGCTCAATTGGGTGATCCTTCTAACCGCTATAAAAAATGTGCATATTAATCAACTGGTTTTGATTTGAACTGTAAGTGCTCACTATCGATACCCATAATCCCTCTTGAGAAGAAAGGTTAGAGAGAAGTGAAAGAGATAAGAGCTATTCCTCATATTAGAACCCATCTCCACTATTCGACAGATAGGATAGCTAGGACTTGGCACAATGAAAAGACCCTTCTCTAGCTGTGTTCCCCTCCCCTCTCTTGTAATCTCTCTTTTATTTCCAGGCAGGTGGCAACACTCCCCTCTTTCCTCCTCTCCTTCTGCCTGTTGGAGAGGAACGTCCTCAGTTCCATATCTTCAGGAAGCTATCCCAGGATCCTGTGCAACATGCCATTCCATCAGTGGAAACTCCAATACAGCTCACTCTGTTGTCATGACCGGCCAGGACTCCTGAAGCATTACATGAGAGACACAAAGGATGTAACAGCAGAAATATTTCTCTTGTTTTGATAAATCATAATGAAAAACACTTTGTTTACACAGTGTTTGCTTATTACTTTGCAAATATCTTTCCTTAATTCCCCCTTATATGCCATTTGTAAGTCCTCACTCACCCACTCTCTCTGCCTTGAGAGTATCCCAGATATTGACGTTGAAATCGTCATATCCGGCCAGTAGGAGGCGCCCCGACAGGGAGGGGGCCAGTGAGGTCACACCGCACATGATGCTGGAGTCCTGGTAGGTGATGAGCTCCTGGTCGGCTCGAATGTCGTATAGCTTACAGGTGGCATCATCCGACCCTGTTATGACCGCGTTACCATTGGGGAAGAACTGGAGGGGAGGTGAGAAGAGAAGCCCTTAACACCTACAAAACTTGTTTAGTGGCTCTCAATGTGTGGAGGTGTGGACCCCCCCCCCGGGGTTGCAAGGTGCTTTCTGGGGGGCCACACATTGACACGTGTATCTAGTTTCTTAGCTTTAATAATTTATATTTTATTTTTTAAATATTTTTATATATTCTTGTCCAGGGTTTGCTAATGTGATTACTTTTAGGGGGGGGGGGAAAGAACAACAAAAGATGTGGTTAATAGCTGTGTGTTGTGTCAAAAGGTTCGCTTGACTAAAAAGCGCAGCTGTCAGGAGTTTGAACTGACTTTACTAGATAATAGATTTGGCTGTTTGAGATTGAATCCCTGTCATCCTTACTCCAATCGCGTTGATATCACTCTCGTGGCCTCCAAGGGTTTGTTTGCATTCAGCCTCCCTGATGTCCCATAGCTTGGCAGTGTAGTCGCATGCTCCTGAAATGAACATGTTGAAGTCTGGAGACACACCCAGTGACATGCAGTCTCCTAGGTGGCCTGCAAAGACGGTCTTCTGTGTCCCCGTCTCAATGTCCCATAGCACACTAGAAAGACAAAAGAGAACAGATGATGGTATGCAAAACAAAAACTAGATTCTCCTCTGTGTGAACTCTGGAGTACAGGAGAGAAGTCGTAATATTTTCGAATAGTACTGTATAGCGTATAATATTACAGCATTATCTCCGGGGAATACTTACCAAGTGCAGTCACCTGAGCTCGTGATGATCTCGCTGTCACTAAGGAAACGACAGCAGGACAGGTAGCCTGAGCAACAACAGAAGTAAAGTGCATCTCAAGGACCTGTCCAGAAATGTGTCATCAATTTGTTCCACAGAATTTGGACAGAAGCAAAGTGCAGCGCACAAGCAGCACGTCCCTTTAGAGCAGCAAAGTCTCATGCAAATCTGTGCAGCAGCACCTTCGTGCAAGCTCCCCTTACCCGTGTGAGCGGCCAGCTCACGCATGACCTTGACGTTGCCGTCCTTGCCCTTGAGGTTGTAGATGGAGCACATGTTGTCCAGGCCCCCGCATGCCACCATGTTCCCAGAGGGCGCGTAGGCACAGGTCATCACCCACGAGGACTTCAGTGGGATGGCATTCACCTGGGAACACACAGGTCATCATGGATGTTCCCGTGATCAACCGCTCATTACCAAGCCAGGAACACATTAGAAGTAAAATGATACGTTGGATAAGAATACCCAGGGGCAGCATTTACGTGTCAACACATAAATGGTGAGATTTGATGAGATTTCATCTCAGGTGGTGATTCCACCACTGATGCAAATGTCTGTGGTGAGAATTTTAATAGCAAAGCCTTTCGGGGGTGAGTTTCTTAGGGTAACTAATTCAGCTCTCGCTGAAGATCACACAGACTTTGCATACTGCTCCTGCTAACTACTAACAGCCCATGCACCTTACCTTGTTGGTGGAGAGGGTGTCCCACACGATGAGTTTTCCATCCTGAGAAGCACTGACACACAATCTGGGGGAGTCAGGACGACACAAGAGAGAAAACATGGACCATATTAGGCAGTGAGAAATTCACCAGATGTAATAATGAAAGGGTCTAAGCATTGTACACACGAGCATTTTATCCCTCTAATTCATCCTCTTAAAAGCAGTGTGATTATTGCACAAATCCAATTTACTGATCAGAACAACCTCCTGGATCTACTGTCTGTATCTGCACTAACTATAGAGCGATAACATTTGCACCAGTTTTTACCATAAAATAATAAAACCAATATTCAAAAATGATTTGTTATGTAATTGTATATTCCATTTCATGACCACATGGCTTAGTTAACTAGGACTAAACCCTTGCATATTAATTAAAATACATGCCCGATAATCTGAAAAATTGTTATTGGCCCAGTTTTAGTGAGAACAGTGACTGCTGGTGTTGTGCATTTACTTTGAGTCGGTGCCCCAGTGCATAGCATAGATCTTGGCCAAGTGGCCTCTTAGTGTCTTTCTGGTCTTCAGTTGGACACGTGCCATCACAGTGATGCTGGCTACTGCCTCCTGCAGGGTGGTGTCCTGTACCGTCTTACGGGCCGCCTGAAAGACCAAACATAAACGGATATTATTATTATCATAAATTATCATCAATCATTAATACTACTCTGTTAAAAGCATAAATTGTCCACAAAGGTGTGGGAATTTAGACTAGTTGGGATTATGAATGGGTCTACTGACAGTGATCTGATCTTTAAGGCTGTCTGCCTCCTTTCGCAATTGCTCCAATTCACCCATGGCAATGGCTGTTAGGCACTGTCACCGATAGAGACAGGAAGAAGACAAGCAAGCCGATGAGGTTCTGAAATGAAAAAGGAGCAGAGGGGGAGAGAAGAACAAATGAAGTCCACAGTGTAACTACTACACTTGTTTGATGTCTGGATTAGACTGTGCCCGTATCTCTCTGGCTCTCATCTTGACTGCTCTAAACAAGTGCTGCTTTGCAATTCAAACTGGGCCTTAACTACTTTGCAAACATGCACATGCTCGTACACACAGATACCCCACAGGTGCTTGTACACACACACACACACACACACACACACACACACACACACACACACACACACACACACACACACACACACAAACAC
>JAOEHI010000008.1:4053680-4128551 GCA_025447815.1 Percopsis transmontana
ATACACCTACAATAACACTATGACATGATCGAGGGGGGTGCCTTTACACAATGAAAATATTGCAATGATGTAAGATTATTTCAATGCAGAATATGTCAGTCCTTTTCATTCTATCAATAAGAATGTCACTAAATTAAAAAAAAAAATCTAGGAACAATTTTTTTTGGGGAGAAACAAGGGAAACAATCTCACCTCATTAGTTGAATTAAAACAATATCACATTTAAAATTTCATTGGAAAAAACATTTTGTCAGTACATACCTGAGGTCTCTGTGAATGAAAGCTGGTGGTTCTCTCCAGCACTGTCTGGTGTCTGGCTCCAGAAGACAGTTGTCAACATGGACGGGGTGAGACAGGTCCAACCTGCTCTCCTGGTGCCCTGGGAGAAAAAAGTTAAATTAACAAATTTAAAAAACAAAGTCCAGCATAAATAGGTGTTAGATGAATCACTGCCAAAACATACTGGCTGTTTTACAATAGTAACCTGCAGAAACTGTGTGGGACTTAGAAACCGGAGGTCCTACCTGTGATAGCACTTCGGCAGACCAGGTGAGTGAATGAGAAAAACAGGCCTGAAGGGCTCCTGAAGTAGGAGTGTAGCAGAGTCCTCGCCCTTTCGCCCAGCTCATGCAGCAGCCAGGCATCCGACTGGTTCACCAGGCCTTCCTGAGCCAACTAGAGAGTGGGAAAGAAAGAGAGAGGTGCTGTTAGGAGGCACAGAACATGTGTGTTTGTGTAATATTAATGATTTTTTTAAATCCACCTTTGCCGCCCTAAGGATAGTCAGGCCCTCGAACTTTTCATGGGGGGTGTGTGGCGACCGTCGCCCCCGGTAACCATCTCCAACTGATGCTGCAGCCTTTTAAAGATGACAAGAGAAATGCTGTTTTAACAAGGCACACACAAAAACCTATATTTTTTCTGCTAACTTGACTCAAATTTAGACTGTGCTAACACCTTTTATGAACCGATTGTAGAGTAGGTTGAAATATTCTTACTATGTTCTAAACACAAGTGTTCCATATGCCTGAGATTAAGGGAGAAATAATTTTAAGCAGTTAGGTTATGAAAAATTAGTGATTATCTAAAGCAATGTCTGGTGTAATGTAACTAAAAAACTGCACGCCATAAACCGTGCTTTCATGGCTTATCACGTAACCGCCCCGTAAACGCTAGGCCCATTTTGTGGCCATTTAAATATCCTCTGCAATGTGAGCTTACTGTTGCTAAGTGAAGTATTTTATCACACTCGTTCTGAGTCATGACTCCATCTAGTACAACCCGATTGGTCCCGTTTAAGGCTTCGTCATCCATGGTGATGGTCACACCAACCTGCGGGACTGGACCCCCTAGAGAAACAAAAAACAGGAATGGCATGGAGAGAAACATATGGAAAGACATCAGAAACTATGACAGGACTGAAACAGGATGGTGTGCTACCTCCATAAAATCCACTGTCATCCATCTCTTCTTCCTTCACTTCTTCCTTCATTTTCTCATTCAGTTTTGCTTTCTCAGCTCTGAAAGTGAAACACGGAAGAAGTGGGTATTGATTTTTCACTAACTTAAAGATATAGATTTCTTCCTGTCCATCTCACCTCCAGGTCTCCCGCAATGATTCAGGTACCACATCATCTGGAGTCCAAAAATCCTGCATGAAAGACAATTACTTTACTAAGAGAATGTTTTTCTTTTCTTTAGAAGAGCATCATTATGAATGTGTCAACATCATACATACTGGGTCAATGAAACTGAAGTTAAGATTCTCCATCCCAAAATAAAGAAGCTTTTTCTCCTGCAAGGAACGGCTCACATATCTGACTATTTCCTGTGAGGCAGACAAGTGAACAAAGCTAAACATAGAATAAATGCTGGATTGGTACATCAAAAATATAAAAAATGTGTAGAGATAACAAAAGGTATTATGGTAGTAAGGCCGTGTGTTTTTGTATATCAAAAACATAAATTACATATTTACATGGGTGTTTTTGTAAATACATATAATTAATATTAAAATTGAATAGTAAAACAGGCTATAACAACATCATTAACTTTATAACTTTAAAGTGGAGTGGGTTTCACCTGAGAAGGCTGTGTACCCTGTGACTCTTTGTCTCCCTCTAGTGTATCATAATAGAGCTGCAGGTTGCCCAGGGAGTCATCATCTGACGGGTAGAACAGGAGAAGAGAGCGAAGAGTCTGTATGGCTCCACCAAGATCTCCAGCTGTGGGTAAACAAAAACACAAAATATATCCCTTTGTGTTTAGAAAATGAATGGGTTGGGACTCACAGGCAAAAAAACATCATATATGACAATTCTTGTAAAATGCTAAAATAACTAAGTTGATGACATGCGCTGATGACATGCTGCTGTCATTATTCTAACCGAATGTTGCTTTCCTACGATAACTGGTGCATGACCTATTCAGCTATGTTGACAAATGTAGTAGTTGTAAGTCGCTTTGGATAAAAGCATCTGCTAAATGCTGTAAATGTATATATAAGGTGGCAAAAGCATTGTAACACACACTGACTATGTAATAGTATTGAACATGAACCTTTAAACTGCGCAATGTGGAGATGCTCCAACTGTGTGGGCAGGAAGTCTTCTTGCGCAGAAATCCTTCCAGGTCGTGTGGCCACCTGTGTGACGCAGTACTGCTGGCAGGAGAGCAGGGAAAGGGAGAGAGCTGGATGGGAAAGAGATATAATTAGTGTCTCATTGCTTCCTGTTGCGGCCGTTGCAAGAGGTTCAGGTTTCTATAAGTGGTGTTTTAGTGGTGATATAAAGCTGTAACTAATGATTATTTCGATTGTCAGTCAGCAATTCAATGTGAACATAAAATTGCATGAAAATTAGGTTCAAATTATAAATGCTTGTGGCAACTTATGCAAACTCAAAATATCATGTAATTTTATTATTGTAATACTGAACCCAGACAAAGCACATTTTGGCCAACTTGTAAATGGGACATATCCATTGTTTTACATTATACATCCCTTTTACTCTCGCAGGGCCCCGCTAGACAACTACAGTACAATGATTAATTTAACTGATTAATTGATGAGTCTACTCAAATTTAATTTCATTCATTTTCTGTCAATTGATTAATTTGATTGTTTTTACCTGCGGCCTTCTCGAACACGCCCTCCATCCCCTCCACTCCTCTGTCCTCAGGCAGGAGTTGTGAAGCCACCACACACTGCACTCTGCACTCCTCTGTCTGCCTCAGTGTTTCATTCACACACTCCTTCCACTTCTGCACTGCCTGCACCCAATCAGAGGAGGCCTCGAAGAGGTGCGCGGAATCGTACAGAGCCTGGGGTCGGCCGGCCGGACAGTGAGGCGAAGAGGAAATGTAGACAAAGGAAGACACAAGGTGGCGATGGTATATATATATATAATATATATATAGCATATTGATACAATGGATGGTTGAATATTATGTTCAATATAATATGTTGTGGCCCATAAATAGTAAGAAGTCCTCTATGTAAAGAAAATGGAGAACTTAAAAAGAGAAGTCTAATAGCAAACCCTGTTTCTTTGGGTTGTACAGGAGAAGGTGAGAGACAAAGGAATTTGACCCCTATGTGGTTCTCTCTCTATCTCGCTTCGCAAATGTTTTCACTTTGAGGGAAATTTAAGGTAATTTAATCCCTTAACCTGCAGTCACCCATGTTTGTTTTTGTCATTGTGGGTCCTTTCCTTACCCAGTGTTTCTCATTGTGACTCTCTCTGTCCTGGAATGCCTCCTCCGTGACTCCCTCCATCCGTCTGTACTTCTCAATGTTGTTCCTCATCTCTAGGTGGCTGGGGTTGGCCACAAAGAAGGTGTGAGCTGCAGAAGCAGCCTTTTGCAACTTGTTTAACTTCAAGAGAGCAAGATAAGAAAGGAAGGGAGTTATATGAAGTACAAATTAGCTGCGCCTGAAGTTGTGCTGTATTAAACTATACATTTGTGTTCTTAGTCTGTGGTCATAGAATGAATGGTATTTTCATGGTCAATACACTGATGTAGTGTGTGGATTAGTGATTTTACCTTTCCTGTGGTATGTTTTATTAGTGTCAGCTGGTGGAAACACCTTAATTGATGCTTAATCAATAAAATAAAAAAGCATCAGGAGGCAGTGGCCAAGATAATCCTAATATAGAGACTAACACATACTGGGATTGTTTATAGATGTGCAAACACAGTACATAAAGAATTGCTTACTTTATAGTATGTCACCTGCAGGTAGTTGTAGGGGTTTCGGATGCTGAACTCATATTCTATGTCCATAGAGACAGGGAGCATTCCCGCAGGCGTGACAGATCGCCCCACGCAGAATCTCACGCATTCAGCCCTCCGTTGAACCCAGTCTAAAGCCAAGAGGTCCCACAAACTCCCCTTCTCGGAGTCTAGCAAAACACACAATAAGAATCATTGTAGTGTATTTGAATTATAATTATAATTATTATATTGTATAAAATAGCTTCTGCATTAGGCAACACGTTTTTAGTTTAAATTATACTGAAAGGTACCTATGGATATTATTCTAATAACAGAATAAACAAAACAACGTGAACGCATGCATGTTCACGTGGACACAATTTACTCAGCATACCTAATTTAGCAATCTTATCTTGCCCTGTGGCAACACAGTCATCGTGGCATTGTCGTCGGATTCGGAACAGTGCATCCTTGGTCGCGATGGATTTCTCCAGGGACTCCGCAGCCTTGTCCCATTCTTCGTTAAAGTACGCACGCACTCCTGTATAGTACAAGAAATCATACGCCGGCAATAGTCCCAAAACAGACGAAGCCCCGCTACCCGCTACAGTCGAAGCAAAGCCTAACAATAATGTGAAAGTTATACGCAGCGCCACGTATACAGTAAAAATATTTGAGAGCAGCGCCATGGTCCCTAAAAAGTGAGTGGTGGAGGAGGAGGGACTATAGGGAAACGCCTATCCTTGAAGTTTTCCTTTCCTCCTGTTGTAGAAATTGTTCATCCCATCTTTTAGGAATATGTTTTCATATTATTTTATGTGCAATTGTAGGCTATTACAATTGTGCAATTTAGCTAGTTACAGCTAAATGTTAATGATTGCATTATCCACGAGATGGCAGCTAGTTGAAGCAATTACCTTAACTATAGAAACATAAATATTTATTTATTTAAACAAATGGCTAACGTTAGTTAATTGTTGATCAAACTATTTCTCCTTCACCTAACAGCGGGCGAAATTTTGTTTAGTCAGTGCACTCTTAAACGTAGAAAATGGTGCTATCAGACAGTAATTTAACCATTACGTTAGTGAACTAAGCGTAGCCTACGGCAGCTGAGCCTTGCGTAGACTACGCACAGCGAGCATCAATTCATTCAGCCAAGCACACAGGAAAAGGCGACCCAAACAACGCACACAATTACGAGCCTTACAATCAAAGTCTGGGATCTAAACTCAGTTGAGAAAGTTTACCCACTGAAAGTCATAACTATCTAAGGGGATATGGCGGATGTTGGTGAGGTCTTAATGTCAGTTTTGTCCACAATTCGGGTACCGAGGCCCGGGGACCGTGTCCACAAAGACGAATGCGCCTTGTCATTTTCCTCGCCGGTGAGCTAGCATCCCTTTACTTATCTTAACGTCAGCTAACAATGATTGACCGTTAAGGTTTTACTGTCCGTTGACTTTATATAATTCGGCGTTCTAAGATTAGCTTCCATATGTTCCATACAGCCTCAACATATCAACGAGCTAGGCTAGCTAATACACTGTAATGATAGCCTAGCTAACCTAGCTTGTTAGCTAGGTAACTGAACCGGTTGTGCTGTCAAAGTAGCTCACACGCTCAGTTACATGTAACGTTAGTTTTAGTTCTAGCACGACTGTTTGTTTTTTTGTTTACATTACAAATTGTACACCATTCCAACCATTACGGTTAACATTAATGTTTAACATGAGCTAAATTAACACATTGATGACATTAATAGTCAGGCTGTTTGCTCGCTAATAAGTAATGTAGTGATACGATAGGAACACTGCAATGTGCTTAAACTGTAACGTTTACATGAAATGTAGTGCTAATATGGGTATACGTCATTGTTTCTCATTCTCCATTGCATGTTCTCCAGGAAAGCGAGGGAGGTTTGTATGTGTGCATGAACAGTTTCCTCGGTTTTGGCAGTCAGTACGTTGACAGGCACCATGCACGGACTGGTCAGCGGGCTTACTTGCACATTACCCGGACCCGTAAGACTCAGGTGACTACTCAGTGACATCTTAATTTAGACAGATTTTCATAATATACCTTAACCATCTGCTGATTCCTAATATAATTACCCATAGAATGAAGATGACAATAACTCTGGATCTGGAGACCCACCAAAGAAAAAGCCTACCAGGTTGGCAATAGGTGAGAGCATAGATCATAGATCTGATTAATTATGAGCTTGACTTTTTCATTCAGGGCCATTTTTGTAAGGCAGCATATATTATTTGCGTCAAAGCTGTTTGGCTGAGGGGTCAAAGATACAGAAATTCCTTGACTAATATACTGGTAATAAGAAGATGTGTGAATTTAAAAGGAAGGTGGTGAATCATCCGAGGTTTGATATCTGTTTTTATAATGTCTACTCATTTATCAAATCACTTGTGCAATTTTTATAACTTTCTGCTCAATCCATTTCTTCTCTCTCCATCCGTATTCTCTACCTTAATGAAAGGCTGGCCTGCACTTACAGTACATGCAAGTAAACATTTGCGAATGCAGGGAAAAACCATGAGTTCATAAGAGAGAAATATGCTTCATGTGTGTAAATTTAATATAAAATACTGCAACATCCCACGAAGTGATACAATACGTCGACTGGCTCCAGTTATTCATTGAAAATACTGTTGCAAGTGGCATTGAGATAGATTACAGGGTTAGGGAACTGATGTAGAGAAACTCGAATCATGCTGGCCCTGACCCGACACTGCTGCACTTTGTGCTCCATTGATCACAGGTGTCCCATCATCGTCTTGTACCCCGTTTTAGGCGACTGGGCAAGACTGCTCACCACTAAATGGTCAAGTGCCTCATTAGTTATATTGGAATACGCGTTATGACTGTCCAGCCTCATTCAGTCTTTGCCTGACTGTGTGAGGGTGGATGCCAAGCTATGGGCAATTGCCATAGCAGAGTAGCCACCACACTACACGACACGCACCATTCCAGGTGATCTGTTGGAATACCTAGACATGGTCGCCCTAACTTGGGCGCTAAATCTGGCATGAGCTTATTTCCCGAACAGGGCACGTTTTTTATCACCTGTATATTTATCAAGGAATTTTTTAATTTTGACCATTCAGTCTAACGGATTTGATGCAAATAATAAATGCTGCCTTACAAAAATGGCACTGAATGGAAAAAGTCAAGCTCATAATTAATTAAACAAACAGCAATTTAATAAAGTGACATTTGATCAAATAAAGTGAAAATTAACAAATGCACTTTTATCAACTTTATTTTCACATGACAATTTATCAACCTAATTTTTATCAAATAATTGTTATAACTTCCACCCCTCATACAAATGTTCCATTTCTCCTTTTGTCTACACACACTAATATTGGTGTTTGGCAGGAATTGAAGGAGGTTTTGATGTGGAGCAGGAGCAATATGAAGAGGATATGAAAGTTGTCATATTTCCTGACAGACAGGAAGTGACTTCAGATGACCTGGGCACAATGCCAGATGTTGTCAGAGAACGGGTGAGGCAGTGTGCTTGTGAGTTGTCATCGATACACGATTTTATTTGGGTGGAATACTGTTCCTTCCAAATGAAATGCTGCATCAACAAAGTAGTGAAATGGTTAGATTTTTGGAGATTGTTTTGGGCATCTGTGAATCGGTGGTGAAGTTGAAGCGATGCTAGTGTATTAGACAAACCTAATACTATCAGAGACTTATTTATAGAGTCAAGCTAGCTCTTGAGAAGTCTTTATTTTTACATGGTACACATTTCTACAGTGTAATGGGGAGATGTTCCAACTGCAATCTACTATTGCACATGCATTACATGTGTACATTGCAGCACAGAATTGTCATACTATGATAACAATAATTAAATTAGGTAATTTAGCGGACCCTTAATTGTTCCTTACTTACTTACTTAGTTGGTATTTTTCAAATTTGAAACGGTACCTAACGGTAATTTTTTTGGTACTTCTCTGTAATTTTTTTGGTACTTCTCTCGGTACTCCTCTATAATAACAAAAATATAATTTCAGTATATTTTGCATCACAAATATTGCAGCGAGAGTTGTGGGATTACAGTAGTGCCAAAACATCTGTTAACTTGTGTTTCGAATGTCGTGCTTGTAAATTTGGATCGTGCAAGTGAAGTTTTGCTAGCTTGTACCACCATGATTTGCAAATGTGTATTTTTTTTCTCACAAGCTTGTATTATGATGTGAGAAAATACAAATGTTTTAATAAATGTTGCAAGCATAGTGAATTTTACATGCCATGATACAAGCTTGCGAAATGAAATTACAGATTTGTGAATTGTCACTTACAACCACGCACCTCAATATGGCAGCACGACATTCAAAACACCTTATGGCATTTTGGCACTGTTGTAATCCCATAGTTTGCATCTGCATCACCTTTTGAAAAGTCTAACGACCACTTTCGTCTCGCAATTGCCCTGTGTTGAACATTGAACAAGGTGCAGGGGTGATGTAATCTCCCTCTCGTAGTCTCGCTCTCTCTCTTTCTCTCTACTCTGACCCACAGATGCACTCTCAGGTATCAAAGTTTGGCAACCGATTTTATGTGAATCGGTACTCTGTAGTACAGACGTAATTCGGTCGGTACCCCTAAAATTACAGTTCGGTACCCAACCCTACTTGAGTACAATTAGTATTACAAGGAGCAGATGGGGATTAGGCATCTTGCTCAAGGATGCTTACAGGTATGCCAACTCCGGGGCTCGAACCCACAACTTTCTGGGTTAAACAACCAGACCACTAGACTATCCTGCCCCCCAAATAGGTCTATTCTTTTCATGGGCACAGTAGAATATCCCCCCTGTTTTTTCCCCTCAAGGTATCTTTGTCCATGGCGGGCCTAATGTCAGCAGACTCAGTGTCTCACACTTTGCAAGTGCAACAGTGGGACGGGGAGGTGAGACAGGAGTCGCGGCACGCTGTAGACCTTAAGCAGCTTGACAACGGCCTCAAGATCCCGCCCAGGTGAGAGATGATGAGGCCACAGCTGTCCACATAGCTGCAATAATTACAGTAAATACCTAGTTTCTTACAGAAGAGCCATCTAGAGGAGTGGTTGTCAACCTTTTTGACCCATGGGAGCATGTGTGTGAAATAATAACAAATACTCCAGCTGTATACCTCACTGGAATACATGGGGCTGGTTGGTTTGAAATAAAAAAAAAAATAGATAAAAATTACATTAAAAAATACTTCGACTTGGAAAACTTCTTGGGGCCCCTTAAAAACCATCTCCTGACCCCAGGGAAGGGTGTTCTTAAACCTCATTGCCTGTACAACACATTTGGAGTTCTCATGGTATGGTGAACACTTATTTGGCTGTCTAACTCTGTACAGTAGGTATGTTTTGTCTCCAATAACATATTCAGGATCTACATTGTCATTTCTTCATGTTAGTGGCTGGCGATGTGAGGTGTGTGACCTGCAGGAGAACCTGTGGATGAACCTAACAGATGGCAAGGTGCTGTGTGGTCGCAGGTATTTTGATGGCACTGGAGGAAACAACCATGCTCTGCTCCACTTCCAGCAGACAGGACACCCGCTAGCTGTCAAACTGGGCACTATTACTCCTGACGGTGCAGGTGAGGGGGCTGCCGATTCCCTTCTATTGGATAAGGGATTCATATTTGTGTAGCGTTATGTTCTATTGGCATTGACAAGTCACTCCTAATAATGTATGTAATGTAATGTAACGGCACAATTGTTAACTTGTTAAGTATTAATAAGATAAGTTATTTCACTCTGTCAAGATGTGTACTCCTATGATGAAGACGATATGGTACTGGACCCCAAGCTACCAGACCACTTGGCTCACTTTGGCATCGACATGATGACAATGGAAAAGGTACGGTGCCCACAAAATTTCCCTCTGATTTTAGTGAAAGTGAACTCTGACCATTTCACATTCATGTGGCGTGGTCTTACTTTTACTGCTGTATGTGTAGATCTCTGAATCATGTTCCTAAACGGAAAACCACCTGCGCCAACTTTTTATTTATACTTATTATTTTATTGGTGTTTAGAGCTGTTTATATGTTGGTATACTTCTATGCTATATGTTATGCCATTCGCATGCTGTTAACCACAAATCACTATGTACCACAAACTGAAGCGTTTTGAAACCCACTGTTAGTGTTGCTCAGGGATATTGGATTGTTCCGGCTTGGCAGACCTCCAGACATTTATGGCTGGTTCTGCTTCAAAGAGCTGCTATCAATTATACGGTCTTACAAGAGGGGTTGACCTCAGCTGCGGTGTTAAAGAACCAGCAAGTCTTATAAAACTCTCACAAAACTCATTATCTCAAACCTCTCTGTCGTGACTTATTGGCCGTAACTCCTTTTTAATTTATCACTGTATATATTTTTATCACTCTTGTGCGCTCTAATTCTCAGAAAATCTCCACTATCACCTACTTGTTTTTCTCCCTGCTTTTAATAACTTCCCTCTCCATTTCTGTAAATTTTCCAGCGTCGTTAATTTTCGCGCCACCTCTCGCCTCCTCTTCATCAATCTTGCTCTGTTGTCCCCCTCTTGCCCCACACTCTCAGACCGAGCGGACTATGACAGAGCTGGAGATAGCGGTAAATCAGCGGGTCGGGGAGTGGGAGGTAATCCAGGAGTCCGGGACCACCCTGCGCCCCTTGTCGGGCCCCGGCCTGACCGGAATGAAGAACCTGGGCAACAGCTGCTACCTCAACTCCGCCATGCAAGTGCTCTTCACCATACCCGACTTCCAAAGCAAGTCAGTACCTCCCCTTTCTCAGCTGTCTTGGCATCGTTTCCTGTAACGAAATATATCTTTACTCTACAATGAAAATACAAGCAGATCATTGTATTTCAACAGCACCAGGGATTTATTTAGCCAAGGAAAATACAGAATCCAAATGACCTTCTTTGCACCGCCTCCTCCCTTGCCTGCTAGGTACGTGTCTAACATTGACAAGATCTTCGATGAAGCTCCAAGTGACCCCACCCAGGACTTCAAAACCCAAGTGTGAGTGTCCTCCTCGAACTGTTAAGAAATACAATGGATCATGTTTTACTTAAGTTTCACATACTAGTCTGTGAACAAATTGATGGATTTTCACCACAAATATAATATATCCTTGCAAATTCTTTCAAGTTGTTATTTCTATTCTTTTAATCAATTTAAATTGCTTACCACAGAGCCAAGCTTGGGTATGGCCTGTTATCCGGAGACTATTCCAAGCCAGCACTGGATCCTGGAGATGAAAACAGCACTTCTGAACCCAGGGTATGAAGGAACGAGCATTTAGCTTAGCTTTACAAGTGAGATCTATCTTTGTCTCACAATCAAGAACATCAAGTCAACCTAATATTTGTTGACGAATGCCGTTTCTGTCTTCTGTTTGCAGGGAGACCAAGTCGGCATAGCACCACGCATGTTTAAAGCACTTGTGGGGCGGGGCCACCCAGAGTTCTCCACCAATCGTCAGCAAGATGCTCAGGAGTTTTTATTGCACTTCATAAACATGGTGGAGGTAAAATTACACTCAGTGTAAACTTTTCTTCAGGCCTTAATCCTTCTCCTATATTCAGTTGTTTTTTCTTTACACTATAGAGGAACTGTCGTTCTGGACCCAACCCATCTGAAGCCTTCAGGTTTCTGGTAGAGGAGAGGATTGTGTGTCAACAATCGCAGAAGGCCAAGTACACACAGAGGGTGGATTATATCCTTCAGCTTCCTGTGCCCATGGACCAGGCCACTAACACAGGTGAGATTCCTGTGGAGGCCTTTAAAAATCCTAATTTAACAGAACAGAAATCGGATTTAGAATTGTATTCCTCCAAAACATGACCCTGCAAATTTTGTATAAGTAAAAGTAAAAAGGTTAGTGAGTCACTGACCTTAAAATCCAGCTATGATTAGATGGATTATCAGGATTGTCACCCTTATGGTCTTCTCTTCCTCTTCCTCTTCCTCTTACAGAGGAGCTCCAGGAGGCAGAACGCAGGCGTGAGGAGGGGGACCCCTCATCAGGCCCTGGCCCTACCGTTCGAGCCCAAATCCCCTTCACAGCCTGCATGGCTGCCCTCAGCGAACCAGAGGTCCTCTCAGACTTCTGGAGCTCTGCTGTGCAGGCCAAGACCACTGCTACCAAGTAGGGAGGAACACCCAAAAATAAGGCATATGATGGATTTTTTTATGTCTTTGTGACACCTCATATAATTAGTTGGATGACCATTTCTGTCCCATTTTCGCAGAACGACCCGCTTCGCTTCTTTTCCTGACCACCTGATCATCCAGATTAAGAAGTTCACCTTTGGCCTCGACTGGGTCCCCAAAAAACTTGGTGAGCAATCACTTCAGATGTGCTGTTAAGGCATTAAAGGCTGTGTATTATTATTCATCTTCACTTGTTTGCATCAATTGTATAGTTTTTCAATTATATAGATTCAGTTATAGATAATGTATAATTAGGAAGATTACAATAGTGAAAATCGGGACATAAGCTTGGGTTTTTCTGTTTGTTATATTAAGTTTAAATTGTTGTCTAATTTGCAGCCAGAGAAACAAGTCCCTCTTGCAAACTCTCAAGTTCATTTAAAGAGAATCAGATTTAGATAATTGGCAGGAACCCTGAACAGTTATACTTTAAATTGTGTATGTTACCTCCCATGCAGACGTAAGCATTGATGTTCCTGACACACTGGATCTGAGCGCGCTACGCGGGACTGGTCAGCAGCCGGGGGAGGAGCTTCTACCGGAGGTGGCCCCGCCCCCTCTCATGACCCCTGACGTGGAGGTCAAAGGTATCCTGGGTTCCCACGGCAACGAGGAGGACGACTCACTCTACTCCCCACTGCTGTGTCAGTCTGTCTGTCTGCTCTTTTCTTCCTTCCTCATGGGCAGCAACCATCTGCCCAACTCCTTATTATTCATCCCTTCCTTTCTGACTTTTCTGTTTTCATGTTTTGTGTTTCACATTTTAATTTAATTTAATTTTTTTTCACTTTTCTATACTTTTGTCTTTTTAATTTGCATTTCACATTACAGTACAAATGCCTGAGTTTATTTAATTTAAATTTTTTTACAGCTATATCTAGAGAAATCTTTAGTTGGTTTAGTTTTTCATTTTTGTCAAGAAGAGCCATTGTTCATATTGTTTTGTCATTTTCACTTTTAATTAAAATGACGAATGTATTATTAAACACAAAAAACAAGATGAGCACAAAAAACGAAATATAATAATCTTCCAGTTGTTGAATGGGAGCTGTAGATGGATAAATAGATATAGAGAGACATCTTCAAAATATGTCTTAAGCGCTACAGTAATAAAAAATTAAATTAAAATAATAATAATAATAATAACTTTCGATATAGTACATCCAAGTAATTCAACCCTCTGCTTCAGCCCCAGTCCTAGATGACTCCACTGTGTCCCAGTTATGTGAGATGGGGTTCCCTCTGGAGGCATGCAGAAAGGCTGTGTACTACACTGGGAACACTGGAATTGATGCTGCCATGAACTGGGTCATGGGACATATGGATGACCCAGGTATACAGAGTACTGGGAACTTCCAGCGAATGTCTCATCAATTCTCTGTGCTGCTCTCTGTTTACATACAGTTTTCCCCACTGTGTGATTGCCTGTAGACTTCTCTGCCCCCCTGGTGTTGCCTGGATGCAGCTCTGCCCCTGGGACCACACCTACAGAGAGCCTGTCTGAGGAGCACCTAGCAACCATCGTCTCCATGGGCTTTAGCCGAGACCAGGCTACCAAAGCACTTAGAGCCACGGTGAGTAGCTAAATCATTAGCATCAATCTCCAGTTTTATTCATCTTTAAAGGTATAATATGTAACATATTAAAATGAAAGATGCATTACATGACATATTGTATAGCTTTAAGAGATATAGGCTGTATCTCACTACAGTGCTTATTGGCAGTGTTTTTTTTTTTTTTTTATAAATGCTTCATATAAAAGTTATTATAAAGTTACAATTGCGTTTTTTTTGCGTAAAGTTACCTACTAGGTTCAGAAGTAGTATACATCTGAACGCATTGTGGCAAATCTGCCCATTGAGAGACTTGTTTGGGTCTGCAGCTAGGACTTGCAGTGACACGTTATTACAGAAGGTTTCCCCCAAAGCAAAAGCAGACTGGAGAACCCAATAATCCAAGGAGTTGTTTGTATTGCCTTGCAACGTGAGCAGCAAAGGTAAGGGGTTGGTCGACACCCCCCTTGTGTATGCACACTCTGAGGCACGATTTTAGGGCCGTGGGTCAAATAAGGTTGAGAACAACTGTCCCAAATGACTAAAAGGAAAGGTTGTAACCCGTCTTTTCCCCAGAGTAATGTCCTGGAGAGGGCTGTCGACTGGATATTCTCCCATCTGGATGACTTGGAGTCCATGGAGGTGTCGGAGGGAGGTCGCTCAGCTGGGGAGAGTGAAGGGACCCGGGAGCCCCCGCCTGGGCCACGTGTCAGAGATGGACCAGGAAGTGAGTCCCAGAGAGTTGATGGGTCGGGGCATTAGACGCAGTTCAGGAACTCCAAATATAGTGGGAATATGGTACACATCTCTAGTATAAGATATAAATATACATCTACTTGATTACTAGAGGATTATGTTGATGCATGGTTCGGTCCTTTATACATGTACTACACAGTTAACTGGATTGTCTCTCTCATCTAGAATATGAGCTGTTTGCGTTCATCAGTCACATGGGGACCAGCACAATGTGTGGTCACTATGTCTGCCATATTAAGAAGGACCAACAGTAAGTACCCATCCCATTCACTGAAGAGCTTTTGTTTCAGTATTTTCAGCATCACTGGTGCCGATTTACAGAGGTTTTATCTTGCTGAGGGCAAAACACAGTACTGGTTAAAAGGTTTAGATGGAGTTAACTATATAAATGACAATAAGGGATTTACAGCCTCAGGGGTGTCCACCATACTACAAGACCTAAAGGTATACTACTCAATCTTGTAATGGCGCCCCCAGCTCACAGAAGTAGAGAGGAGTGCCAGTCAGCATGCACTCAGAGGTTGAAAGCCAACATGTTATTGTAACACTGGTTTCACCACTAGGTGAATTCCAAACACCATCCTTTATTGCCATGTGTACAGTAGAACACAGGGTCATCCTGGACATTCTTATGACTGGGGCCAGGTTGGCTTTAAGTAATTAAAGCTAACTAAGGTAATAAGTAAATGTACTATGAATGTAAGAATGCGATTATCAGTTCTTGTTTATAGTACAGCAGTGCGATTTGATATAGCGTATAGAAATATTAGAATATAATACAATGCACAAAAAGTGCATTGTAAATACATTGTAAAAATGCAAATATTACTTCATGAAGTATTATTTTAACCTTTTATTATACTATACATCCCCCCCCCCCCCCTCTCTGCCCAGGTGGGTCATCTTCAATGATCAGAAAGTGTGTGCCTCAGAGAAGCCACCCAAAGACCTGGGTTACCTCTACTTCTACCGGAGAGTATCTGAATGAGCCTCCGGGTGAAGGAGGAGAGTGTGAACACGCATACAACACAACACGTATAATCACATCCCACCAAGCTACTAAGAATGCCCTGACATGCTTTGGAATGGACAGAATGAGGTTGTAAATAAACTTCTCAGATAGATCCTGTGCACACCTTCTTAAACCAGTTGGCAGATGTACAGCTCAGACGGGAGAGGTTCCTCCACACCTGCATACACAGATAAAAAAGTTAGTGGGACTTTTGTTGCTATAGGCTGTTCTGCTCTGTTTTCTGTCTGTTTATTAACATTGGCACGGATGAGTACTGCCCCCTCCCTCTCCTATTGGACAGTGGCAGCTTTGATGTCATCATTTCATCCAAGCACCACCTTCGCCCTCCTCCTCTTTCTCTGTTTATATCAGCGAGGAAGTGAATAATTGTTCAAGAACCGAAAGGAAAAAAATATAACAGTTAATGTGTTTAGGGAAAAAATTTGAAAATGAAATAAAGTCAAATACAAACAAAAACTGGTTGTTCTTAAAAGTGTGGTGAGGGTGAAATCTTTTTATTTTTTATTTTTTCCACAAAAATCCTTTGTTACCTCTGTTCTGACAAATAAAGACTTGTCTTTCTGCCAAACTGCCTTTGTGATTGAGTTGGGTGTGATAATACAAAATGTGTATTGTTTTTATCTGATATATCATTCACTTAATGTTTGTTTATTTTTCAAAATAAATGATCCCATTATCTGTTTTCTTAATTAGACAATTGTGAACCTATGTTTTAAAATAAATAACTGTGAACTTGTTTACAAGCTTAAGCATTTATGTTAAATCTAAATTATGCAATCCCAGACCTACTGTAGTTTTTGTGAAAGCCATCACTAGCAAACCGACAGAGTTGGGTGTGCATTGCCCTACAATTTGCATTGCCCTACAACTTGCATTGCCCTAAAGTCCCTTTACTGACAGTTGTCTGATATATTGGAGGAGCAGGAAAGCTATTTTGAGCATTTCTGAATATTACACACATTTGTCTGCAAAGTTAAGTTTTAATACTTACATTTTAACATTTTATATGGTGAGATAAATCCCATTGATATCAAGTTTCCACATGAGTGCACCATTTTCAGCCTACCATTAATTTTGAACAGCCATATTCATTTTTCACAAGCTAAATTATGTTTTGTTTTTTGTTTCAAAGAATGTTTAACTGATCTCTGAAATGTGCCTTTTGTGCATGGACTTTGCTGATGAAAACCTTTAACTTACAGTATATGTCGAGATGAATCAAAGCTCATAATATTAATGATAATTTTCTTTGTAATTGTATTTATTAAGCAGTCTGTGGGCATTTAAACCTTTATATTTATAAACTGACCTGCTTTAAATACTGCTATATAACTTATAATATTTATAATTTATGAGATTTTCATTATTCTTGCTCAATTATAAAGCCAATAAATATGGCATGTATATTCATGATATCATGAACAGAATAATATACATGAATTTATTTGGTTCTAAACCCCCCATTTGTTTTCACATTACATGGCTCATAGGGCATAAAATAAGTGAGCGATTTATGGTGTCATTGTAAAAATCTTTTCACTTGATTTTCTCTGCTCAGTTTTCTTGTCAAAGAAGATAATAAATGAGAATTTAGAAAAATTATTTATAGTAAGTTTAATCACAATTCAAAATATTGTAAAGTTATAATGAAAAACTATTAATACTTTGACTTAGCATGTATAATTAGATTTTGTCTTAGTTTATGAAGTTACAGCTATATGTGGTAAATGAGAAAGAAGCTGCTCTATGGGGTCATGGATTCTTGTATTTTTATTTATATTTCTCCAACTAACTTTGTGGTGTTATATCTACTTTGTATAGGGGTTAGGCATCTTGCTCAAGGCTACTTTTAGGCAGGCCAACTCTGGGGCTTGAACTCACAATCTTCTGGCTAGGAGCCCAACACACAGACCACTAGACTATCCTGCCCCTTTATGTTAGTTAGATGACAGTGGCTCAGCAGGTGGCGCCACAGCTAAGTTCTTGCTTGGGCCTTAAATGTCCTCATAGCTGTTCGTGTGAAGTCAATAGAAAGTGAGTGCTTGGTACGATTATATTTTAGAAAGTTGTGTATCTATTTCCTTCCTGGGGGGGAGTCCAACATACTACAAGACTTATACTGCTCAATCTTGTTATAGCGCCCACAGCTCACTGTTTGTTTTAAGTGCAACTGTGCATGTGGCTCCAATGGGGAGCCTAGGAGAGATGTAGCAGGAGAAGTAGAGAGGAGTGCCAGTCAGCACTGGGGTGAGAGGGACATGCACTCAACATGTTATTGTAACACTGGTTTCACCACTAGGTGAATTACAAACACCATCCTTTATTGCCATGTGTACAGTAGAACACAGGGTTATCCTGGACATTCATAATAATAATAATAACTTAGATTTATATAGCGCCTTTCAAAAACCCAAGGACACTTAACAAACAAAAGGGGGTGGAGATTAAAGCCCATATGCCTAAATTCTTATGACTGGGGCCAGGTTGGCTAAGTAGACATGTAGTAGAATGTAAGAATGTGAGTAGTGGGTAGCAGATCTTGGTTATGGTACAGCAGTGCGATTTGATATAGCGTATAGAAATATTAGAAGATGGGTGAGGAAAGTAACCAGGGTGCTTAAATATAATACAATGCACTAGAATATAAAGGACAATAACCAGAGTACAATGCATAAAAAGTGCATTGGAAATACATTGTAAAAATGCAAATGCTACTTCATGAAGTAAAATATTCACCATTTACCATTTATCATCCTCAAAGGCTGAGCTGAGTCTTCCCCCTCTTCCCCCTGCCCAGGTGGGTCGTCTTCAATGATCAGAAAGTGTGTGCCTCACAGAAGCTAGACAAAAGACCTGGGTTACCTCTACTTCTACCGGAGAGTATCTGAATGAGCCTCCGGGTGAAGGAGGAGAGTGTGAACACGCATACAACACAACACGTATAATCACATCCCACCAAGCTACTAAGAATGCCCTGACATGCTTTGGAATGGACAGAATGAGGTTGTAAATAAACTTCTCAGATAGATCCTGTGCACACCTTCTTAAACCAGTTGGCAGATGTACAGCTCAGACGGGAGAGGTTCCTCCACACCTGCATACACAGATAAAAAAGTTAGTGGGACTTTTGTTGCTATAGGCTGTTCTGCTCTGTTTTCTGTCTGTTTATTAACATTGGCACGGATGAGTACTGCCCCCTCCCTCTCCTATTGGACAGTGGCAGCTTTGATGTCATCATTTCATCCAAGCCCCACCTTCGCCCTCCTCCTCTTCCTCTGTTCATTTCAGCGAGGAAGTATATAACTTTTCAAAAACTGAAAGGAAACAAATGAACAGTTCAAATATGTGTTTAGGGAAAATATAAAAAAGGTTGAAATATGTATGTTTTAATTTTTTCAACAAAAATACTTTGTTACCTCTGCTCTGACAAATAAAGACTTGTCTTTCTGACATTCTGCCTCTGTGATTAAGTTGGGGTGTAATGATAAAAATTTGTATTGTTTTTATCTGATCTATAATTCACTTAATGTTTGTTCATTTATTTTATTTATCTGATTATCTGTTTTCTTATAATTTGGAATTTGTGAAGTGTGAACCTATTTTTTAATAGAAATAACTTTTTAATCTAATTTAAATTCACAATTTTAAGCCTTTGTTTATTCTAAATGTTGTGTGTAATCCCAGACCTAGTTTGTAAGAAAGGCATCACAAGCAAACCCACAAAGAGTTGCGTATGCGTTGCCCTACAACTTTCCAAGCTGCAATTCTTTTTTCTTTTAGATGGCTTCCGCCTTTACATCCTGACACTGATACTGGAAAGAACAAGACATATATTTTCAGCATTTCTGAATAGCACACACATTTGACTGCAAAGTTGGGTAAGTTTTAAATTTTAAATTTTAACATTTTATATGGTGAGATAAATCCCATTGATTATATAAAACACGAGTTCACCATTTTTAGCCTACCATTAATTTTGAACAGCCATATACATTTTTCACAAGCTAAAGTATGTTTTGTTTTTTGTGTTAAACAATGTTTAACTCGGATCTCTTTGAACTCTGTGTGAATGCTAAAAGGAAATGTGACTTTTGGGAACTTTGCTGATGAAAACCTTTAACTTACAGTATATGTCGAGATGAATCAAAGCTCATAATATTATTGATAATTTTCTTTGTAATTATATTTATTGAGCAGTCGGTGGCCATTCAAACGTTCATATTTATATATTGGCCTGCTTTGGATACTGCTATATAACAGTTAATTTATGAGATTTTCATTATTCTTGCTCAATTATAAAGTCAAAAAATAACTCTGGCATGTAGTTCAACATGTTATTATGAACAGAATAATACACATACATTTATTTGTTTCTAAAACCCCTGAGTTGTTTCCACATTACATGGCTCATAGGGCATAAAATTATTAAAATGAGAAGTGAGCGATTAATAGTGTCATTGTCAAATGTTTTTCACTAGATTTTCTCTGCTCAGTTGTCTTTTCTAAGAAGGCTAAAAACGAGAAACTAGAAAAATAATCTATAGCCTAGTCACAATTTAAATGATTAATACTTTCAATTAGCATGTACAGATTTGAACTTCATTACAGTAGTATCTATCAACTATACATGGTAAATGAAAAAGAGGAAGTAGCTATAGGCTACTCTATGTGGTTTGTAGTCACATATTCTTGCATTTCTCTAGTTAAGTTTATTATTCCCAAACTAGCTCTTTGTGGTGTTATATCTACTTTGAGACACCACGAACGTGCAATGAGTCGTGAGATATCAGGGCGAGGGATTGCTGTCTTGCTGGCATAATGTTGGCTGTGGTTTAGCCATCACGAAACCACAGTGTTTCTTCATTTACGTCATTGTCAAAAAATGTATCTTTTCTCAGCTTTTTCTCAGATCCAATATCGGATATGAGGACCATTTTGGGGTTTGTGTTTGGTAAGTTTATAAATCTAATGGGCCATGATAGTGTAAACGTTTTGTTTAAATGCAGAATAAACTGACAGTCATCTGCTCAAGTATGTAATGGTGCCCACAAAGATAAAACTCTGATGTCTACATCGTTATAACTGAAGCCACTACACATTATCCTCTGTTGCCAGTGCTGGGCACACTCTCTACTACAGGTGAAGTGCTTGAAGTGAAACCAGGGGCTGAAGTCAAGATCCCCTGTGGGCTCAGCACCGACAAAAAAGACGTGACATGGACGTTAAACAATAAATTAATTACTAGCATCAACGGGAAGTCAGGCAGTCAACGCCATGGTAGTCTGATTTCTTTACTGTGCATTGTGGGAAAATATTGACATATTGATCGTACTGTTTAAGTATGACTTTCTTCCATTCTCACATGTATAGGCAGCATTGATGTGAGCAAGAGGTCAAACCTGAGGGGGGCATTTCTGAAAATCGCCCCAGCTCAGGAAGGAGATGTTGGAGCGTACACCTGTACTGTGGCTGGGGAGTCCCGCACACACCACCTATACATGATCACCGGTATAGCAACATCGCCCACCAGTACTAGCTGAAGCATTCTTTATTATTTTTTATTCATTCTTTATTATTAGGCCTAGTTAAAAAATAAATTTTCACTATCTTAAGACTTATTTTAGAAGTATTTAGATGAACTTTAGAGAGTAAAAGTAAACAATAACTAAATCCAATACATTTGATACGTCCACAGAATACAGAATGTGAAAGTCAAATTGCAGATGGAATCATTTTAGTTAACAAGCTTTCTAATCAGCATTAGATTTGAGTTTAACAGAACTATATAGAGAAAAATAAAGCTAAAAATTGACCCTTTTCACAGACCAGTCATAGCAGGGTAAACACAGATGCAGCTTATAAAAATTTGGTTTGTGCCAAAAAGGCATTGACAGTTAGTTAATAGTGTTGTTAACCAAATGTCATACAGTCATACAGACCCGTTATACATTGTATTAACTGCAGCTGTGTACATCCTGCCATGACACATGTAAAGAAACGGATATAGCGTTAGTGAGATGTTGACAGTATTGTGTCTCACTATATTTATGACCACCCCCCCCACCTCTTACTTGGTTAGTCTCAATGAGCACCTCCGGTGATGAGACAACACTGCAGTGCCAGGTACAAGGGTTCCAGACAGCGCCAGCAGTAGAGTGGGAGAAGCCAGATGGAACACCAGGGCCAAGGGAGGGGATGGTGAAGCTCAACCCTGTGCCCAGCTCAGACAGAGGAACATGGCTGTGTAAGTTCTCCTACGAGGAGAAGGCGTACAACAAGTCTCTCGCTGTCAAGGTGGAAGGTAAGACCTTGGCTTTGACCCAGGTTTTTACATTGTATAGCCAGTGGCAAAAACGATTCTGTCCATAAGTTAAAACTGCAGATGACAACTTTTTTTGCGGTCAAGTATAATAATAATAATAATAATAATAATAATGGTCTTCCCAAGCCTAAGTGAATTACCAGCATCAAAATTAGGTGCCTTGGATTTTCTGATAAATCTGTTATTTATTAAGCCAGTGTACAGGTAGGTACACTGATGGGAAATATGAGTTGGAGCACAGATTGGGTTGTTTTCTGCTTTGTTGTGGTTCCTGACACGTCAGTGACACCAATATGCCCAGTTATTCTATGCAGCTTTAATGACCACAAATTGTAAGATTTTCCACTAAGAGTAATTTACTTTATTGTGCTGTGCAGTTAGCACTAATGTTCACCATACATATTTTCAATAAAAAGATAATAGTAATCAGTAGGCCTACTGCTGTCTAATGTGTGTTCTAGAACCAGTTCCAGCATCTACGCCTCCTTCAAAACCCACGCCCCGAAGTTCAGAGAAACCTACTTGCCACAACTGTATGTATAACTGGGATTCACAGTTTGAATAAAAATTTTGAAGGGCTTGTAAGAATGACAGATTATAGGTATGGCTAGGAGTTTTTCACAATTTTCCCAATCAGTCTCCATCTTTGTGTTACATCTATGTATCTGACGTAGGAAAATGGGACCATCTGCGATAAAGTTTCATCATGATGATTGCAAATGCTTGCCGCGTCAGATTTTCTGCATATTCAGATGAATCTAATAATGTAATTATCTTCACTAGTAGCACTTAGCAATGCTCTTAACAATGAGGCAATGGGAAATGTAGTTTTGGGAAAGGTTAGTTGGGGAAACACCTTGTAATACCTTAAGAGAGCTATCAAAAGCCTAATGTAATCTTTCATGGATCTGCCAGGCTCCTCTGAATCAAAGCATGTCAATGGTTCTATTTGGCTGGGGCTCAGCCTGTGGATGTGGGTGGCAATTGGATCCGGCTGCCTGGTCCTGATTCTGATGGTGGGCTTACTGACCGTCCTGCACCAGAGGAACAAAAGAATGAAGGTGGGACAGAAAGTCCAGGAAATATAAATGATATTGTGTGAAATTGTGGAATGATGGGTGGATATAATAAATGTTTCAGTGAACGAGTGAAAAAAATGACCCTTTTCCTCTATAGAGAAAGCTCCGGAAGCTGAATACTGTGAAAATGCCTCTGAAGACAAAGCAATACTGCCAGTGTGACTGGTAAAATACTCTTTACTAGCTTCCATCTCATGAAAACTTCCCCTTTCCACTTTCTACAAATCGTACTCTATTCACATCGGTGACACTGTGACCTTCACGGTCATTATGCGTTTTCCAAGTACTTCATTTTAGGGCAGTAATTGGTGTGAAAACGTCTCGCCTTTACATTTCTTTATCACAGCCCAGCAGCCAAAGCACGGCCGCCGCCGCGAGGACGACCGAGACCAAAGCCATCGACACTCCCTCGGCAACTGTAACACACAGAGAGAGAAAGAGAGAGGCAGAGAAAGAAAGAGTTATGAAAATAAAAAGACAGAGGAGGAGAGATACTGGAACAACGAAAGTGAGAAAAGCGAGTAAGACAAGAGAGAGAACCTGCAATGAAATGTGCATGATTGTAAATAGGCTTTTTGTTTGGATTTTGAGACAAGCAAAACAAGGTAATCACTGCACTGCAAGAAAACCGCTGTATGGGTTGAGTTGATAAACAGAGCGTTCTGCATTCATATTGCTAAAGTCCCTATGAAATGGCGTGCTGTTCGTGTTTCCTCTTGAAACAGAATAGCGTTCGAAATGTGTTTTACACTCACACACACACACACACACACACACAATGTAAATATGAGTATACACCCCTCAGTGCAGGATGAGTCATCAGTAAGAAGTGGTATGATCATCTGTGTGCGCACATAGGGACCCAATGAATTGTAGGATAAAATAAAATAAAATAATACATCTTTTCTATTTTTAATTAATCTCATTTAAGCCAATTTGTCTATTCCTTTGTACTTTCATCCTTTTAATTCTTGAGGGTATATATAATACATTATTTGACACATAAACTGTTTTATGTTTTAACTCAATCAACTCAATAATGAATAAATATGTGTATTTACCATCATACAGAGAGTTTGTATTTATTTACTATAATGTATATTGCATGCTGTTATATTGCGGCGTAAGAGTCATCGGCTCAAAACCATCGAGGCTTTCCCAAGAACTGGTGCAATACTGTGCAGGCAGGTGTTCCAGGGCTCCATACAGTAGAACAGTAAAACACACACACCCACACACCTGTGAACACTAGCACACAAGACCACCAGTGTCCCATATTCAACATGCTCGCTACATTCATGCTTCTGTAGATTTTGAATTCTGGCCTCTTTAAATGATCTTTACATGGTATATGTCCTCCTGCTGGTGTGTGTATGTGTGTATGTGTCTGTGTGTGTGTGTATGTGTGCGCGTGTGTGTGTGTATTTGATTTAATATGTCTTATGTGTGACTATGTACTACATGCAAACCATCATACAGTACCACAGAGAGGATGGCTCTGTGTTGCTTCTTACTTCCTGTCTTTCTGTGTCACTGTGTGTGTCACTTTAAACAATGCACACAGCTTGTGAAATGTCAGACGGAATGTAATCCCTCTCTGAGCACATCGCACAGGTGAGTAGGCTACTCCAGACATGTATTGACAGTGTGTACGTATGTCATCGTTCACAAAGATATGATACCTTTGCTTATTAGCTTTGCTTATATTTGACGTTCTATAGTGTTAGTATCCATAGCTTCCAGTTTCTAACAGTTTCTTGTAATTATAATTTATTTGAAAGGCACCGGACGCCTTCCTTTTCAGATAAATGAAATCAGCTGAGTTATTATTATATATATATAATATATTATATAAAACTAATTTGGTATTTTGGAAGATTTATCTTAGTAGTGTTAAGTCTCAATACTCTTGTATATTGTTTGCTAGTTCGGGGCATGTTTGCACTCCCCAAGACCAACTCATGGTGATCACATGAAATGGACATTATGAAATTAACGGAATCTTGTAACTGAATTTTCACAATTTTGCACTTTGAATGGCACTGAAGACAAATTATTCAATGGTCTCAAAATAAATCTAAATTCTGTTCTATTTTCTCTTGACCTCTTAGACCTTTAATTTGAACTTGACTAGGCCTGATCATGGTTTTGGGCTGATCTCTAATATAACAATCAGGTGCAAAACGGAAAATTGTTTACTGTTGAGCATTTTCTTGTACTCGAGTTATTGCTCAAAACTTGAGCAACAAATGCTCTTATGATCATATAGATTTCACAATTGTAAGATCCATGAAGAGGTGTAGGTGCAGGGGCTAAAATTAACTAAAGGTAGTGGAAACAGCTAAAATATTTTTGTGTTTCTGATGAGGTGCACATACTATCTTTTGCTTCTTGAACATTTAATTGAATTGTCTATTAATTATATATTTCATGTTGTTGTGAAATGTGTTTCAAAGATGGCGGTCCATTTTTACCACATGCACCAACCCAATAAGACCCTGTCACAAGTAAAATATTTACAGGTTGATATTGACGTATCTGCAACATACTGTACAGTATCTGTACATCAAATATGGATAGAATTTTACAATGCGCACATAAAGAGCATTCAGAAAATGTGTCTAGCCAGCATTGGTTTGGCGCAATCCAAATACTGTATGTTGATTGCAGTGCATTTTCTATACCCGGTAATGGTATTTTAACAGTATTCAGATGCAAAAATGGATTGTAGGACTAGTAAGATAGGTAATAATCTTTGTTGGAAACCTGAATGTAATGTTATGCAAGTCATCCTAATTATTTTCTGTTCAGCTACACAGCAAAACAACATTTCCCAGACACAAACGTGTTCTTTATTACTTATTTTTAATGCACTTTTTTGGACATTTACTTACTGAACACATCACTAAAACACATTTATTCCTGACTCTGGTCTACCAGTCATAATTCATTACAAACAAAAAGGATTTGGCCTTCTTTTGTTAAAATTTTCTCTGAATGTTCAAAATTACTTGACAAATTCTTATCTTACCCCAGAAAAATTATTTTAAAACCTCTTGTTTTGTGCAGGGTATATCGAGGAAATACTCACACGTCAAGTCATTTAGTCATTCACTTTTTTATCGAAAGCGATTTACAGTGAGGACAATTACAATTAGAGGGTTACAAGGAGGTAGTTCATGTTGGAGATCAAACCCACAACCTTTCGGCTGGGACTCAACCACTCTAATCAATAGGCTATCCTGCCCCCCATTGCACCAACCTTGTTTTGGCATACAAACACAGGGAATATGATTGGACAAAGTGCACATGCATATATGTGTTACGGGCATCCACAAGGCCAATTTGGACACACTGGTATAAAATCGAAAGCTCTAAATCATATTGCGTGTTGAGATATAGTATCTGCATTAGCAAAATGGAGGCTATAGGGCAGATGGCTTTGCAGGTCAAAGTCATGGTCAGGGTTACTGATACAGTAAAACGGTTCTGTTTTTGCACCGCATGACAATATTGTCCTGCTATGGAGTTACTTTATTCTTTGTATTATTGTATTTACATGTTATAGAGCTGAATCTATGTATATCTATCTATGTACTGTATACATAATGTTATAGTAAATCACTGAATCCGCTATACAATCAGAACTACTTCCGTCACTGCGCTTCAGTAAATAATCATTAGAAAACTTTTATATACGCTATTTTGATAACCAGTATTTTATTTTTAATGGGATGATTTAATTGTGACCCTTTTATTTAAAAATCACCATCAAAGATTAGATTCAATATTAGATTGCAGTGTTCCGATGAAAGCATAATTTATTTTTCATGCTGTATCTACATATACATTATGTTTTATAATGTTCTAAGCAATAAATCTCAGCATTAAATCATACAACAAATTATAATCCAGCTCTACTACGCAAAGGACATAATCATTAGTCCTTTATAAAATTGTCTATATTGCTATTACTATCATTTGTATTGTGCTAAGGGGCATGTTAATGTGCCTACAGTATACACATGCATACTCATCTCTGTTGGAAAATAAAACATCATTTTATCATTTTAACATCTTTTCCTGGTTTCCTAAACAGCAGGGTAGGATTTCAACACTAAACAGATTTCAACACTACACACCGATGTAGCTGTAGCTGATGTAAGCTTTAACAAAGGGGGCACATACTATGACTTTTTTTGGCATGGATTGCCACCATAGGAATCATTCCTTAATCCTAGATTGTTACCTGGTGTTACCTTAAGCTTGCTATACACGGCATATTACACAGAGCATATCCTGTACTGGAGATTGATCAGGGTAGTATCACGCAAGTAACAAAGAGTGTCTTTAAATGATTCTCAGAGGTGGTCAATGTTGAGAAATCCATTTAGCCGTAGACCTGGTTATGTATCGTCATTCTGTAAACATCAGCACTCAGCTCAGCACACAAATAACTTGCTTTGACTGAAATCAAAAATAACAAATCTTGTTTTGTATTTGGGACTTCATCTTTGTAGAGGCACTGAGCTGCGATATGTGTTTCTTTATAGGTTGTAGGTTGAGTGGTGCAGGATAGTCATGAGACAAAACCTGTTTGTATATGCCAGTGGTGGGGGGCAGGATAGTCCAATGGTTGGGGTGTTTGACTCCCTGCCGAAGGTGGCCTACCTGTAAGCACCGTTGAGTGAGATGCCCAACCCCTGTCTGCTCCTTGTAATACAACTTATTGTAAGTGTCCATTTAGCGTCCGTAATTGATTTTCATATTCCTCACGTATTTCTCTCTAAAGTAAGGGAGTGCGATATTTGATTTGAAACCCCTTCCTCTTGTTTCCAGGATATTTATTTTATACATGTGAACATACTTCATGCTCTGGTGAAAGCTTCTCAGTCAGCAGAACTGTACATTTACAGTATGTTTGCATGAAAAGCCCTGATGGTTAAAGTTTCCCACCATAGACTATAAATAACCCAGATCGTTTAGAAAAGATGAGTCAAAGGGCCTTACTCTTTTGTTGCAGTTGCATTTCAGTAAAGTGGTTGCGTAAAGATTAATGATGTAACAGCCTTGTTTTCACAACATGTAGAATGTCACTTGCCTTCAATCCGTAACCTCTTTTTCCACTGCCTTTTTACTGTTAAACTGGCAGTATACATTAAAGTACAAGCAAGGACCTTTATATCTGTGCTAAGACAATTAACCATCCGTGTCCATTGAATATAAGAGGTTGTGAAAGTGACAAGATAAAAAAAGGATATCATCAGCATACAGAGGGAAACCCAGTGTAGGAGAAAATGAGGAAGTGAGAGGAAGCAGGAGATATCTCAACAAAGTGAATCACCCTACTGTTTTCTATTCTGGCCTACACTATCAGGCTGTTTCTCTTCCAGTAATGACACAGTGTGGTAGAAAACTACCTTGCTGGCTGCCTGACTAATGAGGGAGTCCTCACTCTCAGGTATTTTCCATCGAAATAGCTGCCAAGCAAAAACAAACCACTACAGTTTGTCTCCACTGAAACACTCAATTATGTTTGTACTTGTTTTGTCAGACCTACAGTACGTCCACACATCATTTGAGGATAGCATTAGGCTTGTTTTGTCAGACATTGAAAATATTTTCCACATTAACGGAAAAAAGTATTACAAATTTTACACAGTCTGCTATAGCTGTCAAAATTAATGAAAAACCCAACACCAGCCCAATGCCATCAACGACAGAAACAGAGGCAGCAGGCTTTAGACTAGGAACGATGAGCAGAGAAGAAGCGAATGAAAGAAGGCAAATCTCAGAGAGACAGATGAGATGAGAGAAATATGTTTGTTTGGTCCTTGTTGTGGTTTACATCTGTAAACCACCTGAGCAGGCTCTACTGTTCTCAACCGTTCCCCTTAGCTCTCATTAACAGAGAATATAAGCTTCTTGTCCCTAAATGGGCCTGCTCTATCCTCCCATCTTGATGCGTAGATGAGGTCTCAAATGTGATGTTTCTCAGACCTTTCTTTAACCTTTATTAAAATTTTTAAATGTTGCACACTGCAGAATACCCTTTTGCCCTGTGACCAACTTAATCTATCCTAAAACTACTCAGTGGTTAATTTTACAAACTGTTTTACCTTGTGTAAAGTATTAAAGGTGAAGGATGGGTATAAAAGAGGCAAAATACAGATATATGTCGCTTTATGTATGTATTGCAACCTTCCTCTCTCTTTTTGTGGCTGACAATAGTTTATACCAGTAATAGAAAATATACTGTAATAAACACTTGCTGAAGGTTTACTGTTGTATTGAGTTTACCAGGTTGAATGAAGAGATAAGTGTGAGCAGATTTTTGCCTGAAGCACAGGTGTACATTCTCCAATACTCCATACATTTAAATTATGGAGTGTAATCCGTGTTGCATCAAGTTCACGCGTAGAATTTGTATCTTCATCTCATGCTCTGTGATACTGGGTTGACATGGAATCAACCTAAATGCCTGTTGAAATGGACAATGTCAATAATGGAAGCATACATGAATTATGCTCTCACATGCATTTAACCGAGGGGGTCTATTGTGGCCCCCAGGCTTTAGTCCTAAAACCCCGTTCATAATTTGTAAATTATGAAATCAAGACAAATCAAAACTTTTGTCTTGTTACTTTTAAAAACTTTTTGTTAGAAAACTTTAGGTTAGCAATTTATGGTGGCCATTTGGATACTAATACCATACAATTATATGGTGTATTTAACTATTTTGGCACTGTGGACACCTTCCGTACTACTGCGGAAACAGTTAAACGTTACCACTGGTTATCTTTGTGACAACTTAGCTGTATGTATATTTTATTGTCCTCAATGATAGTCATTTTCAGTCATTTTGAAATGTGACTGACCTGATGCGAAGCTGTTAAATGGGATTTTGAGCAAAAATAAAACTATAGTTTTTCTTTCATAATGTGCATCATGTCCTATACTCAATAGGAACATGGCATATTGACATACTTAAAAGCAGGCGTAACTGAAAAAACAAATAATAAAATATAAAACTGTAAAAAGAAAAAAAGAAAAAAGGGTCAAAGTTTGAAATTCAAATAATTTTTTAATAATATCTTAACACAAATCTTTAGAAAGGTGGAAGAATGTGTAAGCAAGTACATACAGTATACAGCATCGGGTTGTGTCTTTAGATTTTTTTTAATTTTAACATGCTTTTTCATTGTTAATTTAACTTCGTTTACAGCTTTTATTTTCCTCAAGATTTGCAATGTTAATGCATTTGCTTTTCATTTTAATTGTGATACATTCATAGTTTAAGTAGTAGCGCAATTGTACGTATATTATGGAAAAAAGATAATGTTGTTATTATGCAGTGTGTCAAAGTTAATTTATATGACATATGATAATAAATATGACGCACAATATTTTATTACACATTTTCCGTTTTACCATACATTTTAGACTCATTAGTATGGCCTATACCTATAGCTTTGAGATAGCAAAGTAAACTTTGGTTAAGAAACCCCACCCTCTCTTCTCCGCCCGAGAACCAATCAAATGGTCATACTGGCCAAAATTAATTGTATGCTTCTTTTCAGACCAATCAGTTGAGAAGGAGGTGCATCAGAACTTAAAACAAGTTTTTCTGGAAAAATTCAACATTTCTGCCAAAGCCATTGAGAGATTGAGACACTCCACTGCTGACATAATTAGCGGTAAGTAGACTCTAAGGTTATGTCAAGTAGATCATATAAATATTTTAATGATTTGACCTAACAAATTACTGCGCTTGTTTAAAAAAACAATTATTGAGTAAATCAATATATGAATATATAAATAGATAGATATAGATAGATAGATAACAATACATAAATAAAAATTAGATGATAATTCTTTATTATACAGTAGCTAATATTCATTGCATATGTATGACAGTAGAGACAGTATAACCATGTGGTGATTCAAATTCACTCAAACTTTTGGTCCCGAGTATAATATCTCAACGACATAATCACATCATCTTTGATAAAATGCAGCTAGTAACAAAGATTTGTGTAAAAATAAAAAAGTATCTTACCATTAAGTATACGAATAAACAGAAATACTTTTTTTTTAGAAATACAGTGTGCATAAACAAATGTCAGTGTCTGTATTTTATTACTTTATTACTAAAAAAATTTAAATAAATAAATATGATACTACACATAGCAACAGAAAATACAATCAACATACAATGTATGTGGCAAAAAATTTAATTCATGCTGTATTTCCTACTCTATCCTTTATATTTCTTTTACTTTTTTCACCTCCCCCCAACCTCCCCCACATTCATCAATTGATTGTCTTTACATACTGACCTTCTTTTATGGGCTTGCTGTTGAAACTACAGTCACACCACAAAGATTATCATCCTGGGTTAGCACCACACCTGTTGTGAGGCCATTTCCCTCCTTTACAACACATTTCCACATAAATAACAGGTGCAGCTTAAACCATTTCCCCTGAGAGTACACATAGATTCAAACATTTAATAACGCACTTGTTTGTGCTGTTTATTTAGTCTCTTAGTACAAATATTTTCCTTGTCAAACTCTGAACTTCGTACAGAGATTTTAATAAATGGTTAAAAATGCAAACATGAAACAGAATGAAATAATTTAAATCCAGTATGCGGATAAGATTAACTCATTATCTTGAGTTAGTAAATTAGTTTTGAGTTATAAATGGGTAATACTAATTGCTAGTAGTATTAATTTGGGTAGTTACTACTATTTTGTTATGCCTATGTTTTAATGTAGTATTAGAAATGTAACATTATAACTTTAAAATATGGGTTTCACATAAAACGAACTACAGGCCCCATAATAATGATTTCAATAGATGAAATGTTAATGATAAATACAATGAGAGAAAGAAAGAGAGAGAGAGTGGTTCAAGGGGGAATGAAAGGGAGACAGAAGACGAGAGCAGATAAAAGAAAGAGACAGAAGCATGTACTTTAAACCACAGTGTACGGCGCTACTGCCGCTGTGGTCTTTGTTTTATCTTCTCAAGCGAGGAGAAATCCGTCTTTCGTGGAACCAGGGAGGAAGAATGGAGGTGTCAGAGATAGGGGATGGGGGGATGGGGGGGAAGGATTGGGATAAGAATCTACACCTTGTCAAATCAGGGCCCACCACAACCCGGCATATACCCTCTCTCTCTCTCTCTCTCTCTCTCTCTCTCTCTCTCTCTGTCTGTCTCTCTCTCTCTCTCTCTCTCTCCTCCCATTCGCTTCAGCTTTTCATCTCATTCAAAGCCCACCACAGCCCTCCTACGCTCACCTTTCTGAACTCTTCCTCTTTTACCATTGTCAATCTTTCTAAATCTGAGACCACCACAAACCCCTTTTCCAGTTTCTCTTGAATGACATGATTTTGACATTTTGAAGCGTAATTCTGCATACCTGCACTTTTCAATGACAAAAACACAACAGTGAAAATTTATTATTTCATATATATGCCATATTTATCTTTCCATACACATTTGTTTTTTTTAATTTCACCATTTAATTTCATGGTAGTTTTCAAAAACAACAATAATAAAGAAAGATTATACAGGATTATAAATACATTAATTTAACTAGTAATGACCCAATAACATAGCAGTACCTGGTACATAGGTAGGTACTATTATACAGTATATATATATATATATATATATATATATATGTATATACTCTAACATACAGTATCTATCTTGGTGTCAACACCACCACCAACACAACCTGCTACATAGGCACATGCTGTAGTATTATAGGAGTTGCTAGTTGCATATAGTTTCAATGTATTGAAACTTCATACTACTAATTATAATAATAATTACCTAATATACTAGATATTAGGTAATTATTATTATAATTAGTAGTATGAAGTTTCATCCTTTCCCTGCACATTACTCAGTAATTTTCAGGAACGATATGTAATTGACGGGCTGTAATTTAAAGCGTTTGGTAATACTTTAAATGCATGTGACCAAACTGGGCACAAAGGAAAAAAAAATAATTATTTTGACATACCTATAATATATGCAAACTGTTTTTAATACTTTTTTTTTATTTTTCAGGCGTGGGACCAAAATGAAGAATTGTATCCAGTCTCTCATTGTCTTTAGTGCCTTTATATCAACAGGTAGGGTAAATTGTAGCATGTGATTAGCACACTCTGTTAAGGACAGGTATTTAAACATCAGAAATGTCTAATTTTCTTTCCGTTCAGCAGCTGTGCAGGAGAAGTACTGTATGTACGCACAGGTCGGTGAAACGGTCACCTTCACTTATACCCCACAACAAACCGAAAGCCAATCATATTATATGTACTGGTACAGCAGGGCTGGAGGAGACGCACCTCTTATTTCACGGAATCCTTTTGGCCATATTTCTAAGCCAGGTGTGTGGAACCTTCCATTGTTCTGGCTAGTGCTTTTACATTTGTTAATCAAACTAATTAATTACAATCTGTGTAATAACGACGATGGCATGACTTATTTCAGCTAAGCAATGGGAGGACCGGTTGTCATCCACTGGCTACTCTCTGACCATCAAAAACGTCAAAGAAGAAGACTTTCAAACCTTCACCTTGAATCTGAAGATAAACAGGGAGACTCAAATCACCGCTACTTATGAACTAATCATGGTCACCAGTAAGTGTTAACATGTGCAGTCATCAACATCATCTAATGCAGTGGTTGTCAATAATATTAATAATATTATTTTTATGCCATGTCCCTTTAAAAAAGTTTGTCATAGCTTTAAACCCACCATATTGGAATAGCATAACAATAATTGCGATAAACAACACTGAAAAACATTATTAGTATTTTATTCAAAAATCATTTTAAATTAAGTTTATTACAAAATTTGGATTTCTTACGACCCCCAAAAACTGCCCCAGGCCCCACTTTGGGAACCACTATGTTATGTAACCAAAGCCCTGCAAATTCTGCAGGGACCAAAATTGACAGTATGTTGAAACAAGTTAGAGGCTACATTTTTTCCCCCAAATGTATTAAAAATCACAGTTAAAAAAAAAAAACGCTACATGAAAATGTGATGATACAATTACAATTAATGTTTTATTAAGGTACTTTAATTCCTTTTTTATTCTGCTTTTACTCTCGTTCCATGTTTTGACAGTGGGTGTACGACCAGACTATATTCTGCTGGCTGGTGAATCCTTAACACTGTCCTGCACACAGATGTCCCATAGTTGTGCCCAACCACAGATTCACTGGCTCAGTCCCCAGAAGATGTCAATGGGCCAACCCGGTCAGCCCACTTTAATTGTTAGGAATGTCACGGGTCAACACACTGGAGTGTGGACCTGTGTTTTGTCACACAATGGCAAGCAATCCTTTGTCACATCTTCTGTTAAAGTTGTGGGTAAGTAAAAAAGTATGTATTTTATTTATTATTATTATTATTATTATTATTATTATTATTATTATTATTATTATTTTTATTATTATTATTACTATTATTGTTGTTATTATTATTATGTGTAATGTAAACAATGTGTGTGTGAGTGGATGTGTGTACACATACACATGCACACAGGCTACCTTCATATTACTGTGGCTTCGTGAAATAGTTGTTCTCACTATCAACTAAAGGTTATTTGGTTAATTCTCTCTATCCCTATCCAGACCTCTCCCCATCCCCGCCACATCCTGTCTATACCTCTCTGTCCACCTCCCCCCGTCTCCACATCCCCTGTTCCTTCCCTCTTCTCTTCACCTGGGAAGACCTCAGGACCAAGGACATAGTGGGAGGTCACTGGAGCTTCACCCCCGACCAGCCCCCTCTCCCTGGGGGCCCGCAGAAGCTCTTCTCCCTGTCCACGGGGGATCCACCGGCCTGGCAGAGTGATCAGGAGCGAGGGCTGACCGTAAATGACCTTGGGAAAAATGACCTGTCTCTGACGAAGAAGTCTGTGACGGAGGGAGACAGGGGAACGTATACCTGCTCCCTGGAGTTTAGAAATAACGTCATGAGCCGGAGCACACGCGTTGAGGTGTTACAAGGTAAGTCAAACTAAAAGCTAATGCAGCCCCCAACTGTCAGAGGAACAACACACAAGATGGATCGCTTGTGATTTCTTTGTTCTGTTTGTTCTCGGAGGCTACCACAGCCTCTTCATCTATCTTTGCTTTATCTCTGTCTGCCTTGTTTTGTTCCTTATTGCAGTTGTTCTGAAACAGTCAGGATTCCCTGGTGGGTCACAAGACACTTTCAGGGGGGGTCGTGAAAAATGTTTTGAAATATTTTATTTTACAACAATATTTTTTTATGTTTTTAAATTATTATTGTTTTCTAAATAAAGACATTTTACCTGATGTTGAAAGATGTGATACATTTTTGGCGAGCAAGCAATGAATCACTTGTGTTTGTGGGTCACAGGTCAAAAAGTTTGGCAACCACTGCCTTATATCGATATCGATAACAAGTTTCTCTTCTGTCCTGTCATGCCTGGCCAGTGTTCCAATTGATCTGTTATGAGGTTTGTTTGGAACAGTGTCCCTGGTGCGACATATGTCTAATTCACTGGCTTTCACAGTTGCCTGCCTCCACTTGTTTTAATAGATAAAGTGTAATGAGCATTCACTCTGCCAAAAGAGTTGGGAGAAACAATACATTTTAATTGGATTCTTTGAGTTCTGACTATTTATAGAGGAAGATTTTTTTTCATTCATTTTTTTCCCCTTGTTAATGTATTTAACTATGTTGATTAGCAACACATTTATAATTGCAACAAAACTGTAGGCAATTTGAGGGAATGGGGTTACAAGTAGGGTTCAGTCGCTGTTTTGCTAATTTGAACATTTTTCTTTCTTTCTTTTGTTCATTGTTTGTGTGTTTGTTTTCTTTCTTTCTTTCTGTCTGTCCTGCAGTCCTCCTCAACTCCTCAGATTCCGTGATTTTTGGCCATCAAGTCAACCTGACTTGCAGCCTTGGCCACGCCCTGACCCCTGAACTTCAGGTGAAATGGATCCCACCCAAGCATTACTCCCTCTCCTCTCTGGGGCCTGAACCCCACCCTGCTACCATCCTGATCCGGGTAGAAGGAGATGGAGACCAGGAGAAATGGAGGTGTGAACTGCTGCGGAACGGATCAAAGCTGACGTCAGCCGAAATCAAGCTGAAGATAGGTGAGTGCAGGAAATGAGAGGAACAGGAAATACACTCACGAGAAGATGTGGTTGCAGCTTTTCACCTGTCTTTTATTAAATGTATGTGCAGCTGTAGATGTTTCAAGGTGGTTATGTGTCTCTTGTGTACAGAGAGAACCCCACTGAACGTATGGTTGTTTGTGACCATATGTGGCGCCACAGTCATCTTCATCCTCCTGCTCATTGTTACTGTCATCCTTATTCGAAGACACAGACAGGTATGGCATTTACCTAATTGTAATATTTCTCCAGTTTAGAACAGTCCTTATTTCCTGGGTTGATTAGAAATAATGCCTTCTCACACAGCCATTTTTTAGCTTATTTGTTCAGCTACATGCTCAAAATGTTCTCTCACCTCTGTTCACTAACCCCTATCAATCTTTCTTTTTCTCTTCCTCTCTTTCATTGGCTGACATTAGCGAATGTGTAGACGCCCCAGGCAACGATTTTGCCGCTGCAAAGAGTAAGTCATTTCTGGGGTAAAACATGAATAAAGTCTATGGTGTTATTTATACTAACTCACAAAGTAACCATAGTCTATTGGCATTTTTTTAAATTTGTACCTCTTCGCTTCGGTGTCTGTGCCTCTAACCAAAGCCATGCTTTTTGTTTCAGTCCAAAACCGAAAGGATTTTATAGGAACTAAAGTTGCAAAAGAGACCTTCTCAAGAGGACATCTCATGCCACTGATTTCAAATGAACTGCATAGCACTGACAGTTGTTTTAAACGATAGACTCTCAGATTCACACAATGGTGAGATATCAGTAAACACTGAACATCAGATTGTTATCCTTCAGAATTTTTGTTAATATACAATGAAAACATTTTAATGTTATTTTTTATCACAATCAATTCACTTTGATTTGTATTCTCTTTAATATTACTTGCTACGAATGCTGTTTTTGTTGTCCTTTTTTAGTTTTGTTCTTGTATTGTATTGATGATATTGTTTATATTACATTAATGCATATTTTTATACAGTTTGTAAATATTTTAACTGTGAAATAAACTTATTTAAAATTCAAAAATACTTTTCATAGGTACATTCTCTCTTTGCTCTTCTTTAAACCAAGTTGACATGCATATTGAATTATGTGTGTTCAGTACAGTTTGCAGAACTGTACTGGATTAGGCCCAGACAAGAAATGTGAACTATATTGGCCATCCAATCAGAAACTTTTATGATGCAATATTATTTGCTGAATCATCCATGACCCTCTATGCCTAGAACTCATAAACAGCATTTGATGGTTCCACTGGAGATCTGCCAAACACTTTGGTCATTTTCTACTAGTGTTAAAAACTAAGGTCTTCTTTCCCTTTGTATCTGAGCATGAGAATGATTTTCGAGGCTTGCGAAGAAGAACTCAGCATTAGGCATCTGCAACAATCTCAGCACAACATGCACACACATACACACACACACACACACACACACACACACACACACACACACACACACACACACACACACACACACACACACAAAACATACACATAACGTCTCTTTTACACTTGTCATCCTATTCCCTAGTTGTGATGTGTGAAGTAATTAAAGTAGAATAGGATTTTTTGGAGGGGTTGGGTTCTTTTTAACAAGTCACAGTATGTCCTATTATGTTTTTTCTATGTTGGCTATACTATAAAAAATCTGTTTTGTCCTCAATCCATATACTTTGAGTCCATAAAGTCCTGGAAGTTCTCACTCAGATAAATACACACATGCACACAAGCACCCAGGCACACATACACACAGCTGCCAGCTGTCTTTTACAGTATCACAACAGCATGTGCCCCCTTGTGCATGTTTGCATGAATGCATGTGTGCATCAACTACATGTATAGAGTATTATTATGAGGGCTTGCATTTGTTTGTGTGGGTGTGTAACTGACTGAATGATTCCAGGTCAAATGATTTACTGGGCTCTTGGCCACCAGAATCCGTACTGACTGTGCTTTAAAGGCCTGACTAAACATTTTTTTTTACATGTTATTGTGTCTCTGCCTGTCTATCATTCTGTCTGTCTGTCTGTCTGTCTGTCTGTCTGCCTGCCTGTCCGCATGTCAGTGTCTATCCAACCAGTCTGTCTCACTCTAATTATTCTCTCAATTTTGGCACAGTGTGCTTTTGGGCATATCTAATTGAAAAACAGATAAACCATTCTCCCTCATCCAGTGGGGCTCCTGTAATTGAGAAATGAATTGTGAGATGCATGTACATTCATCTTAACATGTTACACTTGCAGTGTCCTTACTATTTATGAAATGTTTTGAGTATAGGTAGGCTACAATATGATGCACTTCAATGTGTAATTTGGTCTAACTCTCCTAATACTACATTACATATTAGAACCTGCAACTATTAGATAAAATGCAACCATTAGATAAAATAATTTAAAATAAATTCAATAAATTAAGTTAACACCATTGTATCAAAACCTATAATAACAAATTGAAACTGTAGCTAATTAGTAGTTGTAATTATTATGTATTTCTTCCTCTATGGCAAATATTGGTATCAATGGGACTTTTGAGCCAAATAACCACCAGTCAGGGGTACAGCATAAAGACGTGCAGCTACAAAAACATGGTTTGATGTTCCTTGTAATGACTATAAAGCTATAAATAGGCCTACATCTGCCAGATGGATGCCATTCGGCTGAACTAAATAATGTAATGAACTGACAGAGGAAAAATTATGCTTTGAAATAGATATTAGCTTGGACTTACAATCTATAAAAGCTAAAAGCTTAAATCAAAGGACAACTGTGTGAAACACAATTCAGTTTTTTATTTAAAAAAAATTAAAATTGTTATATCTAAAGTAGATATAAGTGACCTCTGTTTTTATGTGACTTTAGGAAAACCTTTAAATAAATAAGCAGTCAGTACTCAGATATTGTGAGTTCATTTTCTACATATCGGAAAACAACATAGCTTATTGGTCATATGGTAGCACCGCAGGATGGCACTGTTCCCTCTGGTCGCTGGGAAATGAATGCTGATGACAACGAACAGCGCCCGCCTACCATCAGTGACTGTCCAATGAGAGATTACGTTCCTTTGTTGTCAAACGTGCGCTGACAGCGGAAGTGAACAACCTAGATAGAAGCTATCAACTACAAACCGATTTAAGAAGGTAAATTTCTACACGCTGGATCTTTGAGATTAATATGTATATTCATTTTATGAAAAACAAATGTACCGTTTCTTTGTTTCGTATTTTATTGTGGTTTCACGAGTTAGAAGGGAATTAACTGAGTTGAGGCCTAACGACACCGAATAGCACGAAGCCCTCCGGTGTTCTTTAGCTGAGCTGGATAGCTAGCTAGCATGACACATTTGCAAATCATTCTAAAAAAACACTAATATGGCTCTGTCGAAACAAATGTTGTCCCTCTTGGCGTTTTTTGTATTTGTTTGTAATTCTTCATTTCTGTCTTTACATTTACATTCATATCGTTTCATAATTGAGATGACTAACTTAGCTAACCTAATTCTTAAACTGTCAGGGAGTTAAACTGAACTAACGTTAGACTTTGTAAAGGTAGTGTGCTTGATAAGATAGACTCATTATCAGCCCATTATATCCTATTTAAATATGTACAGAATGTAGTGCTCTTGTCTATCTGTGGGGATCATAAAACCTACACATTATCTTATGAAAGGTATTCTGAAATTACTAACTTGGAGTCCGGCCACAAGTGCTATCCACTGATTGCTTTTTTAAGACCGTAAGGATTCAGAGTTACTGCAGCTGGTATTGTTTCTAAAGGTAGTCGGCTTGTCCTAGGATGTTTTTGCCTAAATAAACGATATTAACGCATGCCCTCCTTTACATTTCACAAGTCATGCACAGCTGAGGAACTTCACAGGAGCACAGGGGATTGAGTACCTTTCATTTCTGTTTTGACAAGAGGGCTCATCATAAATTTGTACATGAAGGGTTTGAAGAGCAGGATAACATTGGTAGCATTGGCAGTGCAATAACTGGATGATCATGAGATCAATATAATTATGGTAACAATAGTTTCCTAGACCTACATCACTGCTTTATGGTTTCATTACTCCAAACATCTAACTACTGAACTAACTGGTAACCTAACACTTGAAACCTTCAAGCAATATTAAAGCTTAGTTAAACCCTTTATTCTATAGCTTCCTTACCTCAATATTAAATTCTTGTGCTGAATTCAGCATGAAATAATCTGTCATTGACGGACTATTGAATTACTTTGTTTCTCAAAAACATAATAACACCCAACCCGATACTTGTATGTATTTTGCACTAGCCATGAGCTGTGAATCACTTTTTATTTGGGGGATATGGTTCAGAAAGGTTGAGAATTGCTGTTATAGACTCATTATGTTATGGTTTCTGTGTCAAACCAGAACCACTGTTTCCCTGGCTACAGATGGAGGTGGAGCAGCTCCTGTCTCTGTCAGGCTCTGCCCTGGCCCAGGCTGTCAGCTCTCTGCTGGAGACGCCCGGCCTCTACGTCTTCTCTGACATCCTGGAGCTGCCTAATGTCCGAGAGGTACGCACGTTTCTTAATAGAAACGACTCCCAGTGCCTAGATCAGGGGTTTTAAAGTGTGGGCTAGGACCCCCCAGGGGGTCGCAGGATAATATTTACCTTTTCAGTTTTTAAAATTACTTTAATAATATGTGCATGCGTTCTTGTTGGTTGTCATAGTTATACTGTATATATTGATGCTTTAAGTTATTAAAAAGAAGTATCTCGAGGGGGGCCTCTTTTTGAGGGTTTTGGCTCAGAATCCAGGACAGATGTGAAATTAATGAATGGTAATTGGGCTGGATGACGGCAAAATAGAAAGATAGCAAGTATCAAACTCATCTACCACCCACTCGAGAGTATTTCTTTTTTGCTCTATTTAGATTTAGCAAAACGGTAGTTGTAAGTAATAGAAAGCAACAAAATAATAAACAAATAAATCTCATGTCAAATTTCATGTGCTGACTGCCTTGAATGCATGACTCATCCATTTACCCTTCTTGACCACAGCTGGAGACGGGCCCTCATGCACCTGTATTTCAGCTCCTCAACCTCTTTGCCTATGGAACTTACTGTGACTACAAAGGTATGGGAGTGACAGCAGTGTGTGAATAAGTAATGTGGAGGCTTGGAACGGCTTCATTATTAGCTGCATTCCTCTGCCTGCCTGCCTGCCAGGCCCCTGGTAACAGAGGCCTGGAACGGTTGTCCTGAAGTACTGGGGGCTAAATCACGAGTGCTCTCTCAGGCCATAAAACATCCTAATTTGTGGAGTCAGTTGGGTGTTGTGTGCTGCTGCGCACGCACGTGTAATAAACCCCTCATTCATCACTCAGTTGCCCCCCTCCTAGATAACAAACTGCAAGAGGAATTGAAATGATAATTTTATTTGTTTTCCTGCGAAATGCAACCAGGACCTGAAAAAATGGAAATTGACATGCGGTTCCTTTCCCTTTTTTCTCTAACCAGGGAGAACATTTTTGTTTTGTATTGTACTCCATTTTGTACTCTATCACATACAGCCCTGTGGCTGCAGCTGAGTGTGAGCCATGACACTAGGTTACTCGCTGAAGTAAATCTATTCTAGTCTCTAAACTGTTTGACCTTAATACATCTGACTGAGCCGGTCCCACTGATGTGTCTTTTGGCCGCTATCTCACCATTGCAGAGAGGGCAGCATCTCTTCCAGAGCTAACGCCAGCACAAAGGAACAAACTCCGGCACCTGTCTATTATCAGCCTGGCATCCAACCTCAAGGTAGGTGTCTCTTAATCCTCTTCTCACGTGCTTTCTCATTCTTTCTCACAGGGCAATTTTTTGTTTGCACAGTGCCCCTTTTTTCTCTCCTTCAAAATCAGAAAAGAGTTTTCATATTTCCATCAAAGTGCCTTTAGTTTCAGCATTGATATTAATGATGTGTGATCAGCTTCTTCTTTGAAACTGGCTGCCGCTTTGTTATTTAGTTTCTTTATTTGAGCCAAATTAATGAAACACCCCTCATAAGCTTGCCTCTGATCTGAAGAACATAGCTATATTTATACTGGCAAGATTAGAACTCAGCGGACTAACTCTTAAATTAAAGATACTGGAAGGGCAACTTCTTTTGTCTATTTAGATTTGGTGTCACTCTCTTTCTTTCCCGTCAGTGCACATCATATTTCATCTTTCCTTCTTTCCTTCACCCCCTTACTGTTCCCTACTCATGCCCTTTAGTTTCTCCATACCTATAATAATTTATTCAACGCTGTCTTTTCCCTTACCTTCATTGTATCTCTCCAGTCCTGTCCAGCCTTACTTCTGACTTTTACTTAATGTGTCACATCTTAGCTTGGCGGGCATGCAGACTACACTCCTTAATTGCCCAATGAAAGCTTGTTAGCTGCAAACGCTCTCTCCACCAGTGACATTTAAGCAAATGAGCAATTTCGCTATAACATTTTGTCATCATTTTCTGGCGAGCCAACAAAATGGAATCAAATTCTGTAGATGAAGATCTAAGTCTCTCACTGTCCTTATTTCCCTCTGTGGATGTGCGTTTCTTTAGTGCCTGCCCTACTCACTCCTGCTGCAACAGTTGGAGCTGAAGAACGTGCGCGAGCTGGAGGACCTGCTGATTGAGGCTGTCTACTGTGACATCATCCAGGGCAAGCTCGACCAGAGGAACCAGCAGGTGGAGGTGGACTGCAGCGTGGGCCGCGACCTCGGCCCCAACGAGCTCCCCAACATAGTCAACACGCTGCAGGAGTGGTCAGTGCCCCGCTGTCTTTGACTGTGTGTTTATGTAACCCGGTTAGCGCTGACTCATCATAGACACCAGGGAGTTTGAGATAGAATTTTCATCTGGATATTGTAGGATGCAATTTTTAGCGAAGGTGGAAAAGGAATCTGATTTTAACGCTGCATAGAACTTGGGGACACCATCTGGTCACGAAACACAATTGCACTCAGCTGAGTGGAGTGACTGTAGCTACAGTTCAACTGTAGCTGTGTTCATGGTGGTGAGGCAGAAAGCGATGTCTGTTACTGTATGAACTACTTCCTGATACAAGTTAACCATCAGTGCACTGCCAGGATACTAGACATGTATGACACAATGGTACAAGTAAAACCAAGGTGGTCTCATGTTATGCTGTTTGTTTCACTGGGACTTGGGAATACCAAATACAATAGCAATTAAAAGTTCATATTTTACCATTATAAGTTACCCTGTGCCGCTTTAATGTATTTTTTATTTTAGGTTGTAATTTAATTAAAGGTAAAATAAATAAATAAATGAAAGGGTGTGTACATTTAAGGAAAAAGACAATGTTGTCTATTCCAACAGTGCCTAGTGCCTACTTAATTCACTTCACTACTTGCTGTAATCTGTCACAGGTGTACGGGGTGTGAGGCGGTGCTGTGTGGAATAGAGGAACAGGTGACAAGAGCAAACCAGTACAGAGAGAGCCAGCTGAAGGTCAAAGTTCAGGTGGAGACAGAGGTCAGTCCTGGCATCCACTCTTCCTTAGTTAATGGGTTTCCATTAGGTGTTATCTCAGAAATGTTGTCATTTTGGATTTTAACTCCTTGGTGGTATTTTGATGTCTTTCTAACTCAACATTAACTGATGGCTTTGAATAATGTCAGTGGCATATCATTAACTACAACTGTCTCTCTTTACTACTCCTCTTTTTTGTTGCCTCAGGTTTCAAACCTACAGAAAACGTTAAAGGCCAGTTCTGCCTCTCCATCATCTGGCCCCGCAGCTGGTGCTGCCTCCAATCAGGATGCTGACCAGCCAGCTGAGCCACGAGACCCCGCCTCATCTCAGGAACCACGACAACCGGGCAAAAAAAGTTCAAAGGTCAAAGGGTAAGTAATGTAAGATCATCTTTTTATTTTCTTATGATATAGAAGTTGAGTATAATACAGTATCCGGGGGGAAAATGTTGAACGATTGCTATACAAGTCCCAGTCTTCATTGCAATTAAATGCATAATACACCCTGTACATTTTAGAAATTGACAAAATATTTTATTGTCAATTCACTCTTAAATCAGTTTGTTAGGGCATTTTGAGTTAAAAAAATTGCAATTTATTAATTTGTGCCTCAAATTATAAGAAAAAATAATGGAAGTAAACATTGATTTCAAGCCATTTTTCCCAATGTTCTTTATGAGAGCAATGTGAATTCAAGAGAATATGTATGTTTCCTATTTTTCCGTTCTTTCTCCAATAAACATTAAATAGGCTGCTGCCAGCATAAGTGGTTTGTGTATCTGCATAAAGGCGCTTCGTTATCAGATACCAGCAGTGTTTTGCAACAGTACTCTAACCCTGCTATCAGGGAGTCTCTTTCTATTTTGCCTTCACCCATCCCAATTACCATTGGATAATTTCACATCTGTCCTGGATTTTGAAATGTCACTGGATATACAGATGCCTCTGGTGTGTGCTTCTGAGAGAACTATTTCTCTTTCCACTGGGCTGTGGAGATACGCTGTCTAACTGTTATTTTTTGTCCTTAATAAATACTGAAAACTGACATGTTTTGCAACATAGACGCCTATATCACTAAACATTGAAATTAATATTGAACTGAAAGTGTGTAATCACTATTGTATGATCTATGAAAATGGGCCTATGAAATTTCTCCTAATTCTCAAGATCGTAATTGATTGATAATTGTTTTTCAAGTACATGAAATTCTATGCCAAATGTGTTGCTGGTCAGTTTTAATCTCATTGAGCCAATTCTCAAACAAACCTGGCTGTTTTCATCTTTTACAGTAGGACTAATACCAATACCATCTCCCTAGGCTGCGTGGCAGTGGGAAGATCTGGTCCAAGTCCAACTGAAGACGAAGACCTGGAGACACCAGCACTGATGGACACCCTTACTGGTTAACGGTCACTTTGGACACGTTTACAAGCAGACCGACGGACGCATAACGCTGATAATGTGACCAATGTTCACAGTCTCCCTCAGTACACGCACGCACATACACACACACACACACAAGCAGACAGACAGCCAAAATAAGACAGCTCTTTTACACTTTCCTCTCCCAGTTGTTATTCAGAAGCGCACATAATGGCTGTCGGAAATGGCAGGTGTGACACCCACTTCATACGGCTCTTGGTAGACTGACAGACAGACAGAATCGGCTCTGCTTTTATATACACACCCCTTCCACTGGGTACAAAGGAAGACAGACATGTAGGCAAACAGTCCTTCAGGCAGATTATCAGTAGTCTTCTACTGGAAGGAGGGCAGCCACAAACCATAAAACAAGAAACTAAAATTAGTGTATTCAAAGTATGCGTGTGTATCTCTGTTGTTTTAAAGATGCTTGGTTTCGATTCATTCTATGTTTATATCTTCTTTTTTGTTTGTTCTCTAAGTTGAAACGTGTATAAAATCGAGATGTAAATTGTCGGGGAAATAAAAGGAAGCTCTTATTCTGACCGTCTCGTTAATTCCACTGTCACTTCCTTTTATTAAGCGAGCCTCAAAGTGCATCTCTGGAGGGTGCTCTGCTAAATGTTACCTCGCAGAAGGGGGGCTACCCGTTACGAGGTCAAGCCATTAATTAGGGCATCTCCCCAAAGAGACTGATTTATTCCAAAGCGGAGGCTTTCCCTGTGTTCCTCCCATCATTGATACACACACACACACACACACACACACACACACACACTGGCAGTACATTTATATTTTAGATGAGTACATTTGCCCAGAGCTTCTATTTCAATGTTAAAATTGACTTGCCACACTCCCGTCCCTTCCATCACAGGCTCAAAACTGCCTTTATCATACCCACACTGTCGATCCCTCATGTTACCTTCTGCTTGTTTTTTGTTTTTTTCTTCTAAAATCTCATTTGTGTTCTTCGTCCTACATCGTGTTAATTGTGGCAATTAACTCGTAGGCATCCACGGCTAGGGAGAAAGATGAGACTTAAGACAAGGAAATTATGGTGCTATTCTATTCAACGTTTCCCTATCCTTCTCTACCCCCCCACCCCCACCACCACTCCTGTTCTCTCACCCCCGCCTTTCCCTCTATAAATAGTGGTGTTAATTTCAGTCAGTGTGATTGAGTTTTACTGGTTCACAGTTTGCGTTGTTTTTAACAGATGGGAGCTGTGAATTCTAGCAGCTGTACACCTCTGAGTGAGTGTGTGTGTGTGCTTGAGGTGGGGGGACGCTTGGGTGAGAGTAAAGCCAGTGGATTATTTTGTTGTATTTTGTTTATTAAGTGTAAGCGTCCGAGTGATGAGTTTACATACAGGACACCTATGTTTCTGTTTGTAAATATTGCTTTTCCCACAGCGATCATAGATTGCTGCAGTGCGTGATGGTTTGTGTCTCATAACTAGACAGTCGTTAAGACTTCCAACTGGACTCCAGCCAATCAATTATTTTGATTGATCAGTAAAAGTGCCCAGAGAAGATGAAAACACCAACGGCACAGTAAACTGGTGGAGAATCTGAATACACACTAGTAGCTTTTCTACTTGCTTGCACTTTCTCTCTCTTCAATTCTATTGACATTTGTATGAAAAAACTATACACTGAACAAATTCTTGGTAAGCATCCTATTTGACTTTTTGAAGTGAGAACCAGCTATCTGAGGTCAGGAGATAATAAAGGCTTTAAAATGAAAACTCCTTTTTCTTGCCTCTTTTTTTTTTCTTTTTTTTTTTGAGGGCTTGAAAAACATGATTGGCACATGCATCACTTTTTAATGTCAAGTCAACGCTTTAAAATCAATGCGAGGTGGTGTGCTATTGGGGAAAAGGATAAGGACAAAGGGTAGCTATTAAAATGCACAGGCTTTATTCAAATAAGGCAACACAAGCCCTTCAGCTGGCGCAATCCCATCACAAAGCAGAAAAATTAACAGACACTAAAGACTAAAACAACATGTTGGAGTCTTTATTGAAGTTTCATTGTACATGATGACCACAGTCTACAGGAATGCTACTCAAAATCACAAGACACTGGATTACTGGAGCACTAATGTACCAATATACGTTACCAGCATTATGTGTGTGTGTTCAGGGTCATATTCCAAAACTGCTTTAAAAATGAATTTAGCTTTGAAATATTCTGGAATATATCATCTCACTGAAAGATAAAAGACATGTTTATAAATGATAGATTTTAAGCAAATGCAACTCTCTTGGGGTACACATGCAGAATTGGTGAAATCGAAAACAGTGCTCCTTGGTGTACCACGCTAATCTCCTTTAGCACATCTGAGGAGGCTCCCATAGAGGAGTGGATAATGATGTCACCAAAATGTAGCCTACTTTATTTCATTATCTGGACGGTGTGGGACAGGGAGAGCTATGTCACGACAAATTCCACTGAAACAACCTTTTGCCGCGGGAAACGGATTCCTGATCTTGCTCGCAATTTACCAGAGCTAATTTACACAATGAAATGATCGAACTAAAGCATCTGTCTTGTGTGAAACCCAATTGACTTTTCAGTTGAGCCGATTGCTGAGGGAATGCCCAGTTTTTCTACTGGAGTTGTGTGTCAGGAATACTTTATCTCCACCCACTACCTCTAGAGGTAGCTACGTGTTTAACAAGCCTCTAACATAGTCCAATATGAACAAAAGCTGCTCACAAAGGAACAACAAAGAGGGGTGAACGTCAGCCAGATAATTAAGAGAACAAATCATGGGTAAAACAAAATAGCCTCCACACAACACACGGCAGAAGGAAAAGCTGCACTATTTGCATTTCAGGCGGCCAAACGAGGAATAAACAGCAGTTTTTGGAGCGTGACATGCTAAACACATTGCCTGCTGGCTACAGCTCTGCCAAACTGCTTAGTGAAATACCCCCTTCAGTCACCAGAGAGATGCCGACAACAGTTTAACCATTTACAGAGAAAAATGCTTTGTTCCACGTCATTTCAGAGTCATCCCATCGAGTGGCAAACTGTGCTGCATTAGGTTTCAAATGGAAGAGCGACAGATGTGCAGCTGAATCACAGCAACTTGTTAGGGAAGCTCAAGTCAGGTGTGTCGTAGGTAATGGAATGTTTCATGGGAGTAAGACTGTTTGTGAATTAGTCATGGCAGTTGGAAGAGCTGAGTGGTTGGTTAGCCGGGCAGAGCTCAGGCCGAAACAGGGGACAGGGGGGAAAAAAATAAACAAAAACAGAGCAGGCCACGGGGCCGCAGAGCCATATACAAGGGAGAGATTTACATCGGGTGCTGGGGGAAGGAAGGCAGGATGCAACAGGAAGATGAGTTTGTTTTTTTGTTTTTGTTTTTTAAGACCTCAGAGATAGTGACGATAACCTGGGATCCCTGATACGATTTCACAGTCTCAGGGAAAACATAAGGACACGGCGGGCACACCCTGCGGCCATGGTGACGTTTCCTCAACAGGCTCTGTAGACGCGTTTATCAAACGGAAAAACGGTTCTTCTCAGAGGTTCACAACGGGGATCCTGGCACACAGCGAGAGATAGTGAGAAGGAAAATGGAAAGAGAGAGAAAGGTAGAAGCAGGGAGAGAAGGAGAGAGAAACGAGGGGTTTAGGGAAAATGGAGGCCCCATAAGTGGAGGCGGGCAGGTGGAGAAGGAAGATGCAGAGAGAGACGTCCATGTGTTTGAGAAATGGAGCAGACAGGCCTGAAGCGGCGAAAGTGGCGCGGACACAAACGGAAAACCACATCACAGGAGACCGAGAGAGAGAGAGAGAGAGATGGAAGGTAAGGAGGAAGAGCAAAAACCAATGGGAAACGGTAAAGACTTGTGAGGATATTGGGGGGGGAGGAGGCGGGGGGAGTCCTATAATTATCCTGATTGAGATTATGTTTAAATCCCCTCCCATAAAACCATAATTTCATGGTGGGTGCACGGAGGCTTTCACGCTCACGGTGACTCACACAGAGAGAAGAAGAAACACTGGTACTTTCTTCTGGTAGCGCAAACAACACTTGAGGCCTCTGTACTAAGCAGAGAACGGCCCTACTGCCCAATTCTACTCTATGTCCATGCACACCTAATATACAGAGCCGGTAATAGGGCTACTTAATATTCACAGCCACATACAGACACAGGCGCACGCCAACGAGAACTTCCACATCCAGTACAAATAGAGCACGGAGTGAAACAAATAAATGCATAAACACTTAGGGAGACACATTGGACACACACAAAAGCTTTTCTTTAATCCAGTTGAAACGGTGCTCAAGAGAGTTGAGCACACACACACACACACACACACACACACAACTGTAACAATGTTAATCTAGTGAAAACAGTGTACAGCGTGTCACGCACACATGCACACGAGACACACTGCGTGGCGTTGGTTTGCGGCGAATCGTTACCTCTCTCTGTCGGTGAGGGAGGGAGGGCTGTGCAGCGTCTGCCGGCTCTCCTCCGAAGCCAGCGAGCGAGGGAGAGCGAGCGAGAGGGGGGGGGGCACGCCACGGGAGAGAGGGGGCGGATGCCGGGAACAGCTGCGGTCGTAACTGGGAGAGGAGCGATAGCGGGAGAGATGGGAAGAGTGGGATGGATGGATGGATAAAGGGAAGTAGACAGGTGGAGAGAAATGAGAGAAAGGCAAGAGGGGAATACAAAGCGACAGAGGAGGAGAGAGAAACGAAATAAAGACAGAGGGGCCGTGGTAGAGGGAGAAGAAAAGACGAGAGGAAAAGAAAGAAGAGGAGAAATTAAAAAAGTGTTAAGGGATATGAAACAAGACAGCGGGAGAAGAGAAGAAAGAGAAAATCCCAAAGGCAGAAAGCAAGGGGATATAAAGAGAGAGAGAAAGAGAGAGCAAGTAAAAGAAAAGAGTCTTAAAAACAGTCAAGTTGTGCCGAGGCCCGCGGGCCGAGTCCCTTAACGTCAGCGAACACATTACCCTGCCTCCACCGCAGAGTTAGTGCATTCACCTGACTAATTATTAAAACACTGTCAGGGCACAGAGATATGGACTGAGAAAACAGGTGGGGACGGAGAGAGAGAGCGCGCGAGAGAGACGACAAAGGAAAAGGTGGGAGGTGGAGGTGGAGAAGAGGGGTGACGCAACAGCATTCCGGGCAGGAGCGTGAGTTACGACAGTGCCACAGTCAGAGTCTCTGGTACCGGCTCTTAAGAACACTTAGGCACACAACAAAGCCATACCTTCACCGATAATAGCCTGCTGGCGCGCTCTGTTATCTAACACCTGTCCCTGTCTGTCTCCATTTTTTTTCACCACACATACACAAACACAAACACACACACACACAAACACGTACAAATGATGAGCATTAGCCACACTGACAATCTCAAGGCTGGGAATAAAAATCACTGAGCACATATGCTGCTTTTCCACAGTGTAATCATAATGAACTGGACTGTGGCCAATCCCCACTATAGGCACTATCATTTCAGTCCATCTGTAGCCCCCTCCCATTCATTCTGGGGGCTCTCCCTGGAACTAGCACATGGCGTTATTTACACATTTATGACACTGAAGCACGAGCCAATCTATAGAGCTATACACAGAGGGACTGCAGCTCTCCGCCTGTAATCCCCAGAAATCCCCCACACTGTAACCCCTCCACCTGTGTGGGTTTTCACCATGGAGGGGGGAGGCTAATGAAGACAGTCAAACAACAGTTAGGGGGCCAGTCTCGGGGGGGGGGGCTTATCAGTTATCAGCGCCCAGCAAGCTGGAGGATTGTCAGTGAATCTGCAGCCGGACCAGCCTTGCTTGGAGAGATAGGGGCTGAGGGAGCTAGGTGAACAAGGGGCGCGCTAATGCGCCGGGTTGTTACAGTAATGTTAAGGCGATGATGCCGAACAGAAGAAAAGAAAAGGAAGCTCTAAAATGAGGAGAAACAACAGGAAAATCCCTAGGATGGTGATGGAGGCCCAACCGCAGGAGAGAGAAAGAGGAAGAGAGAGAGAGAGAGAGAGAGAGAGAGAGAGAGAGAGAGAGAGAGAGGTGAAATGATGTGGTAAATGTAAGCGCCTGAGTAAAATTGAGATTTTGTAAGGGGGGGGGGGGGGGGCATTGTGTAGTAGACTAAATTAGCTGGAGAGTCAGGGAATGAAGAATAGAACAGGAAAATGTAAGACAAAATGTTGAGATAAGACAAGTCGTGGGGAGGAGAAAAGGAAAGTGAGAGATAAGGGAAGAGAGAGGAAGGCGGAGGTGGGGGGAGGAGAAAAGCGAGTCCCCCTGGTCAAATAAAGGAGGTGTGTTATTGGTCTGATCAGCAAAGCGTGGAAGTACTGTACTACATCATGTAGATGAGCTCCCATTTGTGGCTAATGGCCATGTGTGTACTGGGCGCGTCTTACAAGGACAGGCAGCATCACATGAGGACAGCTCCTGCCCTGTGTTCACAGGCACTGAGAGGTTTAATCACAGGGGCGCTATTAGAGCCCAGTGACAAAAGCAAAGCTGCGCATTTATGCTCTGGAAGCATGTAACAGAATCCATGTGGTTTTGCAGATTTCTCCTCCCCCCTAATGGTTATAGTCAGTGTTTAATCAGAGCCACGCTAATGATTGTAAATGACACCGTTGTACCAACTGTGACTTTCAGGAACCCAAGTTGTTTCTAATATAGCTGTTAGGCAGTAATTGATTTAACTCTTACACAAATGTGATTTTTAGGGGGATATTTACATTTTGCTTGCTTTAGAATGAGCTCAATATTTACATAGATAAATATTGAGCTCATCACACAGTTGCAGAGAGATGCAAGCACGCCCAGAATGTCTTGATAGGATGACAATGGAGCTAATGATCGATGATCACATACAGAAAACAGGATGTACTATAAAATAAATACATGTATACAGACATTTATGCCTTAATGACACGCAGTTCAATGATTAGCAATTAAAAATGTATCTGCCATCTAGCCCAAACAGTAAAACGTAACCTAACCTTAAAGGTTAATTCATTTTCCTCCCACTTCCAGTCAAGCTCAAAGGCTCTGTCTAAATTGACAGTTGAAAATGATGGGGCCTTTATATGGGACCTTTAAAATTGCCCTTGGGAGCGCCTTGCAGGTTTTAACTCCCTTGTACAGAATTCCTACTGTGTCTTATTGTGTCCAGAGGTATAGAGACATGTTTAAAGTAGATTCCTACCACAGTTTGGCTGTTATGATGACTGCAGTCAGGACGAGCAGCGAGGAAATGGTCACTGTAACGTAGAACTGGGGGTCCACTGTAACACACACACACAAACAAAGTTACTGATCTTAGACAGTGGCGCAATGCAATTGTGCCTGTAACAAGCCAGCAGCCTTAATAACAAACCAATTGAACATGAAATTAGACAGTGAGACAGTTTTGCCATCAACAATAACACCAATCTGATTACATCATCCAGTGCCATATCTTTCTGTGTGACATCAGCCAGTTCCTGTGAGTGATGAGAACTTTATTAAGCATTCTGTGGCACACAGACACAGGCGGCTGCACACAGCCGGGGGGGTCCAGCCTCTCCCTGGTGACAGCTAATTCCCTGGAGGCCTCCTGTTATGTGTGCGTTCGCATGGGCGGTAGCTTTTCTTTATTTAGAAATCCTTCACCCATGTTTCCCTGTTGCCCACCTTCCTCTGGCTCGCTCTCCTCTGCCCCCGTCCCTTCGTTCGCCACTCCGTCCAGATCCCTGGCCTCCGGCTGGGGCTCCTCCCGGGCCTGGGTGCTGCCTGAGACGCCGTCCGGGTACAGCAAGACCTCGGCGCCGGTGGTGCTGGCCCCCTGCGGGTGCAGGCGGTCCGTTTCCTGGCCGGACAGGAAGTGATGCGTCTCATCCTCCAGCGGATGCGTGGGCCCCCACACCACTGCCCACAGTGGGGTGGGCGTGGCCTGAGACGTGACAGACAGCTGGACCGACAGGGCATCCACCTGTCCTTCGCCATCTTTGTTGTCGAGGTTACAGGTGGAGGGCGGCGTCGCTAAAGCAACCAGGAGGAGGGAGAGAAGACAGCGGGGGGCAGCCAGGCGTGCGACAGGAGAGATGGAGCTGGAAGAGAGAGAGAGAGAGAGAGAGAGAGGGAGGGATGGAGAGAGGGAGGGATGGAGGAGAAAGGCAGAAGTGTAGCGGAGAGGTTAACAGTGAAAATGCATTGTCCGCTGGCTCCCTGCACGACTGCAGCTGCTCCACACTGATCTAATGCCCGCAATCAGTCACAATGTCACTCTGTGTCTGCCCCCATACGGACCGCCTTCACCTGTAGTGCCATTCATCTTACCATCTCTCCATCGCTTCGCTCTGTTCACTGAGACGCCACTCGTCCGATCATCTCTCTCTGGAAGAGAGAGAGAGAAAGAGAGAGTGAAGGAGAAAGTGGGAGGAACCTGCTATTATATTGACAGATACATAAAATGTAAACATAGATGGCAGCAGTTCTGCCGGCAGCCTCATCCACCCTCAGACACACTCCTCTTCATAGATAATAAAATACACACACACACACTTCAAAACACTGAAATGAAGCATTCAATTATACGCCACATGTTTATACAGCATGCACATCTGGCACACAGACACACACACACCGCTTTTCTCTTTCTCACACATGCACACCAGCGCGTACACACACTTGTGCACAACACATTAATCACCATTAAGAGCATCATGCACAGAGTACTCCATATGCTGCTTTCCGTGAAACCAAACAAACAAAAAACTTCCTATGCACAACTGTCTAAATGTCACAGAAAGACTACTTCTAGCCAGTGTAGACTTACAGAAACACACATGCAGACACGTACAGTATCAGTTATCATGCCTACCTCTGGCTGTGGAGAGAGGGAATGAGCGAGGCAGACTGAGAGAAAGGGAGAGATATACAGAGCGAGCGAGGGAAAAAAGCGTTGGTTGCCTTAGCGACTGAGACATGTAGTCTCACTGTGCAAGAGTATGAGAGAGAGAGAGAGGGAGGGAGTGAGAGAGAGAGGGAGGGAGAGAACGAGGGGCGATCGAGATGTAGCGAGGGCAGGAGACTGTAGGAAGGAGATTTAAATGCTAATTATGTTTTTTTTTTCAGTTCACTTTAATGGACGCTGAGAAAAACAAATGGGTTCGACGAGGCAAATAGAAAAGATACCGAGGCTTATATTAATATGCTCGTTTTAGAGCCATGGGGACTCTTCAATTACAAAAACAGCAAGGACACCCTTCGTAAAAAAAAAAAAGAAAAGAGACAGAAATAGGACAGGAAGGCTAGGAAGAGAAGAAGGATGGCGAAGAAAGCAGAAATAAAATTCTATCTATTATAAATGGACAGCAACATTAATAGCAACTGATGTATTTGTTTGCATTGCAATGTGAGACGAGGGAACAGTCAAACCAGTGTTTCTGCAAGAGGCACGAAGCAGTGGAATATATTAAAGAAAAACCAAAGAGACTTATTTGGAGGCGAGAGTCACAATGTGACATCTTTATTGCACACGTGTTAAAACACCATTTACAAAGAAAACTGTCTATCACTTACTCATGCGATCTCACACTCACTTTTCCAATCCATATGCTTCCCTTTCGTCACCGACATTCAATCTGTCACACTTCACTCCCCCAATCTCACTGTGGTCCCCCCTCCCTCCCTCCGTTCTGCTTTCATGGCTCTGGGGCGTGCTGTCATCGGCGCCATGGCGAGCGCTAGAAACTGGAACTCACTGAAGAACGCAGCGGAACCAGGAGGTCGGCTCTGCCTCTGTGGCATCCTGGGATTGGTAGCCCCGGTCTTCATCATAATCTTCATCATCATCTAGGTCAGGCCAGGTGGTGTTTCAGAGCAGAACACACATGAATATCATGTTGTGGTATTCACAATTTCATGGTTATATGGATTAGCATAACAGGGAGTTTATTGTGAAATTACTGTGTGTGTGTGTGTGTGTGTGTGTGTGTGTGTGTGTGTGTGTGTGTGTGTGTGTGTGTGTGTGTGTGTGTGTGTTCTGTACCATCACTCTCTTCATCATCATCATCTTCTGTGTCACCCTCTGATTCCAAGGTTCCGTCCAATCGGCTGTCTCGCCTCGCGGTGACATCACCCCTAACAATTACATCTTCAAAATTTAAGAGTGAACTGACTTACAAATAAATATTATGTATTCAACCACTAAAATACAGTATGTTCGGTTCCCACGAGTCATTTTAAATCTCAACACTTCCAGATCAGAGTTGACAGGTGCCCACCTTTGCTTCCCAGAGCTGGGCAGTTTCTCCCACACGATGAGGTTTTGACCCCCGACCACCCAGCGGTGATCCCCACTGCCTGTAAACCAGGCAGCAAAACAAAGGACTCTGGGCACATCAGCAGAGGTCAGAGAGGCCAGATAGCGACACTGAGGCAGAGAAAACACTGGAGGAAGAGAGTGGCAGAAGGAGAGGGGAAGGAGATTGAGGGTCCTTGGGGTCAAATTGGAACTCAGCTGAAAGTAAAAATCCCTTCAACACCAGCTAATACCCTCACTGTGCTTCCACACTCTCCGGGAATGGAACTATTAATGTTTGTTTACTCTGCGACTCACAGTTCAGGGTGCTCTCTCCATTGGCTAGGTCATAGCAGGAGCCAATTAGGAGGCCGGCTGTCTGATGAACACAATCTGTTACCCCGGCGATGCTGCTGTGATTGGTCAATCTGGACGTGGTTCCTGTGATAATTAAACAGATGTTAGGAAGGAGGACTCTCTGTGTCCTTTGCCTCCTTCTCCCTCCCTCCACCTCCACACAGACACTCACCGGTCCTCCAGTGGAGGATCCTGAGGCAGGCTCGTCCATAAGCCAGGAACACTCGGTCACCGCGGGGACTGAGGGCCAGACGACCCCCCTGGCCCCCACTGCAGCCTGTCACCTGTCCGCTCCAGTTGTGCAGTAACCTGAGGGGGTCGCGCTGCGAACACAGGTTCTCCCACACGCACACACCCCCGTCCACAGCGCCACTGAACACCAACGGACCCTGAGACTGTGGAAGGGCATAGGAGACACGGTCGCCATGGAGATCTGGGAGTTTACTTTCGTGTTCATCCCCATGTGCGCACAAGTGAGTGCTTATGTGTAGGCTTGTGCGCGTGTTTTGTGCAAATGTATGAGTGAACTCTAAAAATATGCTTCTGTTGCCGTAGATTGTAAATGGATTGTGAGCTTTGCATGAAAAACAACAAAGAGGGCGACAGCCGCGCTCTGTTTTAATGCTGTAGGCATGTTTTGATGATTGCAAATTGGAAAAAATGTGCATAAGAAGCTCCGGCTTTATAAAATGGCTTTCCATAATAAAGCCTTTTTAGTCCAAATATGTACACTCTCCACTCTCGAAAATTGGATGAGCTGCAGAGCATCCATCTCAACAAATATCTTTGATTTTCATTTGAAGGCAATAAACATGTTACACTTGCCTAGGGATAAAGGAGCGGCCTGTTATATTTCTTAAAAAGGAAAACCTTTTTACATATGCAGCCAAAATAATAGTTATGCATTCCAAAGGCACTTTGGACAGACTCTTTGGAGAGAAAACATTACTTTGGTTTTCTGACAGATATTTTGTATACCACGGGCTTCAGAAGAAACAAGCTGGCCATGAATTCTCAGCTTGAGCATTCTCAGTACGGACAGCATGCCATGCCTCTGGTAGAAAGGCGAGTGACCCGCCCACCTGTATGGAGGTGACGGATTCCCGGTGAGCGTTGACTGACTGACAGTTCTCCAAAGTGTGCCAGCTCCAGGCTTGAACTTTTCCCCCGTCTGTGTGCGAGAGAGTGTGAGGTTAACGCCTTCTGGCAGGCGACTGCCACTCATTAGGGCTGGTCACGGTAAACCCACCTGAGCCTGGCTGCCTAACCTGTCTGCTCCCATCACTCCCACACCCAACTGCCACCGCGCTACGCTGGCTAACCCCCTGGCTGGTAGTGGCACAGTGTCAGACACTGCCCACACGTTGAGAGGCGCTGGCTCACACAGAGCCTGGCAAATCAACATGTATCCACACAATCTGCCCTTGGGTACCCGCACCTGCATGCGCGCGCATGCACACACCTGGGGGACAGGCAAGCGAGCACAAGGCAAGCTGCTGTAACCCTTTGCTCCAGATACCAGTGTCTCGTAGCAGATGTAGGGCCGGCTCTCTATATCCCTACGCTCATACAGCATTCACACAAAGCGCACCTGATCCAGTGATAATGTAGCCGTCTCCCTCGGGAACAAAGCAGAGAGCCGTCACGGCATTAAATGTGTAGACAGACTTCACACACTGGCCTGAGGGCAAGACGAAAATTATTTAATTGGCGACACACAAGGCTACACATACTGTATGTGTGTCTGTGTGTGTGTGTGTGTGTGTGTGTGTGTGTGTGTGTGTGTGTGCGTTGAAGCTACCTGTGCTTAAGGCCCAGATCTTCACACAGCAGTCCACTGAGCCACTGAGGATAAATGTCTCCTTCTCAGCCAATGACAGGGACCCCGCTGTAGAAAGCAGGACAGTGACATGAGAGAGAAGGAAGATGGATGGAGACATCAGGGATTGGGGAAGAAGGATGTGGGAAAAAGGAAACTAGAAAATAAATTAGTGCTGGTTCAGAAAACCACTTAAGAGACCGCTGCCCATTTAAAAAAATATAATATCTACAGTATATACAATTACATTAATATTTAATACATTTATATTTATATATTTTTAAATGATTTAATATATACTTTTTTACATTTTTGATATTATTATATTTACAAGAACATCCAGTGGTCTCTTTCATTTTTTCCATGGCTGTATAGCTTGATTAGAAATGCATCGGAAAGTTTCAAAGAAAACTTAAAACAACAACTCATTAAACGTCTATTTTGATCATTACAGCAGGCCGTGTCCTAATCAGCACTTAATGTATCTAACTAGCTACTTTACATAGGGAGGGATGGGAGTGTAGGAGGAATAACAGCAGAGGGTAGTGAGGTTCAAGCTATAGAAGGCTGCCTGCTTCTGCCAGACAGAGAACTCTCTAAGTATTCTGCCGAGGTGAGGCTCTCTCTCTGCGGGGCTGATCTGATGAACTACCACTATAATTATAAGACCAGAGACAAGCCATTACACACACTCATAGCTATGTGTGGGTGGGCGCATGTGCATCTGTGTGTGTGTGTGTGTGTGTGTGTGTGCGCGCACCCATCACTCACATAGTTTCTTGCAGTACTCGGGGGGAGGGACTGACAGACAGGTGACCCCGCCACTGTGACCTCCAAGGTTCTTGTGTTCTGTTGCCGTGGGAACGTGCCACACCTTTACCGTAGTGTCTCGACTAAGAGGAGAGATGGAACCAGGAAAAGGAGGGGCTAGTTACAAGAGCCACTACAGTTGAAGCTATCATGGCACTATCATGTTATTACTGCAGAGAGAGAAAAATAGTACAGCCCAACAGTGCGGGGGTGGGGTCTATCTTGAATCGGTGACCGACGGTAGGCAAGACGAGCCAATCAGTGTACAGTGAAGTTTTTAAGCATGCAGGACAAGGGAGGGGGGAATTACGATGCAAATAAATAAATCGAGTCGACTCACAATGACAACACAAGGGTTTGGTTTACGATATATAAATACTGTCGGCCTCTGGACATACAAATTGGATTGTTTTAATCACGTTTGGGCTATTGGCAAGGAAAGCCTATCGCTGAGTCACAATGACTAGCCAAGCCACTGATGACTATTTTTCACACCCACAACACAAACATGCAAGTGACTAGCAGTCTCTTCCGACACCCCCCTTGGTGCGTCGACCTGTTTTGTCAGTGTCTAACAGAACAAGCCATTGGACTGGTGTATTTTGTGCTCAACAGAGGGGAGGGTTGTCGAGAGAGAGAGAGAGAGAGAGAGAGAGAGAGAGAGAGAGAGAGAGAGAGAGAGAGCGAGAGAGAGAGAGCAGGCAAATCAAGAGAGAAATTATGTGAATTATTCAGTCTGTAGATCAATTATAAATATCAAGGCTCCGGCGGGCTAACCTTCCGGAGATTACCATGTTGTCAACGGCAACCACACAGGTGACTATGTCACTGTGACCCTCCAACAGCCTCAAACGAAACTTTGCCTTCGTCCACAATGCTTTGAGGGACATAAATTCAGCGTCTGGAAAAATTATCACACACACATTTTTGTAAATTTGCCAAACAGTCTCATCTGCATTGACGCTACAGTGAAAATGTGTGTTTTTCATTATGAATTAGCTTGAAGAAAGCAGCTAATTTTGCTCAAAAGAACTGGCACATGAATACAGTCCTCGGGGAGTCCGAAATTTCCTGTTGATTTCAATACTGACAGCTGGGAGAGCTCATTAGGTCCAGCCTGCCTCCAGGCATGCATGTATACATTAGAATTCAAATGCTGACCAGAAATGTGTTAATGGTTGCTGTATTCTACGCTGGACTGTCTGCTACAGCAGTCCCCAACTGTTTTTGAGCAATAGTCTTCAAAAAGAAAAACCTTGAACATAGATCACATAGCCCCCCATGGGGCATCTCGAACCCCTCGTTGAGATCCACTGGTCTACTATACAGCTCTGTTGTTGAAGTACCGTTAATTGGAGATCCACTGGTCTACTATACAGCTCTGTTGTTGAAGTACTGTTAATTAGTTAGCACAGGAACACATTCACAGCTAAGCCGCCGCCATGTTTGCCAGTTTGCCTCAAGTCAAATACAGTGGGAATTCAGCGAATGGCAGGCAGGTGGGCTCCAAATTTAAATCATCTGTATTAATCATCTTCAGTCACTGCTTCCCAAGTAGCCCACCTTCCTTCTCCTGCTGCTGCTCATCCACGGTGTCCGTATGCGTCGCGGCTGTACAGACAGACACCTTGATCGGTCCTCTCGTCTCCTTCCGCGCGCCTGACTCCCCCCCCTGACCTTCTCCTCCCTCTTTACTCCCTCTCCCTGTTCCTGCCTCCTCCTGTCTGGCAGCCGCCACTGGCTTCACCGGGGCTCTGGACTCCCGCTCTCCCTTGGGGATCTTGGAGGCTGGAGGCGTCTGTGATGGAAGGGCCTCGGCGACATCCTCGCTGTCGCCACGACAGAAAACAGAGCAGAAGGAGAAATCAGCATAGAAAGTGCACACAGCACACAGCATTACTGGTGGCAACACACGCATCTGTAGGGTTTACCGCACAACATGCAACTGCTTGTTAAAGAGACACGCCTCAATTTGGAATGACCCTTGTGGTTCATACCAGCGTTAAAAAAACATTGTTATTTTGGTTTAAAATAAGTAAGTGCATGGCTGGCACTCCTCCCAGCAGCTTACTCGTAGGCTGAAACCTGTCTCTAACTCTCCCATGTACATAGGCGTGTTTCAAACATAAACAGTGAGCAGGGACAGTGAGCTCGGGGTTCTGGGGGTGCTATAATATATTTGAGGAGTGCACCTTTAATCAGCATTTAGATGAGTGCATTACGAGGCATATACAGAGCCTTAATTCCTTAATGTCTACATATTAATGATAAATAGGCAGTCATATGGAGGCAGGAAATTCTGAGTAATGCACGAGCAATGTCGGAAAAATTTTGAAAAGTTCCCATTTGATGGAAGTGTGATATTATTTGACCTACACTGTGTTTGGCTAGACATGCAATAAAAACATCAAAGGCTTCAAAGTGAATGTTGCTTTTGAAGAATTATGCCACTATCCACCCCTTGACAATCTGATCTCTCCCACTTCCTTACACTTGTCTTTTCATCTTCTCCTTTTTTCCTTCTCCCACAATCCCCTGAGTTTGCTGCGGGCCAGAAAGCTGCAGCAGAAGCTCAGCCAATCTGGAACGGAGCTCCGCCTTCCTGGAGACCTGGAGCACAGACAAAGCAACAGGATTGGTTGTAAATCGAGGCACCAACTCCATAAACTGTACGCTTGCCATAGGCACCATATTGCTATTTTATGTTTAAATTGGCGCCCGGTACCAGATGTTTTTTTTAATGATGAAAGTGAATAAACATGAAGCCTAAAACGTGAACCTGACTCAAAAGAGAGCTCACCCCTGCTGCCTAAAGAATACCACAGTTTTGTCATGAAGATGTACAGCCAGAAACTGCTTCACTGTAGGCACACAAAATGTTTATTTGGGTTACAGGGAGTTGTATGGTAATTTGTGAGAGTAATGTGATTTCTGACTGGGCAAATGTAAGCTGCTTTAATTCTCAGACCCCCCCCCCCGCCCCCCGTTTTCCAAAATTATAACGCATGTGTTATTTAGAATAATTCACTTACTGCCATTTTAACAATTCAAATGTTCTTCCTAATTGATCATTTTTTCTGATGTACTGAATCGTTAGTGAATGTTTTCTGTGCCTGGGGTAAAGATGTTATATAATCCAATCCACCATTATTAATATTTCAAGTTAATAATATATTTCTTTTTCATTCCGCCAGCTGTGTAATTTAAGTTTCACAAAGCTTTGCTTCATACAAATGTAACTCATCATCAACTTCATTAAATCATTACTTCACATAACACATAATTAGTATTTTATTTATTATTATTATTATTATATGCAACATAAAATTCATGAATATGTGCTCTGGTTGTGTCAAACGTTTTATATAAAGGGGACATGGAACATATTGGTCGAATTTATTTAATTGAATATACATTTTAATAGACTGTAGTCACAATCTTCTATATACAACTGCTAGAGACTGCTCTATCGGGAATACAACTACGTGCAGAATTATCCCAACAGAATAAAGATAGAATTCTTCTGTACCTTGAATCTTTCTTCTTGTGTAAGAGTGATTTTGATCTCCAGATTTTCAATCTGTCTCAACTTCTTCTGTAGCTTCCTCACCTCCCCCATTTGAATTAACTACCCTGTGCAATTGCACTGACTCTGAACGTGTATTGAGATAGAACAACTACAGCATCAAGTTTCTAGAGAAATATTATTTTGCGTAAAAAAAATTAAACATTTGGCTTATCAGACGACTCTCTGTTGTTGTAAGCAGAACAAGAGAGACGTGTCGCCGGATGTTTCAGTGTGACTAGTCTTGGGAATAATTGTTCTTACAGCGACATCGTGTGGACTGTTTCAACTTTCAAGAACACATGAATCATGTGTCTTTGGTGGAATATATTTGTTTGCCCATTTTCACACTACCTGCAGGTAGACCCATTATCACCCAGGTTATTATGGCATGTAAAGTTTACCAGCTCTTTATATGTAAGGGTAATACGGTCATGTAATCTAGTCTTTTAATATTAGACCTCACTTGGCGGAAGTGACGTCGATACGCACATTCCTTTGTCTGACGACCTCAGTCGGAGGAAGTACTGCGCAGACAAGACATTTGCTCAACGAAAAATAAAAAAATAAAAAAAATTCACCCAAAAAAACTCGCCGATTTAATAGATTTGGGCAGATTTGGAAACAACTTTAAATTCGTCCCGGCCCACGGGAACTCCGGGGAGGGAGACAGAGTCGTTTCTACCGGTAACTACCAATATAATTCATGCAATGATAGTATTTTGTGCTAATTTGCGCGACTTGCTCCCGCCGCCTATCCACCCTGTCTCAACAGCCGGAAGTCTACGAGATGGGCTTTTGATTTTTTTCCCCTCGTCTCTTTGTTTTTTTTATCCTTCAGCCTTTTTTTTTGTTTCAATTGTTGTTTCGATTCGATTACGCTCTGCAAAATGTCCTTATTTGCAAAGTCTGGCTTTTACTAGGATCTACCCGATCGAAATGGAGTCTCACTCTTGGGCTGAAGCTTATTGAAAACACTTGCATGTTATTTTTGTCGTTTGATCTGAGCACCATGATTATTTAGACAACATTCCGTATCTCTGTCATCAAAGATACCCTTTATCAAGTTTGAGCGTGTGTAAATACGTTTATTTACTTTGATGTCCAAGCATTTGGAATCCATAATGGCCATTTATAACTAATGAAAATCTCAGTATCATACATGTAAAATTAAGATTTAATTACACGATGTGTCAAAATAACTGGAGGGATATTTAAATAGTACGACACTATTTGTTATTATATTTGTTATGTGAGGTTTTTGCAGAGCTCCATGTGTTGTTTGTTAATTTGATAAATGTGACATTTCTATCAAGTCTGTGGGCAAATATGCATATACTATTTTTAATTGTTAGCCAATTGCTCACATTGACAACATGTGCATCAAATCTATATGGGTGGCGGGTGGCCATGAGTTTATGACTAATGTCATACTCTATTTTAAAACTTGTTTTATTATGGCCTTTGCCCTGTTTGGGATTATGTCTTTGCTGTGATGGTCGGCTATAATGTATTGTAACTCTGTTAAGTCATATACGTTTTTATAGATACTGCTGTACTGTATTATTAACTATGTTTTGTTGTTGGTGTCACATTACAGAAATGATGGACGACTCCCATTTTAATTCATCATATTTCTGGTCACCAGTTCCCACAGTACAAGGGCAGGTAATACTAAATGAAGTGGTGATTAGTTTAATCAGTGCATTGCGTTTCATGTTTTATGTCGAATGTCTTCTTTGGTTTGAGATAAAACTGCACATTAAATTGTGTTGTGAAATGTTCTCTGTATTGGGTCATTGAACTGTTAGCGCTCATTTGTGTTGCATAAGTAATGCATAAGTAGAAAATGGTTGCAATTTGAAACCTATTCTATGATTGTAAATGTTTCGTAAAGCCGGTTATCGATATCTCTCTTCGCCTGCCTCTGACAGATTGAGAATGCCATGTTCTTGAACAAGATGAAAGAGCAAAGTGAGAAGGGGACTTCTTTCCCTCCATCCTCTGCATCCCACTACCAAACCACTGTGCTCACTATCCCTGGCAGCAAGCAAGAGGGCGGGGGGCAAGGCGGCGGGGGACACCTACACCCTCCTCACAGCAGCCCGAACGTCACAGTCGTCCCCGTCCCATCCACGGGCATCATGACAGCAGGTGAATTTTGGGTTCTGGTTCATGGGGACGTGGCTTTGGCCGCCAAACAGACTTGTAATGTGGTGTTCTCTCTTTTCTCCTGGTGTAGCCGGTCTGGTCATCACAACCCCGCAGGGTACGCTCGTATCTCCCACATCTTCCCAGTCCTTTGTCTCTGGTCATCCAACAACAACCATGATTGTTTCGGCACTCCATTCCCAAGGTAACGCAGTGCAGTATTTACGCAATGCCTGAGAATGGTGTTACTCTATATCCATACTTTGTGAGCAAAAAATAATAATTATTTGTTTACAAATGATATAGACTTAGCTTTGGAGATTGAAGATGGCCCTCATAAAGTATTGCTAAAACAGAGAATATTTTGTTATCTGGTTCTAGCTCTGCAATTACATAATCACGCACTTAATCTCTTGGTCAAAGATTGGACCAGAATTTAGGAAGTGTAAAAACAGCTACATATGCACTATCCTAACTGCCCCATGTCGTCCAGAGTTATGTTTTATGTTTCTGAACCTTTGAGTCAAATCTCAAAAAAAAATTTTAGCTGCCAAAGTTACAGCTGCAATGAATGTTGTCTGTAAAAACACCAGATAGCAGGTGAACCATCATACCTAATATAAACACGGTGCAAGGCCACCAGCATGGTCTGTCGTTTTCTATCTTGAACCCACCCACGTGTCAACACCGCCCTTTTAGAGAAAAAAGAAGGCGATGGACCATCCCATGTGGTTGTCATGCCACCACCTTCCAAGCGGGGCAGGAAGAAGAAGGCCACCATGACGAGGGTGGGTCCAGGTGGACACGAAACACTAATACTGGCTCATCTGACAACCAGCGGTCAGGTATGAGTACGACTGCACAGAGAGCTTTAATGTAGGGGATAACAGATAACAGAATCAAGCTTTCAGAATGTAACTTTCTCTCTTTGCAGCATCCTGGTGGTGACCCATATGACCTTTCAAATGAAGAGGAAGAACACGGACTAAAAGATGGCACTAAGACATACAGGTATGGTGTCAGCTAATGGGCAAGAAAACACAACCTGCTGTGCATCCCCGCGTCCATGTTGTAGGCAAGCATACTTGTTCCTCTATCCTGCCCCAGTCAGCATAGAGATGTCTGTCCGAGGTATCTTCATGTGCACTTAGACACTGCTGGATTTTAGCGTATGACACACACACGCCACTTCTAGGTCTCACTGCATGCTGCAGTAAAACAAAAGCGCTTCGTAGAGGAGAGGTGAGCGGTGTGTGCTGTTAACATACCTGCACGTCAGAACACAATGTGTTCTGGCTCTGCAATCTACACACTCTGGACACACCACTGCCTACTCTCTTCTGTCCTCTGCTGTTGTGTTTCTCTCTCTCTACTGCATGCCCTTGTAGCTGTAGAGTCTTGTGTCTACCTTTTCCTTCAGGTTTTGCTGATTTCATCCTTGTATCTACCCCCATATACTTCATTCTGTCTACTTACTATGGCCTTTTTTATTTGTATTTTTCCATTCTTGAGTTATTTGGCATTTCTCTTGGTTGGCGGTTTCTGCATTCTCCTGTCTCCGTCCTTCCCCTTACCGATTGTCTGTACTTCCCATCTCTACCGTCTGTGTCTCCCTCACCTTCCTGCCTTCCATCTCGCCCCTTCCGTTCCTGTGTCTCTCCACCTGTAGGTGCCGGATGTGTGCGGCGACCTTCTTCAGTAAGTCTGACATGCAGATCCACTCCAAGTCGCACACAGAGGCCAAACCTCACAAGTGTCCCCACTGCGCCAAGTCTTTCGCCAACTCCAGCTACCTGGCCCAGCACATCCGCATCCACAGCGGGGCCAAGCCCTACACCTGCTCCTACTGCCAGAAATCTTTCAGGCAGCTCAGTCATTTACAGCAGCACACACGGTACTGCAGACCAACCCAGTTCAACCCCGTGTATCACACTCCCTGTTCTCTACCTTGTCCTGCCAGCTCCCAGACCCCTCTCTCCCTGAAGAATGTGGAGTGGTGTGTGGATCCCTGTGACATCGCTTGGTGTGCATGATGAGCAATTACACCCCAAAGTGTCCCTCTCCTTTTTTTTATATTTTTTTCTTCCAAATTTGGACATTTGAATTCAAATTGCAGCTTTTCCAGAAAGCAGCGAGAAAATCAGAACCTCCTTTTTAAAATGCATGGAGTTCTTCGATTGATTGAAGTGAATATTTTATGGCGTCAACCAATTGCCGCTTCTGTCCGCTTAATGCATGTATGTGGTTTAATGCTTAATTGCTCATTTCCCCCTTTTGTATAAAAATGTTTTTCCTGCTGAATACTTTGATGTATCTTCCTCTTCTGTCTGCATGCTCTGTCATTCTCCAACTATCACATACACACATACACATGCGCACACAAGCACATTTGGAAATACATGTTGAAGGTTTAGATACACTCAGTTGCCTGGGGCTGTTTTCATTCCATGCCTTATCTGGTATTTTAACTCCCTTGTCAATGCTTTTCTCAACCGTTCAAATAGTGATAGAGCATTTCCAGAATTGCAGTGCAATTCCTTTCGCTGTCATGGTCTGCTTTCCCACTGCTTGTACTCATGTAAATGCAGTCTGATGTTGTTAATTGTATATGCTTAAAGTATGCTTTTAGATTTTGTGAAAGGGCATGTTCGTAATAAAGTGCAAGCTTCTAATGCTTTAATTTTATAGATGGACCTTCTATACATCTACCTAATAGTCAATCTAATCCAAAAAACAATATCACACTGAGCTTTGTTATTGTCTATAGTGTTATGTTTCTTGTTATACATGTACTTTAGGTGCAAATCCGGCTGCACAGAGCAATGTAGAATGTGTTGAGAGCATATACATTTTGAATTGGCTTCAGTGAAGCTTTCCCTAACATTGGGGATAAATGTTCTCCCATTTGCACGCAGTCACCGAATAGTTTCCTTCCTTTGTTCCCACAGTCATATTTCCCCCTTTCCCTTTTCATCGTCAGGAACCACACTGAGTCAAAGCCACACAAGTGTCCCCACTGTACCAAGTCGTTTGCCAACTCTAGCTACCTGGCACAGCATATCCGCATCCACACAGGGGTGAAACCCTACACCTGCTCCTACTGCCAGAAGAGCTTCAGACAGCTCAGTCACCTTCAACAGCACAACAGGTAAGTGAACCACTGGGTTTGGGTTTCACATCTGTCTCATTCTGCGGTCGGGCCGGGTCGCTGATGTTAAGAAATGCAAAGACAGCGGTGCTCTGTGTTTGTTTATTTAGGATCCACACTGGAGACCGGCCCTACAAATGTGTCCACCCAGGCTGTGAGAAATCCTTCACACAGCTGTCCAACTTACAGGTTAGCAATACTTCCTTCTATCATAACGTTAGCCGTCGAACAGCCGCCGTTAGAGGGATGCTTCTTTTGAAAGCAGTGCTCCAAAGACTGCATTGCGTCTACGTCAATACTGGCCTATTGACCTACGTAAAAAATTATATGAACCCACATACACCATGATTAATTTAACCATTACAAACAAACATGTCTTGTGGTAGAAGTTAGATGTTGAAAATGTTTAGATATTTAAAATGGTTTAGTTAAAAACTTTAAAGCAGTACGGGTATTGGAGCCCTTGTGTCAGCGACCCAAGTGTTCAAAGTGTGATTTATTGCTAGCATGGGTCAGAATGAATCAATAATTTCTTTTCTTTTCTTTAATTTCTTTCTTTTTCTTCTTTTAATAATATAATATAACATCAACATATACAGTATAACAGCATTAACAAAATTGAAAGCATTGGCAAATGTTTGCACATTTTTTTAAAGATATTAAAATGTGATTTAAATTTGAATACAAAAAAATGATATCATCAACTCTGCCCCCTAAAAGCGCCCTGCAACCTTTTGAGGGATCTTGGTTTGATAACCGCTGAGCTCTACCATAGTAGTTTATTCTCTATGTTTAGAGGTGAACATGCATTTAGCATTTGTTTCATTGGCCATTCACTACCCAGTCCCACCGACGACAACACAATAAGGACAAACCCTACAAGTGCTCCAACTGTAACAAGGGATACACAGATGCAGCCACCCTGGAGGTGCACCTGTCCACACACACTGTTAAACACGCCAGACTCTACTCATGTGGCCTCTGCAACCGCACTTATACCTCGGTAAGAGTAATGCCCATTTCTTGGGCAGCTTTTCTAGTTCAGCTACATTGAAACTCAACACTGGTATGTTACACATGGCCTCTACTTAATGCAGTCTAACCGTGTGTCCTTTCCTCATGTCAGGAGACGTATCTAGTGAAACACATGCAGAAACACAACCCTGATCAGCTAACGGCGTCGGCGGTAGCTGCAGCACAGCAGGCTCAACAGAACCAGAACCAAAGCCAGGCCCAAGGCCAGGGTGGATCTCAAAGCAGAGGGGAGACCACAGACAGCGGGCCAACTCGGCCTGGGGGAGCCGGCGGAGGAGGAGGAGGAGGAGGGGGGCAGCAACAGCAGGGACAGAACCACGGAAACTATCCCCAGACAGAGGTGTCCTGTCCTTTTGACCTACACCAATATAAGACAGTGTCTGCCAGTGACATCCAGTACAAACCAGTCAGTGTGTCTGACATAACTGCCCACAAGGACCTTTGTCTCACTGTGTCAACGTCCACCATTCAAGTGGAGCACCTCAACTCCTAGAGGTGGCAGATGGAGGGACAGTGGGAAGTATAAAAGAAAGAGTCACATGTTAAATATAAATTGGGAGATGGAGTGATAATGGATAAAAGCAATACTAAAATATATAGGAACCTGGAGAAATGACCTGTGCCTGTCAGGAGGGGGGAAGGAAAGAACTAGGGATATGAGGACTACGGGTTTTTTATTTTATTTTATTTGGCATATTCTTCTTTCTGCCTGTTGGTTTTGCTGTCTTGTCTGGTGTGTAGCAAGGGCATGTAAAGGCTGTACTAAAGAATGCTGCAGTCCATCACAGTGATGGTTTTTATTGTAGGGTGAGAATGTGCAAAGGAGAATAAATCCCTTTGTTTATTTTATAGCCTCCTGTTTTCCCCTACAGATACAGCATTGGCCATATGAACCGATGGTCAGTTGATGTAACTGGTAGTTTACTGTGAAGGTAATTTTTTATACTTTCATACAGATACTTTCAGTTTGTACATCAGTGAGATCACCGCTGTCATCTTGTAATATATATGCCCGTGTGTTTTTAAAAGGGAAATGGATAAAGATATTTCCATTTGTGGAAACAAAAAAAACAACAATTTAAAGTATATACATATATACATACCCGTATATATATATTTGTGTGTTCAAAGGACATCCAACCTTAATCCATATAACCGATCTGGAGGCAATCATTTTTTTACCTAACCAGGACCTTGAGAAAAGTGATGAGCCAGTGCTCATTATTATATTAAATTTTTAGGTGTATGTCCCTAGAATATCATTGTATCCAAATGCACTCTTGCTATTATACTTCCACTTTAATAATGTTTATAAGTCTCATGTATAGACATATTGACACATCTACTTTTGTTTTGTTTGTTTGTTTTGCTTATACAATAAAACGTCTCAGAAATCTTCTCATTTCTCTGACATTATATAGGTGATGTATTATGGTATTGTAAAAATCACGAATCACGAAAGTGATTTATTTAATGAATATCTTATTCATAAAATATATAACTCGTATAACTTCGTTTATGAAAAGAACGTGGATCGACATCGATAATCTGTTATTTCTGTACGCCTGTGTGAAGTATGGTGGAATGTGTCATGTAATGTGTGTTTACCATTACAAAAGGGATTGGACCAATATAAAAAAGGGGGTGTATGTTAAACAAATGTTACATTTCCTGAAAAATAAGTTGGATGAAGCCAAAAGTAAACGTTATGTGTAACTTTGAATGTAAACACACAACTCGAATAACGCTGTTGTATATGAATAGTTAGAACGGTTTGCGCACACTCAAAAGTGGTTTCGCTCACCATTTTCTGCAGTGGATATGGCGTCACTGAAAAGTGTAGGAGTCGAGAAACTTCACGAATGTAAATAACGTTAGTTAGACGACTGTAGCGTAAGTGAAGTAGGTATGGTTAATGGTTAAATCTTACTGTATACAAACTATCTATCCCACTTAGTTAAGAGTATGCCTCGAAAGAAGCCATTTAGCAGTAAGCAGAAAAAGAAACAGCTGCAGGTAAAACGGGAAAGAAAAAGAGGTAACAAATGTTCTTTCCTGAAGCTAGTAAGCTAACGTTAGCGTTATTTGCTACTACAGTTAGCTAATGTTACCTAGCACTCTTTAGAAAGTCAGTAGAATGTTATTGAGCTTCCAAGGTTCATGCGTGATCTGTGTATGTGAAAGAAGGGATCTCTTGGGACACTTAGTTTGTATGCCAAACTGCGCTTTTGTGGAAGATATATGTTGGCGTTAAAAATGGCATGGCAAGTGTTATAATTGTGTAATTGTATTGCAATTATCTGGTAACCTTGGGTCAACTTAGATATGTGGCTTGTCTGCGTTTGTCATTTATGATTATTGACTGATTTAGCTCATATAGCCAGGGAGAATGTAAGCTAGCAACGCAGTCAAAATAAGAGCTTTAGTGCTTATCTGTTGCATCAGTTGCTAGAACAGATTTTCAATAATATGTGCGTATAGCATCATAAACCGATGTCAATAAATGTAAATGAAGAACAAAACTAACATTCTGGACAGTATTGTTGGTTGAAAATGGAGTATGGAGGCCTCCATACAGTAAATGGTATGGAGGCCAAACACTGTTATAGCTGACATTGTGCCCTTTTCTTCAGGTGACACAGGCTCTGGGCCGAGCAGTCGCAATGCCAGTGTGGAACGCGGAGAAAACAGGCAGTCAGACACATCAGACAGCGAGACCACTGATATAAGGAGAATAAACCAACAGCCCTCCAGTAGAGACAGCAGATATGACCCCAACAAGTAAGGTGTAACTATTCCTAATTCTGTAAAGAACATTTTTAATATGACCCTGTAAAAGATTTACAATATATAGCGTTAACCATATCTTATTTTTTGCTAGAGTGATGGTGGCTTCACACCGTTTTATTTGTAATTTGTAATTTTTATGACATAGTATAGAGCCACCTTAACTTGGTGGGAATAGTGACCCTATTGTGGGGAAAAAGTTAATTTATTAAGAATTTTAATTGGAACAGTGTGCCTGAGCATGTGGAAAGTAAAGGGAAAATAGGCCACATACGATTAAAATTAGACAAGCTATCATTTTCAGAATCGGCTTGTCTAGCACAAGTTTTAAACAAGAAAATGAAAATAAAAGCCCTGACTTCAAGCCTTCTTGGCCTCTCTTTCTGCTCAGGTTCCGACTGCACTTTGAGAAAGAGAGCAAAGAAGAGGTGGAGAAGAGAAAGAAGGAGGCCAGGGAGAACGTTCTGAAGCTTGCATCAGATAAAGAATTTGAGGCTGACATCGGGGAGATCTACCCTGCAGAGAAAGGTAAGTCTGTTTAATGTGGCGTATAACATTGAGTGTCATTATCTGCATTTAGGTTAAGTTAAAACAGCTTTCATTATATGACAGTTTATACGTGAAAGAATCATGCACCTTCAAGCAAGACGCACTAAAACAGTTGCAAATAATCCCTCAAACAATCCCCCAACTGCTTTCAGCAGAAATCATACCCCCATTGTTTTTGGATGAAAAGTGGAAGCACAGAATTGGACAAAACACATGCACACATATGCACAGAGCCCATAAGTGTGTGAGTGGTACAGGCACCCATCTTGTGACAGCTCTGCTCTCCAGTGGCCTTACTCAGGTGTCCAGGACCCATTTAATAAATCCTTATTCAGCAACACCCGTCTCAAAACAAATGTTACTGTGGGTCATTGCTTGATGAGTGGATGCTAAATTATTTGTGTCCAGGTCTTTCTTTCCCAAAACGGCCATCCTGGACTTACGAGATGACACGTGAGGAGCTGCGGAGAAAAGAGGAGAAGTCGTACAGAGAGTATATGGAGGACCTGCACTCCAGAAACCCACCTGGCTCCCTCAGCCACTATGAACACAATCTGGAAGTGAGTGACTTCAAATACATTTTCATGTATTAAAGGTGCTGTAGGTAGGATTTAAGAGCTGAACGTTTAGTGTAATTTCTTAGAAATGTCATAGACGCACATAGTCAGCTATCAGTGAGTGAGTGAGATGCACTGTGAGAGTGCAGGCACACAGCTACAACAGGTTTGTCAATGGCGCTTCGCAATGGCAGACCATCGGGAGGGAGAAGGGGGGGGATTTTGGGATGATTTTTGGACCCAGACCTTATTATTTGATCTAATAAAGACATGCTGTCAGTTTCGCATTTTCACAAATGTTTTTTTTTGGCCTAAACATTTACCCATTGAGCTTTATTATAAGCTCAGTTATAAAGAGAATGGATGTGCTACGCTACATTATGAATGATGGGGAAACAACATTTAACAGGATCTGGACTGAAAAGAAGTTAACCTATTATTTTTTTTTTTAAATATCAACTGTGTTGGAAAATCAATTTCTCCCTTTTATCTTTTAGACATGGAGGCAGTTGTGGAGAGTGTTGGAGATGTCTGATGTCATCCTGCTCATCGTTGACATCAGGCACCCGGTAAGTGGTCTCTAACTATCAGGGGGGAAATATATATATATATATACTGTCTATGTGTGGACTCCTAACCAAAGGTTTTGGGTTAGCTTCCCACAGCCTCCTTGAGCACGATACGTACTAACTGCACATGTATGTCGCTTTCGGATAAAAGTAAATTCTTGTGAAATTATTATTATTAATAATAATATTAATAATATTATTATTATTTAAATTGTATTCAGATAACCTCTAGATGGCGGCAAATACAACCTCCACTTGAAAATGTCGAAACTAAACTGCAGCTAAAAACTCACCTTCTTCCTCTTCAACAGAAGACTGTTTGTTTTCCCAGGCTAGGTTACACTCACTTATTGTTGTTCTGTGTATTTTCTTGTGCCCCGCTCAGGTGTTGCAGTTCCCTCCAGCCTTGTACCACTACATTACAGGGGATCTGCAGAAGCACGTGGTCCTGGTGCTGAACAAAATTGACCTGTGTCCCCCTCCGCTAGTGATCGCCTGGAAACACTACCTGGCCTCCCAGTTCCCCCATCTGGAAACGGTCTGCTTCACCTCCCACCCCGGGCAGCCCTACAACACAGGTTATGTGAGGGAGGGGTAGGAGGAGAGGGAGAGAGAGGGAGAGAGATCTGGGGCAGAGAGGCGAAGATGAATGACACCTGCTTTGTTTGTCTCTTTTTTGTTGTGCAGTGCTGCAGAAGAAGAGGATGAGGACGAAGGCCGGCTGGGCACTGGCTGGGGGTCCTATTGATATCATGAAGGCTTGTCAGCAGATAACAGCTGGCAGAGGTGGGAGTCTGACCAGTCGTACTTTCATGAGAAAGCCATTTACTTAGCTGATACAGGCATCTGTCTACGTTCTATGCCACAGATTGTCTACTATTTCCACACTTATATAGTGACACTTAACGTGTTCCCTCTCTGAATCCTGCTAGTTGACTTGTCTAGCTGGGAGCATAAGATCCAGAGAGATGCTGTTGCCGAGCGACCAGATTGGGAGCTGCCAGAGGAAGGGGCAGAGTCTGTCCTCATGGAGCACCATAGTGACATCGCCATGGAGATGAGCAATCCTCAAGAACTCTACAAAGATGGGATTCTCACGATTGGCTGCATTGGTAGATACCCTCCAGCCAAGCACGAATTAAACCCTGGATGAGGTGTAAGACTATTCAGATATCAGAATATGTGGCCGGTAATTCCACTTTCATTCACTGTCATTGTGTTTTCAGGCTTTCCGAATGTTGGGAAGTCGTCTGTGATAAACAGCCTGGTGGGGAGGAAGGTGGTTAGTGTATCTCGAACCCCAGGCCACACCAAATACTTCCAGACCTACTACCTCACTCCCACAGTCAAACTGTGTGACTGCCCAGGTCTGGTCTTCCCCTCCATTGTCAACAAACAACTACAGGTGTGTTAAATGCAATAGAGGTTTAACCAGGTTAAACTTGGTGTGTTTAGTCTTGAGATAAAGGTATGGTGTTTTCTGTCTCACCATCTATCTCATCTTTAATCCCCTCTTCTTCAGATTCTGGCTGGCATCTACCCAGTGTCTCAGCTGCAGGAGCCCTACAGCTCTGTTGGTTATATGTGTGAGCGGATTCCCTTCTTGTCAGTGCTGAAGCTCAACCATCCTAGCCTCCAGGACAACCCGCGTCACGCAGTGCCGTCGTCTGAGGAGCTCAGCTGGACTGCCTGGGATGTGTGTGAGGGTAAGTCCCTTACTCACTTATGTTTTAACGTAATATAATGGAAGCAACTGCTAGGGCCAGATCACGACCTACACACAGTAATGCTGCTAGTTTTGCAGGAAAGTTTTACAAGCACTATTGTAAAAAAAAAAAAAAAAAAAAAAAAAAATGGTAATACGTAAAAAAATTTTCCATTTAAAAACAGAATATTTGAACAAACCAACCGCCACAATTTGACGAAAAAGAACAGA
>JAOEHI010000008.1:4128651-4156878 GCA_025447815.1 Percopsis transmontana
GGGGGGGGGGGGGGGGGGGGGGGGCGGGGGGGGGTGGGGGGGGGGGGGGGGGGGGGGCCCGCCGTTGTGAGCGGCTCTGTGAGGGGTTTTCCAGCTAGACAAAATATATACGAGTCATGTCATGTGGGTTTATGACATAATGTCTCTCTCTCTCTCTCTCTCTCTCTCTCTCTCTCTCCCCCTCCCCCCCTCCCAGAGCCGTTTGGAGACGACACCACAGAGACCAGGTCATTCCCTCCTCATTATGCCCCAGCTCCTCCGGCTGCCCCCGACACTCCTTCTCCTCCCAGCCTCTACACCTCCTCCAGCCCCGCCTCCAACTCCTCCAACACCACCGACCCCTCCGGTGAGCCCTCCCCTCCCCTCCTCTCTTTGTCTCTCTCCTCTCCTCCCCCAGCCCACCCAGCCCCCTCACCGCCCGCCTCTTTCCCTCCCCCTCGCCTCCCCTCATACGGCCCCTGATCTCTCCATCATCGCCCGTCTCTCCGCGGTGCGGCTGTGATGAATGGGAGCATGTTGGCAGCGCGTGGTAAGCCCCGTGTCTAGAGCCCGTGCCAGCAGAGGCCCATCTCCTGACTGGGCCTCCTCTGCGTACGGCATGCTGCACAGCCCCCCTGGCCCCCAGCCAGCGCTGCCCGGCACGGTCAACAGATCCGAGCCGCCGAAGGACGCGTATCCCCGGGACTTTCACATCTCTGAAGTGAGATATGTGGTCGCGGCGGAAGAATGAAAGGTCACGGAAGACAGAGTCAGTGATGGATGTCTGTCTGCCTGCCTGTGGCTTTATCGTGTAACTCCAAATGGAGACAGTTGGAAGGTGGCCTGGAAAGGGTATCCATTGCTTATTAGTGCGATGACACTATGAAATGAGGTCACTCAAGAAGAGTTGCACACGTCAATATTGTCGCATTATATTGTCTGACGCTTAGTGGTCTTTGGCTATCACCAAAAATAGGATATAATATAAGTTATTATACAGGCAGAGACTGTTGGCAGTACATGGCCATCTTCTGTTACCATCACCTTTTCCATCTCATGTATCCTCTCTGCTCCCTCTCCATTCATCGCCCCTCCAGAGCCCCCCACCTCCGGCTTCACGACTGACGCCACCGGTAACGGCTCGCTGTCAGGTGAGACAGCGCATGAACCAGAGGGGAGGGCTGCTCACTACAGGATATAGCCGCTTTTTGGTCTCCCTCCAAGATGTTTACATGTCCCACTTGCTCACCAGAGAGGAGTGTTTTACAGGGGGGAGGACAGAGGCAAACCTGCCCCGTGGGTTCGGAGATATACAGCTCCAGGGAAAAACCCTACCACTAGTTGTAGCGCCGGATATTTATGTACAATAACATGGCTTCCTGTGGTCTCACAAAATGCATGTTTTTTTCTGGAACCGGCTCGGCATTCCTTTGTATCTCTGCACAGCCAGACAATAACAGGGTGTTTAAAAAGATATAAAAGGGCCTTCTTTAGTGCGACTGGTGCTGTGTTACTCTTATTGGTTTGCGGGCGACCGCTTTTGTTTAGGCTTATTAAGTGCCCGCATGCTGTTTGGACTGATAGAAAGACAAAGGGAGAACCATTTCTTCTTCTAGTTGTAACATGCAATGTGGCGTGTGAGCCGTTGGCTGTCTAACGGCATGTTTTAGCCAGACTTGTAAAAGCCATGCCTGTGGATGTGTGTATGCGTGTTTGAATGTGTGACTGCAAGATATGTGTGTGCCCAGGATCCTCGCTGTTCGGCCGCGCTATTCACTTTGAATTTCTGCAAAGTGCCCAAAGTCTTATTCCATTTATGGGTGGCTTAATGGTCTTGTTTATGGGAATTTTTTAGACGAAACCTCACTGAGGAGCAGCCTTTCATCGCTCATTCAAATGAAATGCCATACTTGACCTTGAAGGCTGAGAAATACCTAGTTGCCATAGCATTAGAATCAAGGGTATTCACTGGCTACGGAAGGCATGAGCGTGCATGCTGGGTGCATGCTCACACAGACAGTCCCACACCTGACACACTGTAAGCCTCTGAGTCAAGGAGTTGGTGACAGTGCTAATACACACAGATTCAGCAGTGCTTTAAATGGGACTATTAGGAAATTTGTTTATTAATATTGTTAGGTTTGAAATGCTGAGAGAGCATGCCCCTCCCCGCACCTACAGTGTGTGTGCAGTGGCTGGCACTCTCTCTCACACACACACACACACACACACAGACACACACACACACACACACACACACACACACACACACACACACACAAGGGTTAGACATACAGTATACACATATACTGTATGTCGAACCTTTGTGTGTGTGTGTGCAGTGGCTGGCACAGACATACAGTATACACATATACTGTTTCACACAATTATTTTATTAGTCATTCATTAACCATACATTTTGTTAAATGTTTGAATTCTTCAGGGTCTAATTTTGACGGCATGACTCCAATGCCTGGTCTTCCTGTAGCCAAGGACGACAGAAGTAACACTGCAATTCTTATTGGCTGCCTGGTGGGCATCATCCTTCTGCTATTGGCTGTCATAGCTGTCATTCTATGGAGGCAGTACTGGAAAAAGATATTAGGAAAGGTGAGAGTCATATTTTTTTATTTGATTTATTTGATTAGTATTGTAATCATTTTATTTTAATCATTGTATACTTATGATCTGTCTTTTATAACTGTCCATAACCACTAAAGTTTGCAATGTATTCTTAATGTTTGCTCTTTTACTTAAAGGAGGAACAGGAGCAATGTTTTAGACCAAAATGATATGCATACAAAATACTCATTATCTTAATGGTGGTTGGGTTATGTACATCCACATTAGATAGCAATTCAAATGAGCCATTTACTTCCATGAAGGTCACCATGGTTATTAATACGTTTAGGATTAGGCTCAGAACCGCTGTTTTGGAGGGAAAGCTGCTTATTGGACCTCCTTCAAAGCCAAACCGATCTCTCTCTGTCCCCTCCCAGGCCCAGGACAGTCTGTCCAGCGATGAGCTGCGTGTCCACCTGTCCGTCCCTACGGACAACGTGGTCATCAACAACACGCACAGCTACTCCAGCCGCTACCAGCGCATACACACCTTCCCCGACGACCGTGACCGCGAGGGAGAAGGGGAGTATCAGGAGCCTACCGCACTGCTCCGGCCAAGGGACCACCGAGACAGCACGGGTACAGTTAAACACACACACACACACACACACACACACACACACACACACGATCAAACATGTCACATACTGACATACCCACATGCGTACTTGCTGTAAAAACCCACTTTATGTTGTCACATAGTATATGGTGGTGGCAGTGATGTACCGAACCACAGAATCCATCCCAGGCAAAGAGGCCCGCTATCATTGGAGAAGGATTCTGTACCAAAAAAGTTATTATTGTGGTTTGCTCTTGATTGCTTCTTTACGTGTGGTTTGCTTCGCTCCCTTTGAAACCTCTGGGTTTATTTATCGTATCAAAAGCGAACTTTAAAAAAGACAAGAATGCAGGAGAGAAAATGTGGTGTGCATTTCGAGGAAGGGCTGGTATGACAAACAAATGTATTTCACAAAACAAAAACAAAATTAAAGAGTGCCTCCAGTAAGATGTACAACACACGGGGAACAAAAGACCCATTGTTCTCGAATGCCAAAAGAAAAGAAAAAAGGGAAGTGAAAAAATGTTGGGGGGCGGTGAAAGAAGCACTGGTGTAGTTGCATTAGGCTGCTGGAGGTCGGCATGCTGTCTTTACGAGGCGCCTGTGTGAGTTTGAATGACGAGAATAAGAGAAACATTATTCCATCCATCAGTATTTGTTATGGTTCTTCACGGCCTGAGTTGTGCTAACCTCGCCTGTTCCTTGCTATGCTGTGTTTGTTCTGCGCTTGAACTGTGACGATGAAAACCCTCCTCACACCGGTGACCGTCTCTCAATGGACTGTAACAGATATGCTAACAGTGTCTTGCTAATGATTGTGTTGTGTTGTGTGTGTGTCTGTGTGTGTGTGTGTGTGTGTGTTTGTGTTTGACGCCTTGTATGCTGTCTACAAATTACACCATGTATGTCCACCCTGCTTGGTCCTATATGTGTTGTGTGCCTTCTCGTGTGTGTGTGTGTGTTTCTGTTGTGCTGTGTGTCCGTCCCCCAGCCTTGCTGTTAAACAACCCAGCCTATCACCTGCTCCTGTCCAATCAGAGACAAGGCTCGTGGCCCCTTGCTGTCTCCAGCACCTCTCAGGCTCAGGAAAAGAGCCTCAATGTGGCCCAGGGTAAGACACTCAGATTGGGGGAGCGCAGTCAACAAGGCCCCCTCCTTCCCCAGGGCTGGGGCAATACTGTCAGCACCACACATGCAACCTCCTACTGCAATCAAATGAAGTTGTAATTTACTGTGGTCTGCGTTCGTTTGTGTTTGTGCATCACATCACTCATTCATGTACTTACGCTCTCATTCACTCACAACGGAAACTAACCCCCGGTTTTGGTTAAAGATGGTCACTGTGTCTGAATGGGACGTGGTATCTAAATCCCAGTACACAAGTCAGACAGGTTTCGCAGCTCTAGCTAACGTGACCCTGGTGACAGCAGCTTCACCTGATGTTTCCTCCCCCCCTCCAGCCTGTGGCATGGACCGGGACCAGGAGAAAGGGTTCCCCCTTACCCAGGAGGAGCCTCCTCCTTACCCGGGCTCCCCTCCCTACCCCTCTTTGTCTCCCCCCGTGTCACCCCCCTTGCCACCGAGCGTCCCTCACTACGCGGAGGCTGACATCGTGAGCCTGCAGGGCGTAAGCGGCAACAACACCTACGCGGTGCCCGCCCTGACGTCATCGAGTCCCGGGGCGGACGGCGCGCCACTGCCCGAGCTGCCTCGCCAGCGCCTGGTCTTCAAGGAGAAACTGGGAGAGGGCCAGTTTGGAGAGGTATGGAACACGTCTGTCCAGGGATGAAGTCTGTGTTTGTTTTGTGTACGTGACACTGTTAACAGAGTCCCCCGTTTGTGCCACTAAAGGTCCATCTGTGTGAGATTGAGAGCCCCCAGGACCTACCTAGCCTCGAGTTCCCATTCAATGTGAGGAAAGGTCGCCCTCTGCTGGTGGCTGTGAAGATCCTGCGCCCTGATGCCTCTAAGAATGCCAGGTGCGTAGCGACATTGGATAGGTGACCGATGCTTCTGCTTCTAGAGCTTGTTCTAGCTCTATGTTTCTCTATGAAACTCTATGAATTATCTGTCTGTATTTGTCAGTACGTATTACGTCTTTTTCCCTAGTGCGTACTCCTTCATATATGTACTATAATAATAATTAGGTCATTTAGAACAGGGGTTCCAAAACTTTTCAGCCCCACTCCCAAAATAACGGTGCCAGAGACTCGCGACCCCCACTATCCCCGGAGGGGGTTAAAGCATACAAAGGTTGCACTCAGCCACGCGCTCGCACTAATAGGCTTATTCAAACAGGAGTATAACGACTACAAAAGAACACATAAGCTTAACAACTATAATATTATTATTATTATAGTGATTTAATATAGGCTAGTAGCAGAATACATCAGTCAAAGTAATCTCCATAAATAAATTGCAACTGACCTGCTACAGCTGACGATGTCGCTAATCTGTCGTAATCACCTCAGGGGTCACGAGGGGACAAAGAAAATTGGAAGGCTGATGACGTTTTTTACGTGCATGTTTTTTTTTTAAATTGAACTACAATTTTTTAAAATCTTTTGTAAGAATTATTGCTAAAATATGCTATTTCTAATCGTTTTTTAAATTATCTTGAATTTCTGGAAATCCTCTTGCGACCCCCCTCGGTGTCTCGCGACCCCCCACTTTGAACCACTAATTTAAAAGACTATTTTATACAAAGTGACTTACAGTGAGTACAATTAGCAGGAAGGGGTTAGGCATCTTGCTGAAGAATGCTTACCGGTACAGCCTGTCAGGGATTGAACCCAGAACTTTTCAGTTGGGAGTCAACCACCCTAAACACTAACCTATCCTAACTACTATGTATCACACACACACACTTGTGATTACTTCTGGCTACGGTTTTACTGTATGTTGTAGTTACAGTATTATATGGATGTAAATAATAATATTATATATTATTTATTTTATTCCTCTCTCTGTCAGGAATGACTTCCTGAAAGAGGTGAAGATCTTGTCTCGTCTGAAGGATCCCAACATCATCCGCCTGCTGGGCGTGTGCGTAAGCAGCGACCCTCTGTGTATGGTCACAGAGTACATGGAGTGCGGCGATTTGAACCAGTACCTGTCCCACCGCGTGCTTCTGGACAAGACCGGGCCTTCTCTCAGCACATCAACTATCAGGTAACGCAAATGGACAATCATTCACACGCACAAACAAAAACACACACCAAGGCTGTTGAATTAGCAAATCGCTAATTAATTAATTTACTCATTTGAGTTCTTTTGTTGGCCTTGTGTAAAGTACAAATACTTGTAGAACCCAGATACTCACACTCATATGTCGACACATTGAATTTTTTTACCAATTTCTTCCCTTTATTTAGCCAGTGCTTTCTCTCTCCCTCTCTCTCTCTCCCAGTTACCCAGCTCTCATTTCCATGGCAAGCCAGATCGCGTCGGGGATGAAGTTCCTGTCCTCTCTCAACTTCGTCCACCGGGACCTGGCCACGCGCAACTGCCTGGTCGGGGGGGAAAAGGGGGAGAGCGGCGGGGACCCGGGTGGGGAGCGGCCCATCAAGATCGCCGATTTTGGCATGAGCAGGAACCTGTACTCCGGGGACTACTACCGCATCCAGGGCCGGGCCGTGCTGCCAATCCGCTGGATGGCCTGGGAGTGCATCCTCATGGTGAGAGGACGTGTGTGTGTCACAATGTCATGTTGTTGGTACAACAAACTGTGTTCTCTTAACCTTCTTATTTTGTCTAATGGTGGAAATATGAGTGGGTGGTGGTAGTGCTTCAACTATGCCAACTTGAAGCATTACCACCACCCACTCTATCATATTTCTCGTATTAGAGAAAGTAATCTTAACCTGACTGACGGCCCTTTCATAATAATGATGTTGCTAATGGATATAAAGCAGGAAAATGACAGCTGTGCGCCTTGGTTCCCTCCCAGGGTAAGTTCACGACAGCCAGTGACGTGTGGGCGTTCGGGGTCACTCTGTGGGAGATGCTGAGTGTGTGTCAAGAACAGCCGTACTCCAACCTCACAGACGAACAGGTCATCGACAACGCTGGGGAGTTCTTCAGGGACCACGGCAGACAGGTACACACACACACACTCTTTCACACGCTGCACATGCATATACACACACACACACACACACAGATATACACACCACACATACTGAGATTTCTGTAGAACTTACGATAGGGGATAGGGATATTTTTTTATGTCTATTCCTATATTTCTACTAATCCGTGATGTTGTCATACACCGAAATTTATTTTTACATTCAATATCCTTGTATATAGATTTGTATATTTTATGAGGCTATCCTATATCGACCCTCAAGTTTAAATGGAGCACCACCTTTAGCTCCATGACATAATCAACAGTTTAAATAAAGCAAACGGTGTACTGTCCCTATAAATTAGAGTGGTTGTTTCATAATTCTCCTTGTTTCATAAGTCCAAATATAAATAAATGTTTTACGGTTTGGGCGCGCATAATGTTGATCTGGTACCCTCTCTCTCTCTCTCTCTCTCTCTCTCTCTCTCTCTCTCTCTCTCTCTCTCTCTCTCTAGGTGTATCTAACCAGGCCGGCTGTGTGTCCTCAAGGTCTCTATGAGCTCATGTTGAGCTGTTGGAACCGCGACTGCAAGCTCCGCCCATCCTTCGCCCACATTTACTCCTTCCTCACAGAGGACGCCATGAACATGGTGTAAAGTCAGAGTCAACTAGTGCACACGAGCACAGGGAATGCTATGTAGAAAAGAGCAATGTCTCCTACTTTCACTGTTTCCTTGCGGTGGCTGGGTGAGTGTGGTGGCGGCAAAGGTACGCGGAACAAACAGGGGAGAGAGGGCTGCTTGCCTATACATTTTGTATTTCTGGGGGCGTACGGGGCTGAGTCACCGCTGGTTCGGGTTGCATTTCCACAACAGACCCCCCCCGCACCCCCTTACTCTTTGAATAGATAATCTTCTAAGCGACATAATGAATTCATAATGAATTTTCAACAATGGTTGGTGTTGGGTGCTGTCTGCATAGGGGCTCTAGTACTGTCATTTTCCATATATGCTTATAGGTAAGATGTAGGGGAATTTGTGTGAGAATGTAATGACTAATGCTGTAGAGTTAATGTTAGAGGAAAGTAGCTTAAAGAAAGTGAACAATTACAATAGCTCATGCCTTAAGATGATTGTAGTAAACTAGCAGATAAACATGAACATTACCTTGTACTAAACAAATGAAGCAGGAAGGGTAACATGTACATGACCACAAAACATTTCTATAAACACAAATGACACACATAAGATCTGTTGTCTTAGTATTTACAGTTCCAGTTCCAGTTAGGTAGCTCACTGTTCTAGCTCCTCGGACTAGATGCTACTGTAAATTAACACAATAGTCGATGATAGGGACATGTTGCTTCTCTCCAAGTCAGTGGAAGTGTTAATAATCGTCCCATTTGACCCTGACATTGACCCTCTTTATCTCAGCCCCCTGTCTTTTCATGGCACCTTGCTCCTGCTTCCAATTCACACCTGCGACTCTGTCTGCACATATGACCCAGACAACAGCAAAGTCCTTCTTGTGATGGCTGGCAGTGGCCTGCAGTATTAGGGACATTTGGAACACACCTTGAATTGGAGCCTCTGCCCCCATGACATGTACTATTCACGGAACTCCAGCCCTGAGCCGCCGAGATAACCTGACTCCCTTGTGCCAAATTAACTTGAGGAAAAGCAAATTGAAGAGTGATATCCAGTAATAAGATCTGGCAAGCAAGCTCAAGCTGCTTCTCCAAACAAAAAGACAACACTGCCACCTAGGGCAGTGGAATGGTCATGTTAAAAAGGGCCAGCTCAAGAAAGATGGGTTTTGGCGACGCTGTATCTGGCTGTGGCCCAGACACAGGGATAGATGTACAATTCCGCTACCAGCTGCACTTTAAATCCTGTATCCCTGGCCTCAATGAAGTTCTTCTTCGTTTGAGATCTGCGCCATATTTTTTCTACAACTCGCACTGTAATGTCTCATCTGTACCAAAGGGGGAGAATAATGCATTGCAGATGCTTTTTAACAAGGTCAGTTTGTCTGCTCATTTAAATAATCTCCAACAAGGCATTACCAATTCGATGGATGTAAAAAATTGTAAAATACTACCATGGCACGGTTCATGTCATTGTATATAAAACCATATTTCCTGACACTAGTTCTGCAGCCAGATAATGATCTGCGCTCTAAGATGTGTTTAATCTATCCTTATTCATCCAAACATATTACTGTATCAACAACACTGTAACGCATTACAAAAAGATACACAAACTGGTCAGCAGTTACCTAGTAACTAATTAGGAACTAATCGGTAATAGAACATTATGTATTATGTTAATAAGCCAGTACTTATTGAGTAATACCTAATTAACTATCAATCAGGTGCTAATGGTTCTTAATAAATAACTTTACTTCCTCATTACCTTCTTTATTAGTTACTATATTTGTGTCCCCTCATGTAAAGTGGTGCATCTTACTGAGTAGCTACTAGCAATGCATCATTACTTAATAATTACCTTACGATTGAGTTACCATTTTATTTCCTGATTATTTTCTAGATAATTACGGACGGAAGTGTGTGCATCTTATTCTTAAGTGTTACCAAAAACAAAGTTGCAGATGTGGCATTGTTTAAACTATGCTACAATCTATTAGGCTCCAACTACTTCGCTCACTGTAGATGTGCAGTTTGTGATGATCAAATAATCCATGTTTACTGATTGAATGGGTGTGAATGGTTGTTTCATTTGAATACAGTATGTGGTCCTCAATTGATTGTTTTTGATACACTGTAGTTCAACTAAACCCTTATTTTTTATATATACTGTACGTACTTAGACACTCTTTGTTGTCTGTGATGTTGTCCTTTGTGTCTCTGAAGATGGGTGTGTACATATTTTAGGACAAAATTGTAATTTCCTTCACTAATATATGGAAAATCCTTTGTTACATTTGGGATTTCTTATTTCTTTGTAGAAAGCTTGCTACCTTGATACCATTGTAATTCACTGTGTTGTCTATTTTTGTAGATGTTTATTAAAGTTAATCTTTTCAAATAAAGCAGTGTGCTCCACATTGTATATTATAAAAAAAAAAAGAACAACAATGTTTCAGTAAGTAATCAGTTTATAGTCAACAACATAGGTTTTCAGATTTACAGTATATCTACAAACCTTGCCAAACAAAAGAAGAAATCTGTAGAAAACAGATTTAAAACAAACAAAAAATTATAAAATCTACTGACCATAGAAAAGTGGAAGCAGGTAGAATGGATTTGGCTTTCAATCAACCACCACAGACAGACTCTGTAGCATGTTGTCACTGGGTAGAAAGAACCTTAGGTTTAGAGCTGTGACACGGGTGTTGAGTAAGGAGGCTTTAGTTCAGTTTACCCAGGCACTTGGGGATAACAAACTGCATAGGCTAGGCAGCCAGAAAACTTTGGACAGTTAGTAAAAGGACAATAATGACAACTAACCAAACAGTATTCTGGATAATGGATCAGTACCTTAGATAATGTGAACAACATAGAAAAAACAGAATAAGGGCCAGTGGTAATGTTCCATTCCCTGTGCACAGTACATTCATGCCAATACACTGGGTACAATGTTCCATGCATCTCTAGGCTTCAAACCTCAAGCAGCAAAGTGCAACAAGCACTACAACCTGACCTACTTTTAGGTTTAGTCCACCACGTAACATTTCATTGCTGTAAGCAGGAAAACCCACAGCTTGTTCCCACTGCCTACTTCCTTCACCTTGCAACTGAAACAAATAAAAATGATCCCTCCTGTACAAGCTTTACTTTAGTGATCTGTGGACCCGGTAATGTTAGATAAAACTGAAAGGCACTGGCCGTTCCAGAAAGCATTAATGGTAATTAATTAATGGCATGAAATGGGAGTAAAATATAGCACTACCCAACCATAGTCTATCTGTTATAATGAGTAGATTAAGCATGTATCTAACTAAATAATGCCAGCAACACACAAACATGCAGAACCCAACATAAAAGGACAATACGGCCATGTTAATGTAGGTTCATACATTTCTAGAGTCATCTATTTCTTTAACACCTGAATGAAACAAATGTTCCTACAGCAATGGTTATCCTCAACTTCTATAAAACACCAGATTTTAGAAGCCTAATGGTTTAAACGTAATCAAATGTGGATTAAATTAATTAACCCTATTAACTGGAGACTGGCTGGCATAGGAAAACATTGACATTACATACTAGAGTACAATATGACAATTTTACTAGAACTACTATGTAGTTTCCAAAGTAACCATCTTTTCACCTCCATCAGGTATATATTGATGAGTAGATGCAAAATCAGCCTGATCAATGAAATTTAGCAGACGTTTTAAGAAAAATTTCAGTTTTTTTTTTCTCAGGCGACTGAAAAAGAAGGAACCAACAGTACAGTGTGGTACAGTAGAAACGTGCATGCATAAACAAGTGCATGCAGACACACATTGAAACATCTAGCAGAGTTGTTTTTTTTTATAGGCACCGGGACGAAGTGTGGAGCTCCAGATCGGACTCGCTCTGTCTCCTCAGCGCACACGGCTGGACGTCCCAGAAACCTGTGGAGGCGAGACAGATTTTAGTGGGAATTGGTCAGATACCACAGAGTCTCTCTCTCTCTCTCTCTCTCTCTCACCTGTGAGATGTTGACACCGGTGAGTTTCTCCACGGTGGCAGGCAGCCTGGTCATGATGTCCAGCACCTCTCCGGTCAGTTTGGCCACTCCCACTTCAGACCCACCGCTGGACACCATGGTGACCTTCTGGGCTTCACACAGCGGCTTGCTGATGGCTTCTGCTATCTGCGGGATGGAAGGAACAGCTGAATCCCAAACTACAAGTTAAGTTGTCACAAGAAATTATATTTTAGTGTATACTGAAACCTGCTGGTGTCAATGCAGCTGTGCAAATGCTAACCCTATGGGTAAACATGGCAATCTCCACTATACATTGCCCGCTCTATGTAGCCACAAAATAAACCTACAAGGTGTTTTGAATCTCCCGTCTCACGGTTTAAAACATATACTGCATATGATAATATATATTCATTGTTATGTATATGTCATAAGTCATAATTTTGGTCTAAAGCATAATTTAGGTCACCATTATATTTTCTTTTAACACTAACTGATACATGTGTAAGATCTCAAAACCCGCCTTACAATTACAATAGATTGTCACTATGCAGCAAGACTGACCAGTGGCAGTTTCTCCAGCAGCATTTCTACCATGGCTCCCTCCCTGTATTCCTTGAAGGCCTCTGCCTTCTTGACCATCTGCTCTGCCTCAGCACGGCCCTTAGCCTCCAGGGCAAATGCCTCCGCCTCGCCCTTAATCTGCACGCACACACACAAAAGTGGTTTCCTGTAAGACTGTGTAGAGGAACATGTGTCAAGCCACTTACAGGAAGAGGAGGGAAGAGGATAGATAATGCTGAGAGAGAAGAGGAACAAATGGAATGGTTGCCAATAAACTGAGAAATAGAGGAAACATTTTGTATTCAACATTATGATGGGGGTGGTTAAAGGGTGGTTAAACTCACTCTAATGGACTCTGCCTCGGCCTCAGCTTCCATTATGAGCTGCAGGCTGCCAACAGAGAAGACATGTTGAGCTGAATTTGTGTACAAAACATGTACAACTGTAGTACATGTACATGACTATCTCGGTGCATTTCATTATCTTTTTTCCCCAATGTCTTATGTTTACATTTTAATTTTTTTTATATTGGCCTCAAATTTTCTACACAATCGTTTATTTATTGTTATTTGTCCTTTTGCTTTTGATAGTGTCATACTTCTTCTTACTTCCCTGAAAATCTGATTTTACTCTTTGTGATGTCACAAATAGCTGGACCATATCACAGTAACTTGCTTCCAGCCATTTTGAAATGAAGCACATTGTTGGCTGACATATACCATTTTTGTGTGAAAAAAACATGTTTAATGAAATATCATTCAATATAGAATAGATTATAGGCATCCTGCCAAATACATTTATATAAGTGGTAGCAGTAGTAAATGGCTCCAGTACTGACCGCGTGGCCTCAGCCAACCTCTCCAGCCGGTATCTCTCTGCGTCGGCAGGCTTCTTCACCCTGGCCTCCAGCTCCATCTCCTTGCGGGAGATCTCTTGCTCCTGCAGCATGATCTGCTGCTGGCGCTCCACCACCTGAACCTGCATCTTCTCCTCCTCGATGCGCTGCTTGGTCTTGGCCACCTGGTAATGAGTAACAGCCTCGAGGTTCAAAGATGTCAAAGTAGCCGTTCTACCTAAATGACAGGTGTCATGGCAGACCTTTAGATCCCTTGAGAGTGTCCACAGAGGGGTGTACCTGGAGCTGATAGGCCATCTCTGACTCCGCCTTCTTGGTGTTGACCTCTGCATCGTAAGCCGCCTTCTTCAGCTCGTAGTCTCTCTGGGCCTTAGCCATCTCAATCTCATTCTTGTACTGGGCTGACACCTTCTCCTGCATGGCATGGGCTTCCTGTACACACACACAGTGGAAGAACAGAGATCACAAAGAGGGAGAGAGAGATTTTAAAACAAAACCTTCTGACACTTTTGAGGTTGATTATACATTGTCATGTTAGACATGGAACATAGTAAAAGCCATTGTCTTGCCTAGGCAAGTAGTTTTTAATGTTGTGAAGTGACTTCCTTTTAGAGCAGAAATCTGAGATAATTGAATAAAAGCTACTGTATATAATTAACACACAATCAAAAACTGTCAGCACATTTTACACTATTTACACAATAAAGACAATAAAACTAGCTGCAGTAGCTCGGTCTGTAAGGACTTGGCTTGGAGACCGGAGGGTCACCAATTCAAATCCAGCTCAGACCATACAATATGGAGTGTGGACTGGTAGCTGGAGAGGTGCCAGTTCACCTCCTGGGCTCTGCCGTGGTGGCCTTGAGCAAGCCCCTGTACCCCCAACCGCTCGGGGCACCACACTGAGTGGCAGCCCCTTCACTCTATCATTTCTCCTCGCATGTGCATGTGTGTGTGTAGTATGTGTGTGTTACAACATTAACAAGAGTGAAAAAAAAAAGAATTGCCCTCACGAGGGATTAATAAAGTATGGTTTCTTTCTTTCTAGACCCCTCCCCTAGATCTGTCAGTCAGGTGGCACACACCAAACCAAAGGAGAGAGATGGCACATTATATTTACCTTGATGACAGCATCCCGCTTGTACTGAGCCTCTCCAATCCTGGCATCTTTCTGCACCTGGGCAGTCCTGGCTTTCCCTAGAGAGTGAAGGTACTCCTGGAAGAGGATGGGAGAAGAGGAAATAATGGCTGAGTGGTCACAGACAGTCACGAGAACAGATGAAGCAGCATGAGTGCCTCGGGACCACTTAAGCCTTATTCATTCTCCAGAGAGTTTGACGTTGATAATGTTGGGAGGAGCAGCTGCGTCACTAGTGAGACATCGGTGACAACGGAAGAGCATTACCATAACAGAAAGGCTAATAGCTTTAATTCAATGAGGATACAGAAACACAGACTATGAACCACTGTACCTGATCATCATGAACATCTTTCAGGGTGTAGCTGACAACGCCAATGCCCATGTTGACCAGGTCAGAGGAGGCCACCTTGAACACCTGCTCTGAGAACTTCTTACGGTCCTGGTAGATCTCCTACACAAATGCACTGATCAGTTTAATACAGTGTAGTACAGTATATATTCATTCATGAAAAAAAGATAGTCACACTGTGGGAAACATATCTACATTTGTGTGGTACAGGTGTGTCGGTGCACCAACCTCAACTGTCAAATGGGCAATGATGGCTCTCTGGTGCCCCTCTAGTGTCTCCAGTGCGATGTGGGCAACCTCGGCCTGAGACTTTCCCATGAACATCTGGCAGGCAGTGGCCAACATCTCCTTGTTTTGACCCTGGATCTTCACCTTTAGGCAATCATGACCAGAGGGCAAGAAAACCTAGTCAAAGTGACTGACTGACTGACATATTCAAATACAACTTACTGTTTAGAAATACAACTTACTGTTCACAAATACAACTTACTGTTCACAGCTTGCTTACGAGTTCTGTGTGTCTGAATTTCTTTTAGCCAGTCAATTGTTCAAGTGTACCTGTGCAATTCCAGTGACAGAGATTGGGACACCATGGCGGGTGTAGACCTTGTCACTCTTCACATTTAGGGTCAGGGTGTTCAGAGTGATTCTGCGCAAGAGAATAATTGAAATGAGAAAGAAAGAAAGCAGGACAAAGTCAGTACAAATTGCTCATCAGCCATGAAGAGCACATCCTTAGTCTTTGCTCAATTACACCAGAATATATTTACTCAAGTTTTGTTTTTATAAAGGTATTCCTTTCTCTTGTAGGTTAGGAATGAATGAAACTGAATAGCTACCTCTGGATCTGCTGGATACATGGGATGACAAAAACTCTTCCTCCTGCGATCATCAGAGGAGTAGAGCGACCACATCCTGGAGGAACAGGAATGACGAGACACACACAAACACACACACACACACACACACAGAGGGTTTATTACATAGACAAGAGCAAGCTAACCGGAAATCCTCCATAAAACCAACTACACCACATTCCATCAATGCAAGCTGTTCATGTATGTATTTCATTTTGAAATACATAAAAAGCTGTTAAGGCCAGATCAAAATTTTAGGCCATGGTGGGGTTTTTTGGATACTGTAGTCTGTGACATCAAGGTTGCACAAGGTTAGCTCATCACAAGACAAACTTTGTCATACTTTAGGATGTGAAGCATGAAGTACAATAACCCAACATGGTTTAAACAATTATTACAAAGTGTCACATGGAGTATTTTGGTCTAATTGTTTTGTTACTTAAAAAGGAGTTATAACTAAACTTCCAAATGGCCATAATATTAAATTAGTCCACAATAGAAAATGAATGATTCATTAGGCTAATAGAGATAAATAAATTAGGATAATATCGTACCAGACACAACCATGGCTTCATTGGGACCACAAGTGTAGAACATCTTGACCTTGGGGTTCACACTGAAAATAAATTCAGGAACCTGTCATATGTAGCCCTCATAAAAGATTATCCAATCTGAATTTTAAAGAATGACAGTAAATAAAATCGTTCAACAGTTAACACACGAATTCATAAATAATATAAAGAAAATAAGCTGCATGTCAGTCTAGAGAAAACCAATAAGCTAAGATCTACATACTAGTGTGTGTGTGTGTGCGCGCGCGCAAGTGTATATGTATGCTCAGGCAAATGCTTCAATTGACATTGGTATTTGTCAATCATAAAAGCCAAATATTCAATAAGGTAGTAATGCTTTCCAAGTGTATATTGGCCAGTAAACTGACAGGAACTGGAACTATGCCAGGCCGACCTTCCCCTCTAACAAACATCAAAACACTGTTGTGCTTCTACGGGTCGATAACTGTAGAAGCAAAGATTCTCTAGGCTTTACGTCTTTCGTTAGACGCCAAATACTTTATAATGGATAGTGGTAAACGAGCTTGCTTTTTTATTTAACAGTGGGCTAATAGCTAGCTAGCGAGCTAAACGGCAACGAGCCAATGACGTCACACGGTAAACCCAATGTTTATACAGTAGTAGTAACTAGCAAGACGTAGCCATTACGATCAACTTACCTATATTGTTGAACAACGCTTTTCTTTTGACAATTTCCCGTTTGAACAGGATTTAATTTGGGGTTATACTCTGTGTGTGTCCGTCACATCAAACGGCGTTACGTTATAAATGCTACTTTACTGGAATAGAAAAAAAAATTTTTTTCAATTGACCCCGCCCATCGCCTCAAAATAATGTTTAGTCGCCATCTAGTGTCAGATAGCACAACTGTACACTCTATCTACAAAAGAAGGCTAATTGGAGCTCTATTATCAACATGACCGTTATGAGGATGATGACCATATGAAATCTGAACTGAACTGAATTTTCTAACCGACCATATTAACTATTGATAAGCACAAGCAGGTTTAACCTCCTTGGTAAGGATAAAGTATTTAGTAATAATTTATAATTTGCTATCCAGTAATTATTAGGCTATCCAAGCTATTCCAATAAATGCATCATATATTCCAGCAGAAAGTGTGGAGTACTGTAGTTTCAAAATGTATAAATTCAATAAATGCATCCTATTTTCCAGCAAAAAGTGTGAAATAGGCTACTGTAGTTTCAAAATATAGGAACCCATACCTCCCAACTAGAAAGTCATAACGTAAATATTGTTTTGGAAAGAGGAATACTGAAAGGAAAGATTACTGTTTTGAGACGGGCCAAGTCTGTTAATACAAATCTCATCATGAAATTTGCATATAGCGAATTGCAAAAAGAAAAACGCGTTACAAAATAAAAACATTTCTACTCTAGAATTTACTCTAAATTAGTACGAGTTCATATTGGCTATACTGTGTTTATGTGTAGCCTACATAATTTGCAAGACATTTTTAATTCAAACATATGTAAATGTAAAATATTTACAGTGAATTGTATGATTGCATTCGCATCCCTATTTGATATAGCCATATCATATCATAAATTGATTACAATTTGTCTATTGGCTGTCTATCTTTGTTTTATTGTAATTAATTACTTGAGCGTAAATCACATCTGACCTGTTTGTATGTTTCAGGGATTGGAACTGGGGTTGGATCTTATTATAGCCTACATCCATGGGTTGGATGCTAACGGTATGCCCCATGGCCATGCAAAGCTTAACAATGCCTGATGGGTACTGAAGTCTTCCAACACAGAAAACAGATCTGTTTGCAGCGCCCACGGAGGAGCTGCAGTTTTCATTGAGAACTACTGGTACCAAAATGCAATCTTAATGGTTTCCGGTAAGTGCGTAAAAAGTTTGGACCGGGGATTGGAAAATAAAATGTTAGGTAAGGACATGGCTTTGTTACAATTTTTATTCGACAATAAATAATTTCAAATGATGACGCGGGGAAGTGATATTTGGAAGACTAAGAGGTAGGCTATGTGTGCTGTTTAGCAACGCGTAGCAATAGGCACACGGTGATAGAGGGAAGGTCTCCAATGTAGACAATGCAAGACCTACTAGATTGATCGTGAAAAACAACCAAAATGCACCAACCGAATTGTTCGCTGTCATCTGCGTGCAAATATTAATTCGATACATTTCTACCATTATCTCTTTCGTTTTCCCGCTGGACCAACTGACGGTAGCATTGTTCACTAAATGAAACTCCAGTTCCCATTGATGCTGTGTACGGGCGTTGAATCACACAAAGGATGCGCTTTATTTCTCGATAACATAGTTCCTGGATAAATTCGATCCGTGGAACAGGTAGAAAGATATGTGCATCGATGCATACTACGGATGCATTTTCCTTTTAACTTAATTGTATGGAAAATCTGGTATGTCTAATACATGCACGGACTCAGTTTTTTCTGTTGGTTTTGTCAGCAGGCTACGACACATAACCCTTCAGCCGGCTTTCGTTTAAAACAAAGTTTTGTGCACTGTTAGTAATTTAACTAATTCCAATAGCCTACTACAATTCTCAATATACACGCGATATGGGGCGTTGGTTTTAGGCTTATTCTGCTATGATGCATTAAGTGTCATATGCTAATTGTATGTTAGCAATTTTTCCAAACGGAGATTTGCTTTGTAACAGACTGTAGGAAACTGCAGTATTGCTCCTTTTGAGAGCTTACACCACGCGCGCATTCATATACATACCATACATATACATGCACACGCATCAAGAGGGAGGTTGGACGGAATTCCTTCACCGTTCCTCGCTTCTCGTGGTGGACTGCGACCTGTTTCATGTTTTTCATACGCTTTGAGATGATTTCACAGGTAAATGCTGTTTTTCAACGTGATTTATGTTATGTATTGTCTGAGCGATTCAATTCATCACAATCCCTTTTGCGTCTACTAGAATATGTTACTGTTGCTCTAAAGGTGGTAGGTTGCCCACATCGCACTGGAGACTTGCCCGTTTATCTTTACAATAAAACAGTTTTACATCTCTCTGACTAGAGATTGTAGCTGCCTGACTTTCACGTAGGCCTGGTGTTAAATGCATTTTTTTTTTTATATTCATAGCATTTTCTTGCTGACATTCGTTCCTTTTCACAAAGGCTTCCTCAAGGACACTGTTAGAAGACAAATTGGATGCTGTAGGCAAAGTAAGTCTGATTGAAGATGGAGATGTCCAGTATTGACATGGGTTGTGGCAAGGAAAGGGTAGCAAACATGCAGTTAGGCATATCTGCATTATGCTTTTGTAAAGGATGTTGTTTTAGAAGTGTCAAATCGTAAATGTGTGTAGACCTGCTTTGCTTACACTGTTTATTGTCTTATGGATATTTCGTTATTTACTTGAATTTCTTAAGTTTGGCATGAGAGAGCCACTCCACAGGTGCCTCTTACATAACTTGCACACTCTTGAGGTGGTCTTATAAAATACCAGTAATTTGGATTCTCAACAACTGTGATTGAGGATTTTAGAGATCCTTAGGTTAATTCACTCCTCAGAGACAATCCTCCCTCAGTGCACTTTTAGCTTTTTCCCATTTCCTGTCAGGAGTCCCAGTAATGGCCATTAAGAGACCCTCGACATGGCTATGCAATCAGCTGGGTCTGATTGATTCTATCAGGGCCCAGATGAGATGTTTCTCATCTGACTCAGATTGCTGTAGAACTGTACCCCCCCCCCCCCCTCCCCACCCCAGTATACCGCTCCATTAGTAGAGGATGGAAGATGACGGTTTTGCATTTGGTTGTAAAGCCTAAACTGAAAGAGAAAAGCAAGGGAGCCTACATTTCTAGCGCTAGTGTGACTAAAGTACTCTGCTCAAAGGCACTGAGTTGCAGCTTTTTCCTGCTGCAACTTAGTGCCACTCCTGTCCGTTTTATAAAGGCACAGAGGAACTAAAGAAGTAAAGTTTTTGTGACAGAGGCAAGCATTTTGGACTCCTTGCAAAATTGGGCCGCTGGTCCCTGTGGTGAGCAATGCTTTTCTGGGGCAGGGAGATGACGCTCAGCCGGCCCGGATTGGGAACAGACACCTTCGTCCATCCACTTCAGAGTGGGGCAGGGGAACTGTGAAACTGAGAAAACAGACCATGCAGAGAGACTGCTGCTTGGATCCCAGCTATTAGACACCTTTTGCAGAGTAGAAAACACAGATATCCTGAGTATAATTAAGGTCAGTCTGCAGATTCCAACGTCTACATTATTGTAGATTGCAGTGCAATACAATGTTGTGCTGCATTGCACCGCGTCATAAGGCGTGTGAGAACCACACCTTTGTGAATTACTATTTAGGCTGTTTTGTTTTAGGCAGAGGTCAATGCTGGAAGGCCTAGTGTGGAGATAATGATTTCCCACCACTGAGGAGGCAGTTTGTACTCAAACCCGTCAGTGAGAGAGCAAGCTGCTATTTAAAGATGGTATAACCAAGCCAGCTGCTCCCGTTTCCGCTCCCGTCATAATTGAATCAGCGCTATCAGAGTGCACGATGAGTGTGTGTTCACTCCGCAGTAGTTTAGACAGTCATAACTCTGTGACTATAAAGGATACTTTGCTCTGAGCTCACTGAATCTTTATTACAGGTAAGTGTCTTTCAGGATGCATTATTTTGGGTTAGAAGACAAAGTTATCGTCTTACTAGGGAGAAGACAAGGCAGTTATCCATTTCAAAGTCATCTTTTGGGGGGGCTTTTTGAAAAAAGAGGCTTAATACTGATTATGATGTTGCCCCCTTTTAAAAAAACACAATGGTGCAATTATGAAGAAATTGGCATCTGCTGAAGTGGAATGGTTGGTTAATTAGGAGTGCTGGTGATTCCTTTAGTTGTTCCGAATGATAGACTCGTACTTCACACGTTTCAGAATATTGATGGTCTAATTGGTTGGTTATAACATTAACAGTGTTAATGCCAGGTTTTCCATCTGTCTGCCTGACACTTTGTGGAGGCTGTGGGTGAAGTGATATCTGTCAAAGGCTTGTGGGATGATAGTGAGTGACAGCAATCCAACCTAGATGGAAGCTGTTGTATTTTTTTACTTCAATAAAGCTTGTATGGAGATAACCACCGGAAAGGGGCCATCAAGATTATTATTTTTTATTTTCCTGGGCGAAGTACCGACAGTGGACTGCAAGCATGACAGAGTAAGGGCAACAGCAATATTTGATTTGATCTTTACCAAGCATGTTCCTTTTTCCAATAAGGATAAGTTAGTGGCTAGGGTGGTCAAGCTCCTAGGTTCGATCCATAACATGCCGGCCTACCAGTACCTAGCATCCTTGAGCAGGAAGGGGTTAGCCCCTTGGATAATAAGCGATTGCTAAATGACCAAAAATATGCATATACACATATGATGCTGTACAAATCGTAGCTCTTTTTTTCATTTGGACGCCATAAAGTTATTTTCTTCTCCCTTAGATAAATGTTCCCCACCAGCTTCACATTATTCTGTGAGTCATCCTCAGCTGTGGCACTGGGCGGGAGTGTAACAAACCTCATCTCCGACCGCAGTTACATCTGCTACCTCTCACTGCTGTTTAACTCCCCTCAAATGTGTCTGTTTGGCTGTGTTTCAAACAAAATCTTGGATAAACTTTAAAAATTACTTTTTGAAATACTCTGTGGATGCTGGAGCTGCCAAACAAGCTTCTTCTTTTGTCTAGGAAGTTCACCTTTGAACCTGCCATTAAATAGATGTATAAGAGGAACGCCATGACATGACAATAGAAAAACACAGAAGTGTAGAACAATATTCAGGTGGTTGCCAATTTTGCTGCATTTACGTCTGGCCTATCTGTCCGGGTGTAAGGGTACACAAAACTTGACAATACATATAGTATTTTTTGGGGTACATCTTCATTTCCATACCCTCCCACCCCCTCCGCAATTTGTGTCCAGAATTTCCCTTGTGGTAGAAACCGGAATTACAAGAACTGTTATGGTTCCAACTCATACAGCGCATGCCCCTCCTGCCCCTCAGTGCTGAGTGCCTCACACCCATCTCTACCCTTTCCCCTACAGCACTGTAAGTTCTCACCCATCTCTACACTTTCCCCTACAGCAGCACACACTTGGGTTTCAGAACCGTGAGCTGAGGTTTGGTTTTGGGGGCACTGTCATTTACACAACTGACATTTAGATGTTCTATGTCTGGAAGTGCACCATGTTGAAAGAGGTGCATGTTTACATCTGTAAACACTACGTGGGAAAACTGATCAGAAAATATCAAAAGTATTTGGAGTGCACAGACTGCAGTGCCCCCATCTGTATAATAATGCATCATGATGTAGCATGCCTTCTAGACAAAGCATTACATCATGGCAGGACATTGATCATGTATTAATAGTCTTGCCAATAGGGCATCTGGATATTATCACATGGTCTAAGGAGGCATTTGTCCTCATCTGACCCATGTATTGATAATGTTGTTGCCCCACAAGACTGGGGCAGTGGGGCACTGGTTAGCATAATAATTCAACGAAATGCAACATGATATGGAGTCCCATTAAGTTGGTCTATCACAAATGTTGCATTCTACTGCTATAATTTAGCCATGGTATCGTTTTCTCCTTCCTTCCATCTGATGCAGTGCCCTTGTAGAACATTTTAGTTACTGTAGCCTATCCTTTCACCATTGTTTTATGTAGGTAAAATTTACATACCATCTGTGGGCCATACATAACAATGACTTAATTGGTGTAAATAGCTGCTGTATCATTTTGTTGTGCTGCCTAAGAACTAGCCCACCCTATAGTGCATAGCACATCTGAAATGTATGTGTGCACTTATTGATTTTTCATGTTTAAGAGGTAGGAAGTTTGTTCAGTCTAAGTGGGATTGGCTTAGTTTTTTATATTGTTCTCAGTGGACATTTAGGTCCTTAAGTGTGTTCAAACCTGTGAAATATAAGCCAAACAAGATCTTGGATATAGGTTTTTTTCCTGGACATACCTGATGTTGTGTTTCACTTGTCCATTATTTCTCTTGACATTACAGCAGCCATAAAACAAGCCTTTCATATTGTTGGTGTCGGGTGAAACTCTCGCAACAGACCCCCGTGACCTCCCAGGAAACCAAGTCAAATCCTTTTCTGTATATTTAAATTACATTAACCTGAAAAATAGGCACTGTTGTCTTTTTGAAAGATTCAAGGATTTAATCCAAAACTGTGGTAAGCTACATAACATTTCTGTGATTCGTGGATGACTGCCAGAGACCCAAAATATCCACTCCAGCATGTTCATCAACTATGTAAACTATGTCACCGGCTGTCAAAATAATGAAACCGAGCTACACATCAGACTGTAAAATGTATTAAATGAATACACTACAGCCTATTACAACCCATCATTAAATATTAGTGCAATCATAATTATGATTTGCTGTTGATTTTACAAATAACCACTTCAGGGTGGACAAATATAAGGGCTATCTCTTGCCTATATCTTACCTATGTCTGGATTGCTGTGCAGTGAATGTGTCCTCCACTGTCTCTTGAGAAAGAAATACTTGTGTTACAGCAGATATGCTCACATTAACGACACTAAAAATAAGTCACTAGCATGTTCACTCCCTATTCTTGAAGTTTAATATTGTCCCTCTAGATGTGACACTTCTACATGGTATAGGAGCTGGTGGTAGTGAGTTGACTGTAAATATAGCACGTAATATTGGGCCTCATGCAGCAACATTCTTTTAAATGTCTCTCATATTTTCTCTTAATTTTTTGTTTAAAAGTCGATTCCAGATGCAACAAACGCTGAATGATGAATTTCACTTGATCATACATTGGAGTCGCCTGGCCGATTGTTTATTAGGATAGGAAACGCCCCTTAGGATAGGAAACATCCCTTAAACACTATATAAGGGCAGGTTTGCCATGTGCAAATACTGCCCAGGAATTGGGATAGATGTCACCAAAAAAAAAAAGCTGTAGGTAGAAAACTAGATATTTGTTTCTTATCTTAGTTTCTTATGTTGGACCACTCATACGTTTTCTCTTACCTAAGAGAAGAGCAATAATAAACATTGGTGAATCCCCGAAATCAATGGGTACTAACAAAATAAGAACAAATCGTGGATACTAACAAAAATAAACAAAAATTTGTTTGTATATCGCTTCCTGCATAAGGCCCATTGTCTGTGGAGCATTGTGTTCTTCTTAAAATGGCAGCTATTCACTAAATAATTGGCTGAGAATGTGAACACTTCTGTCGTATCTGCTATAAAAGTCATTCCATTCCAAGTGTAAAGTGCTTCTGTTATAGTTGTCTTTAACCCCCCCCCCCCAGTTAATATCTTACTATTATTATTATTTGATCAGGCTGCCTAAAATCTTTGAATGAATTTTAATTTGAAAACCTTCTTTTTTTCTTTCTTTTTTTTTTCCACAAGAGATAACATGGGAGGAACGGAAATTTTCACTGTGCTGGAGACCTGAGCCACCACCTATCTACTGCTGCTGAGGACCTCTTCCACCCCCACCCCAATGACTTTCTACAGCGTATGTTAGCCCTACAGAGAAGATGATGGAAGCTTTTATCCTTTTCCACCTTTCATGCTAATACCTACCTTATTAGCGCTGCGCGTCATAGCCAAACGAGGGGGATTCAGTCTCACAAACCTTTTTTATGACAGGATTAATGGAAAAACAGGATGACATGAATATTGGTTCAGAAGAAAATGTATTCATCAAGTAATTGGGCTAAAATTATTTAAATATTTTCTCTGATTGTCACCTCTTAAACCCAGAGAAGATGATGGAAGCTTTTATCCTTTATCATCAAAATGCATGTCTGTTGTTTAAGTATATTATTCAGTTAAAATCTTTAAGAATTTGCCCAAATATTGTCTTTCAGGAACTGTCGATTGCCGTGCCTCAGACTCTGTAATGGAAAATCAGGGTGAGTTCTGTGTTGCTTGTTGTGGTTTAAGTGCACTGGACCAGGATGTGTTTATGAGGCCTGTCTGGCTTCAGGGGTTTTATGAGCTACTCAGGAATACAGCCGCAGATCTTGTAGACTTTAAGACCTGATTTTAGAATGAGCCTAGTTTACACTCCCATACGGAAGTCTTTACCAAGACTATAAAACTAAATCTTAACTAAACCTGTGTGTGTTGAATGATGCTCCTCTTTTAACTGCATTAACATCATTACTGTCAGCAGACAGAGCTTTGGAGCACACTCCATAGGGCAGTGTGATTGTTTGTGTGTTTGCTTGCTTGCCTCAGTCTGCTCGCCTGCTGAAGTGGCGTGGCCCAGTCTGTTATCCAGGTCAGGCCAACAGGTTCTGGGCTCATGCAAACTGGCCCAGCTCTCTCTGGAAGCCGGCCCGGCGTGGAGGCTGTATATGGGGCACAGGGAAGGAAAAGGAATCTAAAACTTTTAGAAACCACAAAGATGAAGCCTAACACAAAGTCAACCTATCATTTAAGCCATAATGCTTCCTGATATCGCTGCACTCTTCTGAAGCTGAGATGTACCGTACTTGCTTTTGAAGTTTCTCAAAACCTCCAAAGAAATCAAAGCACAGATTCAGAGGGTTCCAGTCCCTACCCCTTTTCTCTATTCTAGTTTAAATAATATGTTGCCTCACTCCCTCTCTCTCTTTCTGAGGCTGGGCCCAAATAGTTCAGCTCTCCTTGGCAAGCATTTTTCAAAGGCATGCTAATGCCTCTGAGCCTGCGATAAGGCTCGGAGATGTGCAAGAAATTGTGTCTTGGGGCGTTTAGTGAGGTGTGCAGCAGGATAAATACTGCAAATTCTTCTCAGCAGCGCAGCCTACCATTTAGAGCACGCGCTGGTGACGGAGAAGATGTTGTGAACAATTGTATGCTGCCACTTTGGATTTGTCAGGTCATAGTCACTTCTTCCGCCCTCCTTTTTAACTACTTCTTTGACCTCTCAAGTAATAGTTGGGGTAATTAGGCTGCTGGAAATGCTTCGTGTTTCATGGTCAAATGTAGCCATCGTGACAGCTGAGAGGCAATCTTAATAGAGCTCTCACAGAGAGCCGTGCCCTTTAATCCTGTGGTTTCCGACTGATGGAGGGCATAGATAGAAATGGGCATCTCCCTGGTTCCCTCATTTGATTTTATTTGCGGAGGTTTTTGTATTGAATTGAATTGAATTGCGAGTGACTAGCAGTGGACATTGCCACTGATTTGCCAAATACTCTTTTTGGACATTGCCAAATACTCTTTTTGGACATTGCCAAATACTCTTTTTACATATTTGCATGCCTTTTTTATGTTCATGCATTTTACGGAAATACCTCCCCCATCACTGAATCACATACATAATTGTTCCCTGGAATGCGTATTAAAGTTCTGGGTAGTTCAACGTCCTTCTCTAATTCTTGACCTCAATCTGAGATCCTGAGAGTTATTTGGGGCCATGAGTTTTTGGTTCTCCTTAACCTTTCAACACATCACTAACACACTTCACCACATGCACACACGCGCGCGTGCACACACACACACACACACACACACACACACATAAAGACACACAAAACCCACTGTACCGCAGGCATGTGCGAGCGCTCACACAAACCACACAACACACGATAAATTGAAAACATAACCAGTCTATTGCGGAGGAATGGTAGGCATCCTTCAGTGAACGCTGACCTGCTCTCTAAGCCAAGGGGGGAGGGTCAGCTGGTGGGGGAGTACTACTCCTGGAGGGAGGGAGGGAGGGTCTTGAGGAGATTGAACGAGGAAGAGAGAGGGGGGGAAATGCCGTGAAGCCTTTGCAGGCTAGACTAGCAGGCCTGAGGTGCGTTAGGCGAGACAGAAGGAGAGAGAGAGAGAGAGAGAGAGAGAGAGAGAGAGCAGCCGCAGACGTCTCTGAACAAAGGACAGGGCAGGTGTGCCTCTCTCCTGTCCGGTGGAGTGTGCGCATTCCTGTGTAGAGGACAGGGAGAGAGGCCCCTTGGGGGCTGGATCATGGGACAGAGTCTTCGTCTGGAGACCCCAGCTCAGAACCCAGCGGAAAGCAATAGCGGCGGTGAGTTGGTCTCTCCACTCTGATAAAGCGAATATACACCTACAGTCACCTGTGTGTCGTAACAGGCTGTCTCGTCAGTAACACCTGCGCACTGTATTTAGTAGGTGCTTGTCCTATTTTCTGTTCCTAACGGTAGTTTTTCAAAGGGGGGGGGGAGTAGTGCTTGAAAGAGAGTGGGAGTTGGATATTGTGTAATCAACAGCTCTGCTGGGGTTTTGCGTGCTCATGTGGATGTATGGCGCACTTTTGTCAGTTGCAAACCACAGACTTGTTTCCTCTGTAATATGAGACACTGAAATAGCATTTTTCTGAGGATTACTGGACATAGGATTGTGTGGGTCAAGAGTTTTCTATATGCGTGTGTTTATTTAGTTTAAACCCGCTATATGTCATCATGTTGAATCTAACTAAAGAAACTAAAGGGCTTGACCTTTTAAAGATAGTGTTAGTGAGTGGTAAGTGATCAGCTCACACCCTAGTGCTGTTTATTTGATGTACCATTGGTTTACTGTGGGGGCTACATGGTTCAATGTTGTGGCCAAAAGTAGCATGCCTAGTACAGTAACCTGTCTGTCCAGTTAAGTTGATTACATTTTATAATGTATTCTGCAAGTGGTAGGGCTTATATTGAAGATGGAGGTATTTCCCAACTGTGGCACCCTGTGGAAGCAGACTCTTATGTAAGTGATCGGGCTGCCCTGGGCATAAAGGCCAATGGCTGAAGCGCTTTAAACAACAACTGCCTTCACAAACACTCACCTGACCTCCTCTGCCATGAGTCATTGAATCCCTGGATTTAGAGGGAAATGTGTTCGCTCAGCTTTGACTGAAGAGTTTCGGGTGTGGGACAGTTGGCTTCAAGATAGTGAAGAGAGGATCTCGTGGGGGGGGGGGGGGGGGGGGGGGGGGGGGGGGGGGGGGGGGGGGGGGGGGGGGGGGGGGGGGGGGGGGGGG
>JAOEHI010000008.1:4156978-4172529 GCA_025447815.1 Percopsis transmontana
GTGTTTTTAAACTGCGTAGACAATTCATCCTTTCCATTATTTTACCACCGTTTTTTTTTTTTTTTTTTTAGTCTATACACGCTTTCCACCCCCCCCCCCCCCCCCCAAAAAAAAATCCCTCTATAGCCAACTCAGCACAGCTCTGTTGAACTAAGCACAAAGGCCCTTGACAGTGTCCTCAGCATGTCACACACACACACAGAGGCTCATTGGCAGTCACCTTAATGTGTCTAAATGTAGTGCGCGAGGTGGAAGGGCAGTGGTTTGCGTTATTGATCCGCTATTGACTGGCTGATGATGCAGTGCCCTCATGTGTTATTGAAAACATTTAGGGGCGGCGACATCGGCAGGACGACCAAGAGCGTCGTAAAGGCGCTCTCTTCGTTTTCCCTCTCTGCCTCTCTCCCCCCATCACAAACGTGGAGCATGCCAAACCAGTTTGGCCTTTACCACCTTCATCACTCCATCCTCTCTTCCTCTCGAGGTACATTGCCTGCGATGTCGCGCCCCGCCTGCCATCTTTTGCTTTGCGGATACGTGTTGCTTTTATACACAAATGCGCGCACACACACGCGTGCAGAGGACAAAAACACTGGTGGACAAAGGCGCATACACACTGCGTCTTGCTCAGAGCTGACTTTGACAAGGTCGCATCAAATTCACACTTATTAGAGGGTGCCGGACAGGCCTGGCCAAGGGAGGAAATTGAATTTGGTGTGACAGGGCCTTGTCAGGTCTCCGGCCCGCTGGATATGGTGTTGTCAACCTCTGCCCACACACACACACACACACACACACCCAAATAATGTACAACAAACCCGAGGTGTGCTCAATTCAATCAACATGGTTGATGTTTTCCCGAGACTTGACTGACAAACAGCAGGGGTGGCTGGCTTTAACAAGTTAGGAGCATGCCAGGGAAACTTGTATTGGACACATCGGTAAACATGTATGCATTGCTCGTAGGGGTGGACGGTATAAACGGTATAGAAAGTGCACTGGTATGAATTTTCCCAATGGTATGGATTTTGACTATACTGTGCTGACTGTTGAACCCTCACATAAGCAGCAATGCACTAAGGAATACATGTTCTTTTTGAATGGAAAAAAATTAGGAACACATTGACAAATTTAGTAACCGTTTATTAACAAATGTATTGCATATAAATGTATACTATGCATGTACTAAGGGACACACACCTGTGCAATGGCATACCACCAAAATCACACATTGGCCCATACCTACTACATGCAAAGGATATTGGTTGTCCAGCTGCTTTTGTAGCAAAGCCCCACTCCCTCCTACTCCTGCAGCCCCCTGGCGATTGGATTGCATATCGGCGATCTCGAGTAGCCACGATTGGACAATATGAAAATAGAAACGATCGCACAACCCTAAAGCAATCCGCACTAGAACCGGACCGAGACCCCCGATTTCAGGTGGACCAGAGTTCAAATGAGCTTTCACACCACCCCAAACGAACCGTACTACAACGCCAAGTGCGCCAGGGTTCTATTAAACGGACCAAACAGCGGACCAAACAGCTCAAAAAGCCCCCTAAGACTAGGGGGCTTTTTTTCAAGCAAAAATAATATTTGATGATTGCTGGGAATTATTCGAAAATTGCACCCCTCACGCACGCATGTATAGGCTACACACACACAGAGAGGGAGAGAGAAAATTCACGCTTTCAATTTGTTTGATAGCCTGAATTAAACTATTTGTTATCTTAACTGAAGCCATAAAACGATTTTAGGATAATGTGCTGAAACATATTGGGGATGGGCATTTCAAGCAAAAATACCTTTTTGATAGTCTCTGAGAGCTGTTTGATTATTAATTGAAGATCGCACCTTCCCCCTTTTTTATAAATGTAAATAAATATCGACACAAACTGTTTCACAAGCACAATGTGAAACATAGAGATTCGCTAGAAAGAAATTTGTTAGAACACCAACTAAGCCCCAACGTTTACACTGAATTGTCAGTAAAGTAAAAATAAATAAATAAATGTTATACAACACAAACTGTTTCAGAAGAACAATAGGCTATTATTACTTTGTGTAGATTGATTTTATTGTATTTCATGAAAATGTGTTTTTCAGAGATGGAAGTTACTTGAGAAAAGGTTTTGCATTTTTTTTTCTATTTATTATTGCAGTTTTACGCAAGAAAATGTTCCTAGTACTATGTGAAATATGCCCTAGTAATACAGTTAAGAGTACAGTAATAGGTGCCATGCAGTTGCCATACCAGTGTGTTACCATTTATATTGAAATTTTAAGAAAAACGAAAATACAGTGATATACCGTTACTGTCCGTATTTCAAATTATACCGTGATATAAATTTTAGGCCATACCACCCAGCCCTAATTGCTTGTACACGTTGTGAGCGTGAGCTGTGCTGTCCTGAGAAGCTAATTCATCCACTGATATCGCCCCCCTAACCCCAGCCTTAATTTACACAACGTACTACAGAGCAAAACAAGCTATCTTCCATGTATTCCCAAGAGGCTTGAAAATGGGAGAGGCCTTTGAATTCCTCTTTGATGCGACTTCTGTGATGCGAAGCAGAGACGGCAGACTGTGGGCTCCCCTTATCCCCGCTCGCCTGGTTTGTCAATAGGGGAGTGCCAAGTGTTTGTTTGCCCACCTCCCAACTCTACCTACCTTCTGCCCCAGCTACCCACCTTCGTTTCTACTTCCTGTCCTAATAAAAGCTTGCTCCTACTGTGTCATCCGGGCGCTTTGATTGATCCATTGACTTGGTCTCTCTCTTTCATTTGCTCCCAATTTGTCTTGTTCAACGTCTCTCTAATGCCTCCACTGCTTCTCGGCAACCTCTCGCTCGCTTCCGAATTTTGCTGACCATCAAGCTGCGGTGACCCAGCGACAGCCAACCACCTCTCTCAAATCATCTTGCCTTCGTTTTCCCTTTAGCCCGCTCACAGCCGCACAGTGCCCACAAAGAGCACACGCATTACAGGGCCCGAGTCCCTGGTTACACAGCCAAATAGTTACTGTGTGTTAAGATGTAGAAAGGGAAGCTGTGTGTGTGTGTGATGGGTTCATTTATGAAATGATATATCTCGATCAATAAAGAACTTAATGATTCGCTATAGCAGAAATGTAAGAGTAAGCGTCTCTTAAATTGTAAGGGGAAGTAATTTACTATAGATAAGTTCTAGCAAGATGGCTTACTTTGTCTTTTTTAAAAGCATGTTTCATCTATCCCATTTATAAAAATAAAAAAAGAGCACCTTCTTCATTTGCTTTCAACGCGTTAGGGCTGTGGATGATTTCAGGGGCCGAATGACACGTTCCGGAACATTTTAGTGCCATTGCTAGTTTCAACAGCAAAATGTTTATCAAAAATCTGCACAAAAGCAAAGCAGACTCAATGCCGAGATGAGAAAGCAGGTTTTTCACCAGACCCTGCTGTGCAGCTGGGGCGGTGAGCCGGTCGCAGATGACCAAAAGGATACTTTATTGTGACGGCAACAGAGAAACTATTGTTCTCTAAGCTTTTAGACCTCCCCCTCTCTTTCATTTCAGGTGAACTGGGGAAGGCTGCTGAAACCTGCCATTGTTTCCCCCCCCCCACTCCCTTACAACCCCATTACACTAGCCTTTCCTGAGCCCCCTAGAGTGGAAGTGCGCCTGTAAGAGGATATGATTAGCTCTCCCATTCTCTAGAAATGACCGTGATTGAGGGAGGGGCTCTTACAGCTGTATGGATGGAACCACTGAGGGAGCTCTCTACACAGGATTTTTATCACCAGGGTTGCGTCTCGTGTGCGCTAGTTTTCCCCACTTTTTTTTGCCCCTCGCATGCACACTGGCGTATGCGTGCCCATGATTTGCGTGCCGCTGCGTTCTGTTGACACAACCCCTTTTTGGAAGAGTTTGAGCATAGCAAAAGAGTGAGTCACTAAAAGAGGAAGCGAGATCGACTCCTCCACTTACTCACCAAATTCCCCTTGGGTTGCTCTTAAGTTTTCTTTTTTTCAATCCCCTTTGGGAGCCATCTCCTGGTTGCCTCACACTTTAATAAAAAAAATTTGCTGTGTTAGCATGCAGATGATTTATCCCATCGGTAATTCATGAATTCATCTTCTGGCACGCCACAATCACTCCAGGAGGTCACGAGGACGTGCGCGTGTGCTTGGCCAGAGATATATATGTACAGAAGAGCGAATGTTCTTTCTTTCTCTCCAATTCCACCAACCCAAGCCACACCTACATTCTTTCATTCACCTTTCTGAGTGTCTCTCTCGCACACATTTCGATCCATTTCCTCCATCATTCCTCTTGACACAGTGCTGCATTATCTGACATAGATTATTAATGTTCTCCCCAGATGAATTCCATCCAACCTCTCTGCATTCTTTAGTATCTCTCTTGTATCCTACCCCGCCCCAAGCGCACACACACACATACTGTATACACACACCCATTTCTCTCTGTACCAGACGGTTCCCTTCTCTTCACTCTACACCTTATCTCTATGCTCTCTCTACTCCCTAGCTTAATTTCTCCAACTCTCCTACACCTCCCCTTTTTGTTTATTTGCGGGGGGGGGGGCGCGTCTGGCGGTTGTCATTATTGATGGCTTGATTGATGGATGGAGAAAGGTGGTGGGATTCAAGTGGTTGACGGACCCTCCCGTCAGTCCGCGGTGCACTACACAGAATTCACTGCCTTAATTATGTAGATAGCTTTCTTTTTTATAGATGGCGGGTTTGACAGCTGGATTTAACGAGTTTGTTCGCATATTCTGCTCAGAGTGCTCGAGATTTTATTTTGCATAACTGCCGAGCCACAGGCCTTGTGATAAACTCCAAAGTAAACCGTTCTTTATCGACGGGCGAGGTGGAACTTTTCCACAGAAGTTCTCCTCAGCCTGCGTCTTATATGGCCCATTGCTTGTTGATGACATAATTATGCGGTGTCAAAAGTGTCGCATGCCGAGTTTAGCTACATTAGAAGAATTAATATGCACAGCGTAGGAGGGAGCCTTTCCGTGATCTCCTAATGCTTATAGCCACTTAATCTCTTCCGTTCATCTTCAGGGGGCATCGCATTGTAGGGAAAGGACACTTGTGAGGACGTCAAGGCTAATGTCAGTACGGGCCATCTTAATTGAACCCAATAAAAAGTGTTGGTCTGCACAGGGACTGGTTTCATTCAATTGGTATGATGAATGCACTTGCACTCTGAAGTTAGCAAATCATAACTGCGTATTATAGTACAGTAGGCCCCACCTCAATACCATACAGTAGGTACAGGTTAGCATAAAGCTAGCTAATGATAATTCAGGAAACATTGTTTGAGATGACATTTTGCACATCTTCAGCCTCAAACATTCGCTGCTTTGATAATTAAACCCATGGAAACAAAGTATGCCTAGTATATTCTGGGTTTTTGAAGATGGTGTGGACAAGTGCTCTATTTATATTAGGATTGTTGCGTTTCCTACAGAAATTAATGTGACAAACGGAACATGAATATGACATTCATGTTTTATGGTCATGTTTTTCTTCATTTTTCTTTTTTTTTACTTGCCTAATATTTAAGCTACATGTTTGAAACTTGTTTGAAAACAATATTTGTGAATGAAGTGACAAAAAATACATGCAGTCGAATGTGCTACAAAACCTCCATACACATTTTAATGAGTCGGACAAACTCTTGTACTGAATTTCATTTTCCATACTGAGGGAGGCAAGAACCTTTGACAACTGACTGTCCGTAAACCTTGTTGTAGAATCATGCGTGCTTAAAAACTGTACATATCCTTCCCTAAGTGAAATATCGCTCAAAGTATTTGCTGACGGGAATGGAGGAACAGGTCACACCAGTTCCAAATCATTACATCACCCAGTATTTGAGAAAAACCTATTTGCGCTGAATCTGTCATGGCAGAAGGGACAGGGGAAATGGGGTTGGCGAGTGAACATCATTTGGGGGGAGCTGGGATGCAGAAATACAGGATAGGTGGATGAGAGAGGCAGGCTACACTGCTGGAGGTAAATGCGCCTTGGCAGTAGCTAAAGGGGGAAAAAGGAGAGAGGGAGCGAGTACGCAGAGGCAGGAGAGAGGGTAGCCTGTTACTGAGCCATCAGTGGCAGTAATGAGACACAGGTGCAGCCTGTGGAACCACATAGCCTGTCAGAGGAAGTTGGGGAGGGGAGAGGAAGGGTTGGGAGTTCAGTGTAGAAAAGAGGAAGGAAGAGGAGAGACAGTTAATGCCACATTTTAGCCAGGTAGAGCGATATCTTTAGTTAGCACGCGCGCACCCTGGAGCGCTCCGACAATCAAGCGCTAACATTAGCCAACCCCCCCCCACTTCCCAACTCCCACCCGGAACCTATGTCAGTGCTGCAGGTGCTTTGTGTATTCGTTTTCCCAAGTCAAGGCGTAAAATACTTTGAATACATTAGGAGTGACACGAGCCCACAGTCTCCTTGTTTAATTGATTCATTGAATGGGGTTGGACTGAAGTGTCTGTCTGTTTGTATTGCATTCGTTTCAGACTTAACTCTGTATACTGTATGACAGTATAAGTCAAAACTCTAACATTAATGCATGCCATCCTCAAGAGTCATTAGCATATTAATGGTAATTTAGCTTATGATAACTTTACAAGACATTAAAAGTCCGTTCATTAGAAGTAGGTTTAGCCATGGTTTTCATTGACATTGTTTATATATGTATTAGAAGTAACCCTCCTATATTGGGTTTTAAAGCGTGCCACTGTGAACCAAGTGTGTAGAAGGCGGCTGAACATTCATAACGACGGCTCACATTCCCACGGGCAACCGACATGAGTACTTGACTGTTAATGAACTCCTGAGGGGGGTTATGTTCACGAAATGCAGGAAAATATTCTGTCATGTTGAGATGCTTCTCCTTTCAGAACCGGGGAGGTGGGAAAGGAGAGGGAACTAGGGCGAGGAGTGGAGGATACAAAAAAAGAATAGAAAGTGACAAAGTGAGAGGAAAGGGGGATTTGATCACGAGGAGAGGAGAGACGTCGGCCGTAATCTGCAGAGCTAGCCGAGGTGTTGAGCTGGTGTTGGAGGGATAGAATTAGAGGGGGGTGTGTGAACGTGAGGAAATGGGAATGCACACAAGTGAATTTGGATGCACTGCTTGTTGAAGCCGTTCTACACAATGGAGACATCAGAAAAAGTAGAAGAATGGGCTTTGTATTCATCCACACCATGCAAGTAAATATCTTCTCAAGGGCCTTCTGTGTGGCTACATTGTTGTTTCAGGCAGCGGGGGGTTTAGATGGAGGAGGAAAAGATAAGAGGGGAGGAGAAATGTAGCTGGTCCCCAGCTAAAGGAAGCCACAAACCAGCAAGCGCTTGTTTACCCCGGCATGAGGAGCTGGTGAACACAATCTGAGCTTTGTGCTTGGCGCTAGCTCCAGCACTAGCTCCATGACCGTGTGTGTGTGTGTGTGTGTGGGGGGGGGACGTAAGCGTAAACTGCTTTGCTCTTTCCCCTTCATTTGCTGCCAAACGACAAGCGCTTACCCCGCTACAGGGCGGCCCTGAGCGCCGTCGGCTGCTGCCGTGCTTGAACAGCGTGTGCTTCGTGGTCTCCGCGGGGCTTAGGCGCGCGCCATAGGGGGACCACAACTGTTTTATCATTGCAGAGCTCTGACAGGCTTGGCAAAGGTGTGTTCGATTACACTTCCCGCTTCAGGGCGGGAACAAGAATAATAATGTGTATACACGCACACACGGATACCTATAAAAAATGCAACACAAATAAACTGGCCGACCTCTTCTGTGTCCCCACCTTGTCTTGTATGTATATGTTGGCTTTTGTTTCAGATCTCCTCCAGAAGGGGTCGAGGGACAAGAAGGGTCATTCATACACCTCCCTCCCCCACAGGCCTTTCATCTTTTCTCTCACAGGCTTCGCTTGTTGTGTCAGAGAGAGGAGGGGAGAGACAGAGAAGGGGAGAAAACATGACGAGTTATTCAAGATTCCCTACAAAATTACCCGCAAATCCCCGACTTTACCCGTGCCTAACAGGATTGTTCGGAATTTTGGATGTTGTATTCCTATTTTTTGCTCATCCATGATTGTCGATTTTGGTGAATATCATTTCATGGCAATTATTCAGCGGGTACGTTATAGGTTCTTCTGTAGCATGTGCCTGAAGCAAGCGTAAGGCAGTTTATTCTGACAAAAGTTAAGTTGTTCCTTCGTAATTTTTAAGCAAAGCTGTCACTAAATCATTTTGTGACTTTCTGGGACTCATTTCTTTGCGCGACACTCTGGCGAAGGACTAACAAAATGTCTTCTCATATTTGTCAGAATACATCTTTTGAACTACACATTTACCCCCCCCCCCCCCCCACACACACACACACACACACACACACACTTCTGATGAAATTGTTTTTTTTTGTGTCTCTCCTCAGCCTGCAGTTCTGTAATTGTCTCGCTTTCTGCCCATCTCGTCTTCCATCTTCTGTGCTTTGCCCTCGCCCCTTGCTCTCTCCCTCCCTCCCCGTCCCTCCATCCCTCCATCTCCCCTAGGCCTTGCCTCTGTGGGTCGGTTCCAGTCTGTCTGTTTGCTGATGACTCCACTTGGAGCAGATGTGATGCTCAGCAGCTGTTGCTCTGCTTCGCTGCGTTTCCCCCTCGCCATCCATCTCGTGGCATATTTTGGCTCTCCCACCTCCAACGGCTCCGTCATCCTCTTTTATTTACTGTATCTGTTTTAGTGTTCGTATGTTTCTTTATCCTCCTGTGAATGCTGGTTCACGTCATGTTGTTGATTCATTTTGTGTGTGTCTTGTAACTCTGCATACGCTTAGCACGTGCTGTAAAGCCTTTATTTTTAAAGGTCAACCTTGAAGTGAGCATGAATGTTAACTAATGCAACAAATTTAAAGCATTAGTGTTTGTGTTTACTAGTCCTCTCATACGTCCAAATAAGAAACATGTGCTTGAGTTGGTGCGTGTGGGTGGGTGTTTATTTGTTTGGTTATCTGTTGACGCAAACTATGGCAGAATGTTGTACGGAGCCAGAGAGGAAATGAGAAGGTGCTAAGTTTAGCTTGATGCAGAGAGTTGGAGTCGGTAGACTGGACTGTTTGTCTGGCCCCACCCTTCTTCTTCTACCATTCTGAAAGGCTGAGCCCAGCAGTGAGAGTAGAGGAAGAGGTGGGGATGAAGAGGAGGGATGGGGGGGGTGACGTCACTCTTTTTGCTTTAGCTCTGAGCAATCTCACTGTGGTTGGTGGGGATGAGATATTATAGAAGAGACAGACCACTTAAAGAATCCTGAATAGAACTCTATGGGGGAATTTCGTAACGCCAAAGATGGCGGTTGAATGCTCATGTCCCGCCCCTCCCTCCAAAACAGCCAGTCTTCTGCTTTATAGCCCGAAACAACTCCCTACGGGCGTTACCAAGATGGCTGCCGAGTGGCCAGACTCTTCTATAATGTCTCTGGCTGTAGTCCACTCTCTGTGTGTATGTTTAGAGTGCACACATGCACCGGGTTCACCATGTATAATTGCCTGCAGCAGCCCCCACCCCCACCCAACTTGCTGCCCCTCTGATCCCATGGAAATCCGGGATCAGCGTGCCAGATCCGTCGCTAATCAAGACCGTCTGCCTGCACCCAGGGAAAGCCTGCGAGCGCTTCACTTCAAGCCTGGGATACATCAGTCCTACCGGGATATAATGGCTGCGGATATCCCTTAATGGAGGAACCAAAGGTGCAGCCTAATTTGAGGACACATGTGGTTAGAAACCTTGGTGTCGCAGGTACATAGTATTTAGGGGAGCCTGTTTCTGTGTGTCATTGTGCCTGAGCGTTCGAGAGCGCGCGTGTCGCAGAGAGGGCGATAAGATGGATATTGAGCGCCACTTTGCCCCTGCGCTGCCCGATGATAAGATTACAAAAAGGCCAGATCACTGTTGGCTGGCGTCCTCTTCTCTCTTTTTTTTTTTTTTTCCCCCTTTCTGTCCGCATGCAGTACAGCTTCATTGGAAAATGAATGAGAGAGAATCATTGCTCATTCCCTGCTCCCCTTTGAGGAGCACGCTAATTAGCCAACGTCTGTGATTAGCCGGCTTCGTGTTTGATCTCCCTCACGCACACTCACTCTGTCAAAACCCTGCCTGCCTGCGCCAGGGTTTGCCTGTCTCTCACACACACCCACCCACACACACACACACACAAAGCAGTAACCTCCGATTTTTCACTTTCCCCTTCTGGTAACACAGGTGGTCCTTAAATACAGTCTCTCATACGTGATCAGCAGTGACGAATGTAACCAAAACATGGAGCGCTTAAACAGAAACCACGTCGAGCAGTTTTGTTAATGTTTGACTCTTGCATTCCACCCTTGAAAGTGTTTACTTTCGCTTGGTGAGTTTCGCCTCGTCAGTGGAATTTCCCGAGAAGTCCCGATGTTGAGCTACACTTGCCAAGGCAACAATGACACGAATGAAGCGAGGATTGACTTACTTCATTTCACCCTCGGTGATTACAGCTGGAGATGGGAGAATTATAAATGTAATTAAATTTGTGCAAATGCTCCTTTGTGCACCCTCCCTCCACCTAGCCTTGCAGTGGATCTCGACAACGGAATACATTGGGTGGTGGTGGTGGGGGGTGATGACAGACGGCGGTCCCACATTCGACACAAATGGCAACAATTCTGTGTGTGTGTTGGTGCGTGACCGACCACTGTCTAATTAGAAAAGCCCGCAGCAATAGTGGAAGGCCTCACCAGTCCTTGTGTGTCGCCAGCGGAGCGGGGCAGCGCCATCGACTTCTGTTCACAACCCCCACCCCTCCCCAATCGCGTATCCATCACTCTACCTTATCAGGGTAGCTGGGCCACAAAGTCGGTGCCCCCCACCCCCAGCGCCCCCTCCTGAATCTAATGACTGGGTAAGGTTGTGTGGTGCTTGCCCGTACTGCCGTTCGTTTTTTGTGATTTCCGTAAAAGTGTCTTGACTCTAATGCCTGTAATGTTCTCAGAGTCTCTGAGAGAGACTGCCTAGACGTTCCCGTACACTCTTGCTGCTATCACTTTACAGACAAACCCATGTTTTTGCCTGTTATGGCCCCATCCTCGCACTCCACTGTCTCCTGGAGCTGTCTGTTTCTGCCATTGATTCTTTCCCTCCTTCCATTCAAACTGGTCGCAGAATTGAACAATTTTGAGGCACTCGCTGGGCAAGTTGTCATAGTGACTGGATGGAATGAACAAAGTCGATGTACCCGTTTAGTAGTGGGACAAAAGAGTGTGTGTGCGTGTATGTACGCACAACGTATTCAATAGCCGTCCTTTGGTCGCACCGTCGTTCTAAACTGCATCTCATTGAAACCACAGAACCTCTCCATTTTCTTTTTGGTTGCCGCCCTCCCTATATCACTGTTCTCTTCTTCTCAGGGTGGGACAGCTTCTGGAAGGTGTGTGTCTGTGTGCACAAAGTGTCATCTAACCTGCCTACCATTGAAACCAACACAATGCCCGGCTCTCTCTCTAAAAACCTCTGGGACGGAAACTCTAATGCATACATTGTAGCTTTCTGAATACAGACACTGGTGCCTGGCTTTTCTCCTGTTTATTGCTCCCATTTATCTCTGGTCTAATCTCACTATTCTTTTGTTCCTTTTGCTCCTGCCTCCCCCTTCCTCACATATGACCCCCACATTTTTCACCCAAATGTTTCTCTTGTCTCCACTTGGTTTCATTCCACAATGCGTTAGCTAAAGTTGTCTTTATTACTTAAGAAATGGCTATATAGACAAAATAGTGTACACACACAGATTTTAAATGGAATAGCAACATAGGCGTACAGAGGCCCATTTTCAGCAACCACCACTCCTGTGTTACAATGGCATGTTGTTTTAGCTAATCCAAATTTATTATTTTAAAAAGACAGATTTGATCATTAGAAAACCCTTTTGCAATTACTATATGTTAGCACATCTGAAAACTGGCCTTCTTTAGAGTAGTCTAAAGAAGGCCAGTTTCAGCATTTGTGTGTTCAATCACAGGCTGAAAACGGCCAGAAACTAAGAACTTTCTTACAAAACTCGATTCTCATTCTGAGAAATTCCATGTGAGGAACTGCCAAGAAACAAAAGCTCTCATACAACGCTGTGTACTACTCTCTTCAAAGAACAGCTCTAACTGGCTCTAACCAGAATAGAAATATAAGTGGAAAGCCCTGGTGTACAACTAGGCAAGAGAACAAGTGCATTAGTCTCTAGTTTTAGAAACGGATGCCTCACAGATCCTCAACTGGCAGATTAATTAAATAATACCCGCAAAACACCAACGTCAACAGTGAAGAGGCGACTCCGGGATGCTGGCCTTCTAGGCAGGGTTGCAAAGAAAAAGCCATATCTCAGACTGACCAATAACATGAAAAGATTAAGATGGGCAAAAGAACACAGCCACTGGACAGAGGAAGATTGGATAAAAAGTGTTATGGACAGATCTAAGTTTGAGGTGCTTGGATCACAAAGAAGAACATTTTTGAGATGCAGACCAAATGAAAAGATGCTGGAGGACTTTTACACGCCATCTGTTAAGCATTGTGGAAGCAATGTGATGGTTTGGGGGTGCTTTGGTGGTGGTAAAGTGGGAGATTTGTACAGGATAAAATGGATCTTGAAGAAGGAAGGCTATCACTCCATTTTGCAATGCTGTGCCATACCCTATGGACGGCGCTTGACTGGTTGTTTCTTGGCAATTTCTCACATTTCTCAGAACAAGAATAGATTGAGTTTCAGAAGAAAGTTCTTTGTTTCTGGCTGGCCATTTTGAGCCTGTAATCAAACCCACAAAGGCTGATGCTCCCCATACTCAACTAGTCTTTAGGCCAGTTTTATTGCTTCTTTAACCAGCAGTTTTCAGATGTGCTAACATAATTGCAAAAGGATTTTCTAATCATTTTGCCTTTTTAAAATAATTAACTTTTGAATGTGTGAGATTGAAAATAAATAACATACATAACATGTATTCATTTAAACAAGATAACCTCTATCAATATTCAATTTAAAAAAATTGAGTTTAATTGGCCAATTTCGATTCAATTAGCTTTTTAATAATTGTGTAATTTTGCACCTTGCCTTCTCTGTTTACGGTGATAGTTATTCTCTGCTTTCCTGCCCTCTACAAAGGCTTGTCACCACTTATTCATCTCTTGGTTTTCATAACTACCTTGGTTGTCATACAGGCAATCATTAATCTATTATAATATTCCCCTGCTCCTCCCCGCTTGTTTGTTTCTTTGTTTGTTTTTGTACTTGACCTTGTGTCCGCCCATATGGCCTGCATTGATTTGAAAACACCCGTGTGCCACATTGCCTGACAGATTGACTGCTGTGATAGCCTTCTCTGTCATATCGCTCTACTGCAGTCTTTAGTACTTTATGTCGAAGCCGGAATTGGATTGCTCTCTTACCCCTTCGATTGTGGGCGGGGTCCCGTGTAGACAGTGTGCCGCTGACCAACGGGCTGCCCGCTATTGGTTTGAGGGGCAGCCCTTAAAGCGAATAAAAGGCAAACCTGGAATCAAAACGCACAAGGTGAAAATGGAGGTAAAGGCCGACGATGACGACATTGGAGAACTCTGCTGGTGGGGTTGTCATGGAATCCCTAACACTCAAAACAGGCAGTTCAGGTTTTAATTTGGGGACGAGAATCACACCCAGCCTGAAATATCCTCCCCGGCACCTCAGCAGACTCGCGCATCCAAGTGTTGTTAGGCAGGCAGAAATAGGACGCATAATCACATCATGTTAACAAGTGACATTCGCAGGAGGTAAACGCACACCGGGGGGTGGTGAGGGATGCATGTGTGAGTGCACTGTCACACTGAGTGAGAGAGAGAGAGAAATAAACACACTTGTATGGCATTTACACAGGGCTTTGTAGGCTTCCACCCGACATGTGACTTGATCTGGGACTTTAATTGCATAGTCACCTGGGGTGAGATTTCAGCTTTTTTTTTAAACCACCAGGCTTTTAGACTTGAGTGCGTGCATAATGGGAGGCCCCCAAAAAGTTGCTTTGTAGAACCTCACCAGGTGTAGCTGCTTTCAATGTTTTCCAGTTCCTTGTATAAACAAGGAACTGTGTATAAACTGAACTGTGGACTTGCACACTGGCCCTGGACCTTGCTTCGTGGCCGCCCAGAAGTCAAACCAGATATCGCACCCAGTAGAGTTACTGTTAAAATGTGACATGGTTGACAGCACAGGAGTCGGGGAAAGAAAGAGTTAGCGGAGTGAAAGAGCAACAGAGGGAACCCTGAATGCGCTAGAGGGCCGAAACGGATATATTCCACAATAACCTAAAAAAACCCAACACCGACAAGACTGGGGGGAGAGAGTGAGGGATGGCGTGTGAAGCCACAGGGGAGAGCCGGCTGTCCGTCAGCCACTCAGTAACTCAGCCAGGTTTATTCAGCAGGCTGTGGATTGGAGGCAGCAGGCTTCAAGTTATTTATTTAGAGAGGGAGGCAGTCTCCTCTCACACTGTGGTAAACTGTCCTGTTTTTAAAAGCCCGCCCAAACACACAGACCCTACCTGATGACAGCAACAACCACAGCAGTTATTCTTGAATATCCTGTCTCGTGGCCCCACACTCGCCATTTTATTTTTTCCCCCTCAGAGTACCCAACATAATGTTGCCTTGTCTGTTTCTTTATCTCTCTCGCTTCCTCTCTGGCTGTATCTCTCGCTCGCTTGCTCTTTCCCCAGGTCAGGTGCCGTGTTTATCAATAATGAAGGCGTGCGAGGAGGAAAGAACCGAGCACCAGGGGATGAATTATTCACCTGGTAGATGAATGCCTCCATGCACCCAGTTTAGCTGCCTGTCTTGCATCTCTCGTCCGCCTTTCCCCCCTTCTACCCAAATGTGGTAACACACGTCTGAGGCTGTTTTTGTAGCACAAGCCAGAGTTGTGTCTCGACATACCACACGTTATTGTTTTTATTTATTATTGATACCTGCGTTAGTGGCTTCTATCCACACCACCCTCCCACCCCCTTTACCGTGCAGGTACTAAATGATTGAGAGGAGTTGCGTGACTTGTTGGTTGGAGGCTACACTGAGCTTGCACGATACGACATGTTGGCTACCTCGGAGGATCACGTACGTGTCAACGAGCTCCCTTGTCAAGCCAACACAACTCTTATTTCAAAGCACTGTCTTACTCTGCATGGCTGGAATGATGTAAGCATCCTTTAGCAAGATGCCTAACCCCTATCTGCTCCTTGTAATAGCTCCGTGTAATTGTAAGTTGCCTTGGATAAAAGTGTCTGCCAACTGACCTAATTGTAGTATACTTTTTTAGTACTAGCATGTACTCCGATCAGCCATAAAATGATGACCACCTGCTTAATATTGTGTAGGTCCACCTTTAACCACCAAAACAGCCCTGACCCATCGAGGCATGGACTCCACTCGATTGGATTGAGATCTGGGGAATTTGGAGGCCAAGTCAACACCTTGAACTCGTTGTATTCCTCAAACCATTCCT
>JAOEHI010000008.1:4178541-4196318 GCA_025447815.1 Percopsis transmontana
GCTGCCCTTTCCCTCTCATCTCTGCTTGAGCTTTTGTGCTCACAGGTGCGTGCGCTGGTGGTTTGTGTGTCTCTTTCACCCTCTTGACCGCCCGAGTTTCACCATGCCTGCACAAACCAGTAGAACGGGTTCCACCAGTTATTTGTTGTCGTGGTAAATTGTTTTGCCAAGGTACTGCCGTCTGAAAATTTTTCACGTAAACACACAGCAGTCATCGCACCGCATGTGTGGACACAAACGCACCCATCTACAGATGTTCAAAGTGTATCACCACACACTCCGCTCTTGACTTAAAACAGGTGGCGTCCTGCTGACATACACCGCTGCGCACTCACTCAGACAAGTAATTACATTTTCATGCACACATGCATTATACAAACACACACTCTTGCGTGCTGTGGCTTGGATGCACGGCACACACATGCAGACTCGTGCACACCCGCTAAGAAAAGCATATTTATTTTGACTGCGCTATCCAGTGCTCTTTCAAAGGAATGCATCGGCGAGAGCAAATGGCAGGCTATAGAAAAGCATAACCCATCTAGATGATTTACGACCAATGTGCTTGGGAGCTTGGCTTTCCTCTCTCTTACCCCAGTACACAGCCCCACTTTTCCTGCTCCATCCACGCATGTGTGTGCGTACTGTACATGCGTGCATGTGCGTGCACACACACACACACACACACCAGGCTAGCTTTGGCCTACTTGCCTGGGTTCACTAATGCTGTCCTCTGTCGTAGCAGACATTTCCACATTGGCCCCATTTATCACCACGAGACTTCTTCTTTGTATCCTTTTTTTTTTCTAGTCTGAAAAAGAAAGGAAACCGTGTGTGCTAATGTCTCTCTCTCTCCGTGTCTCTCTCTCTCTCTCTCTCCGTGTCTCTCTCTCTCTCTCTCCATGTCTCTCTCTCTCTCTCCGTGTCTCTCTGTTTTCCCAGGAACCTTTGGGCAGCGAGTGAAAGTCGAGCCGGAGGTTTCTTCTTATCCTGGCCAGACGGTCAACCTGCATTGTACCTTTTCGGACCCCACCGAAATTGAGCTCACACAGGTCAGACACACACACACACACACACACACACACACACAGACTCGCTGTTAAGAAGAGAACATGCTTTGTTAGAGGCTGATTGCTTCCTCTCGAGCAGGCCACCCTCCACGCAGCTGCCAAATTGGCTTTATGGAACGATACGCAGATAAAATTGCCTATTTCTCATGGAAAATAGAGGCCCGTTGTGCCGACTCAGCGCGGCGCAATCGGCAGGAGTCGCCCAGGATTACAAGTGGTTTTCACAATTAAGAAAGTCTTCACACATATTGTCATTCTAGCAAATTCTAACTAGTTTTGTTTTGATGTTCACACGATGTTTGCACATCTAATTTCCTGCTGGACAGTGGGTACTGTAAGTTCCAGTTACGCACGGATACAGTTCTTATAGGCAGAAAATTTCAGTTTCTTGCATTTAACAGTGAATGATGTAACACTGTTTAGCGCAGCATGTTAAAGACTCCCACTTGTATCTCAAAGCTAACCACATGATTAAACGTACAAAAAGTAGGCTAGCTTTATCCGCTAATGGCTCCAAAACTATGTAGTTCAGTTTATTTTGTGTAAGGGGATTGAATATGGCAAGCATGCACACATTTCAAGTCATGGCGCAACCAAGCGCGATGTGATTTGCTGCCTGTTTCCTCTAACTGTTGCGGGGCGGGAAATCGCTATAAAAACTAACTTCCACATCCATCTTCACCTCTGCTGGATTGCAAGCCTACGCAGAGAGACTCATTTAAGAGCAGGAACGCTTTGCAATTGGATGGTATATCCAATTCTGTCAGCCAGCCACCATTTTCTCATTCCACAGGCCTTTTAAATCTAACCGCGTCCCTCTGCCCAACAGGTAACATGGTCCTACGAGCCAAAGGACGGAGAAAAGACAAACATTGCCGTCTTCCACCCAAACTTTAAGGCCCACTACCTCGACTGCCCCCAGAAGGGAAGGGTCAGATTCACAGACGACCCTCCTACCCTGAGAAACCCTTCCATACAGATCACAGATGTGACGATGACCGACGAGGGGAAGTACATCTGCGAGTATGCCACCTACCCCGGAGGGAACGAGCTGGGTGTTACCTCCCTGGTCATGCTAGGTAAGATATTTGTGTGCGTTTGCCTGCGTTAATCATTTGGCAAAATACATCATTGAGTCTCAAACTGCCGAGGCAGGTTTGTGAAAAATGTCTGAAATGGTATTTATTTGTTTTAAGTTTGAGTGAACATTACTTTTTGTGTTGTATGTAGCTCTGCCTTCCGAATTTACATTTTATGGCTGCATGTTATATCAACACATGCTGCTGAATCATATGGGCTGGCTAACGAATATCTTCCCACACATTTGGCGCATAACTGTGAGCAAATGTGTTTCGTAAGTGCACACAAAGCTAAAAAGTATGAGAAACGTTGTTGTACATAATCCACCAGCCAATGTTTGTATGCCGACTGTGTGAACTTATCTCCTCACCAAAGTATTACTGGAATGCTCCACGCCCTCGCACAGTGTGCGCGAGGATTTAAAACCACTCACTCCGCACTGCTTTTCTCTGCCCCTTTGCTCCACGTAACGCAGCGCACAGGTTAAAAGTGCGTCAAAGCGAGGCTTAATTGCCACTATAAGCGGTATTGTCAGATCAATTGTGTTCTTGTTAATGCAATGGAACGATTGCTCTAACCTTGACCGGTGGCTGGCCACTTCACAGAAACCTCCCCGCCCCCGCTCCCTCACACGCACACACCTCCCCCCAGGCTGGGTATTGATCTAGAAGCTTGTCATGCCTGGTGTCCTCTCTCAGCTCTCACCCACACTGTCTCTGATCCTGGTGGGGGTGGGGGGGTTGACACAGATCATGTGCTGATTTAGAGTTTTCACTGGGAGAAGGTATGGTAGTGGGGGCGATAATTGTTTATCAATGGTGGGCGAGAGAGTGAAAACCAGACTGGAGGGGAAATAATAGGGAGACAAAGGAGAATTAAGGCCTTTACACACCAGACAAGAAATTGCGATGCTCTGTGTGTGTGAAATTTTTGCACCCAAAGTATCCACGATGCATGACTTTTTTTTTTTTATACATTTTGCGTTCCATTTTGAGCTTGTTTCACACTGGTTTCGTGTTACAACTGTAGTGTCCTGACTGAATGATGAAGACATAGTAATCATAGCCATCCTCTCCAGAAACAACATGTGTTGGGTACACCTGTTGTTGGAACAGAGATGACAACGGGGGGGATTCATAATCTTGTTCAAAGGCTGAAGCTGTACCTTGACGGGTTCAGACAATATTTTAGGGTGACTGTGGTGGAGTTCAAGGCTAGTGGGTTTCCTGGCTCCTCACCTGAGGAGACTACATGCGTACTACAGAGAGCCATCCATTTTGCCGGCTTTTTCTGCTTGTTATATTGTGTGACGTCCGTGGAACCCAGTGGAACCCTTATTTGATTGGTCAGGTAATCATTTTCAAATGCGAACTAGACTAGACTAGACTTTTTTTTATTGCGTCAGTTTAATTCATTATGTTGCTATATGTGTATTTTTTGCACACTATCCTTGAGCACACTGTTGTCATGCCAATAAAGCCCATGTTTATGTTGAATTTAAGAGAGAAAAATTGGGACCAGAATGGTACATATTGTCTTTTACTGTCTGGCCTCTTTTTTTCCTCATTTTATCCTGCCTCTTTATCCTTTAATCCGCCCTTTCTGTTTGTCTTTTCTCCCTCTGCGTTTCCCATTTTCTTCCATCCTTTCATCCCTCCATCAGCTAAGCCCCAGAACTCCGCCCAGTCTGTGACGGTGGTCGCAGGCACCTCACCTGTCGTGGTGGCGCGCTGCAAGTCGGCGGACGGACGCCCTGCGGCCCAGATCGGCTGGGTGACCACCGCCAACGGCAACGCCAACACGACATCCGAGCCTGGTGTGACAAACACTGTGACGGTGACCAGCGAGTATCTCATGGTGCCCACGCCCGAGGACAACGGCAAAGACATCAGCTGCGTGGTCACGCACCGGACGCTGGTGAAGCCCGAGAGCTTCAAGATGCACCTCGCTGTGGAGTGTAAGCGCACCCCCACTCACACTAAGACCCCTTCTGCCCAACCCCCATGTGCCTTCCCACACCATGTATTTATATAAATACATTTTGTGGGAAAATGATTTATATATATATATTTTATTTTTTTTCAATAGTGTTTATGCTTTTAAGTTCATATTGTTGGCCTGTGTTTGTGTGGTTTATGGGGGCAGGACAGGCGTGTCACCTCTTCAACTCCTTTTTCATTTGCGGGGGGTTTGAGCCTGAATGGTTTGAATGCTGCTGTTCTACACTACTGCCTTGTATTAGATTCAACTTTTAATGTCTGTCATTAAATATATTTTAATGTCTGTCATTTTAATATCCATCACAGACCCCCCTGAAGTGAAGATCGAGGGTTACGACAACAACTGGTACTTGGGTCGCACCAACGTGGAGCTAACCTGCCAGGCTTTTGGTAACCCCTTCCCAACCACGGTCACCTGGAAGAGGTGAGTCTATCTCCTTCCCTTAAGACCCTTCACTATCCCTCTCTCCTTTCTGCCTTCTCAACCCTTCATTCTCCAGGTTCTCACAGCTGAAATAAGAGCTGTTATTATTATGCCACAATGGCCATGTATTATGATTAGGGAGATAGCAGTATGATTTCTGGTAATGGACTGTGTGTGACACTAGATTTAACCCTGGGATAATGGATGTGCAATGGCTCCACATTATCAGCCATTAGCATAACTGTGACAGAATAGGAAAAACTGAGAAGTTTGGAACTTTTAAATGGCTTCTATGAGTTTCTGGGCCATGGTCCAATAATTTAGATTTGTCTCCCCTGTCCTCCATTGTGTTTTTGTCTGCTTTGTGTAAATGGATAAGATACTGGATAGTTCAATGACTCGGCGTACCACAATGCAGATAGGTTTTTAAAATGTGAATCACCCCATTAATTGACATGTTATATACCACCATACAGTACTTGCAGGTATTGCAAAAAGCTATTGTGTCAACTGAAATCACTTAAGTTGAAGGCCGTAAGAGGTCTTTATTACAAATGAATATTAAGTCTTGGGGCATTTTCACACCTGAAAGTTTGTACTTAGGTTCATGTTTATTTATTTTTTGTTGCATTGTATACATTTTATTTAGTTAGTTTTGGTTTAACATTGCAATTTTGCGAGCAAACTTTCCATGACATACCTATATCCTGTCGTCGTCATCTATGTTGGCTGCGTCTCCCTATACTTGACATTGATTGGTTTGTAGATGGGCATGCATCTGACGTTGGCGTGTTTTCAATTTGGCAGGTAGCCTTTTCCGTTTGAATAGAGAAAAATCTAGACAAATCCACTTTTGTCTCCTTAAAGTCAATCTTTTTGGTTCGACAGCTTATAAAAATATCAGTTCTGGGTTTTTTACCCTGTTAGCAGCAGCTTTTAGACATGTTTCAGTTTTTTGTTAGCAAACAAAAGTGACAGGCAATACGAAGTCAATGAAGAGCGAGTATGACACGTTCCGCACTGTATAACTTCCTGTGATTGATGGAAAGTCCGAACCATCCCAAAAAGTGTTTTCACACTGCAAGCGAACCGAGACCACCTCTTTTGGTCTGGGCCGTGATCCGAGGGACCTTTCACACCTGCTATTTTGGTTGGACCACCCACCCCTTCGAATACATCTGCAATCGTCAATTGAAGCAGTGACTGTTGTCGACAGGAAAATGATGAGCTATTGCCCAACCCACATCTTTTTACACAGATATTGTGCATGTGGAAGACATAGTTATAAAGATTGGCAATTCCAAAGCACTCTGGCATATAGCGTCTTGCATACAGAAATGTCCGACACGCCCACAAGGCACATGTCCGCAAGAAGAGCAAAGAAGTATACTTTGAAGAGCACGAGTGCTTGTCCACACGTTTGGTAGTATACCTGGGCCTTAAAGCGCCATGCTTCACTAATTCTCTTCTTTCTCCTCCCTTCTCACTCTTCATCTCTTCAGTCTGACTGGGGAGATTCCAGACACGGTCGTGATCAACGAGAACAAGCTCACGGTTCTGAAAGTGGACAATACCATCAACCACACGTTCGTCTGCGAAGTTAAGAACCGTCTCGGCGTCGGCAAGGATCAGCTCACCACCGTATTCAGAGGTAGGAGGCAGCACAAATGCTAGTGCATGTAAAACACATACGCACACATTCAGACAAACAAGACAGAGATCCAAAAGTATATCTAGTCCTTGGTCAAATTATATTTCTGAGCATAACAAGGTTTCCATGATAGCAGATCATGATAGTTTAAATTTTAAAAAAGATGGGTTGAAATTTTAAATTAAGTGGAAGTTCACTTAATGTTTATTTACAAATAACGAATTAGAAATGAGTTGTCGGAAAGAAATGACTAAATGCAATGAACCATTCACGATCCTTTCAATGCAAATGCTCAAAAAACATCTATAATAGTCTCAGTGCAGGCATGAAATATACTGAACATTAGATGACTGTTCCCAATATCACAAAAGTCTACCTTGCATTCATTTTCTATTGTTGCTTTAAGCTCAGCTGACAGAAATGCAGCTAATACTAATAACCTTTTTTTTTTTATTAAAAAATAAATACATTTTATTTTCCAAAAAAGCAAAGGAAACTGACTGCTAACACACACCAATGTTACACAAATACACAACCACTTTGAAATATGCAATTCTAAACACTGGGTGTGTCTCACCCATCTCCTAGCTCTCTGATGGAAACCTCTTATATTGTCTGCACTAATGAACTGGTGCTCTTAAATGCCATGTTCTACACGCGCTTAGGATATCTTCCCCTGAGGTTACAGCCTCTTTAACCTAACATGTTTAAGTATATCCACAGCAAGAAAACGCACACACAGTTGCACTGTACAGTATATACACATGCACTCTATATTAAGGCTGTCTTGGGTCTGTAACGTAGGGCTAGTGGGTTCAGCTGCTCTGTCCCGTGTGTGTGTGTGTGTGTGTGTGTGTACAAGCTGATGTCCGCGGTCACGTTTGACATTCCATCCCTCTATAAAATTTCTCTTTATCCTGTGAAGAAAGCCTCACTCGCGCTGTTGTTTTTCCTGCATTCACTCAGCCACTGTGTATTTGTCAAAGTTATACGCCTCGCCCGTTCAAGGTCTGTTTATAACCACTTTGTTCAGCAAACACCATTCCTCTTTTACAAGGCAGCAGTAGCGGTTCTTCCAGTGAACGGCTCCCACATTCTGTAGCCCTCTCCATTTCAAGGAGACATTAGCGCGTTTTGTGTTTTCTCCCGTATCTTTTTAAGGAAGTGGGCACTCCGCCGCCAAGTGGTCATTACAAAGGAGCCTGGGTAATGGCTCCGTCATGGAACCTTCGGCTATCTGCTAAACAGGGGAAGTGTGTTAAGACAAGGCCGCAATCGCAGAGAACGATGTGATGAATGCTAGATGCCATTATTAACTTTCAAAGTTAAGTGGGGTTCAGTTTGGAGTGTAGCCACATTTGCAGGTGCCACATTCAAAACTGTGTGTGTGTGTGTTGTCGTTCTGTCCTGGTAGAGAACAGTCAATGGTCTTAAGCTTAAGCACTCGACGGGCCGCCCCCTCCCTCTTCTCATACAAAATACATATCTCTCCTCCATCTGCACTTCACTTAGCCACTTTTTTTTTTTTTTTTGCTGACCTTGCTGGAAAAACAGACGCACAAGAGTGTATATGCACTAGCGCAGGCAAAATGGCAACATTTCTGGGAAAGAGGACTTGAGCGTTGTTGCGGTCTCCCTGTAGAATAGCAACACACCGATGTACCTGTGTCTCTCTCCAGGGACGTAGGGAGGAGGAGGGAGGGAGGGTTACTTTTAAGATGCTACTATCCCAGGAAATATTCCCCTCCAAAGCCCCCATTATAGCTTCCTGTCTTCTCGCAACTCCGCTTCTCTCTGTAGGGAGGGAGGGTCTGTCTGTCTGTGTGTGTGTGTAGCCCTTAAGCAGAGAGGAGTTGAGTGACACGATACGGAGAGACACTGATTTTTCTAGAAGGCAGAGAGGGCGGGGACTTGGACGAAGTAAACAGGGACGGGTGTATGTTGACAAACGGGGGCTAAGAGGGGCCGACAGGCGTGAAATGGCCAGCACCTGCTCCACGACAGGTCCCCCTGCACTGCGCGCGCGCGCACACACACACACACACAATCTATAGAAGTGAATGAATGTGTGTGTGTGTTGGCAAATTGTGTCCTATGTCCTTAGCCTTGTCCTTAGCACCCGGAGGCACAGATTCTTTTTCATCATCCCTTCATCCCTCACTTCTTTGATGCTCAGTCATACACACTCTCTCTATCTCTCCCCTTCTGTCTCTGCTCTATCCCTTGATGTTTCATGTTCCCTCTCCTTGCATTGAGCGTCTGCTACAATACCTTTCATTTTCCTCTCTCTCCCTTTCTCTCTCTCCCTCTCTCTTTCGCTCCCTTGCTCGCTCTCCCTTGCTCGCTCTCCCTGAGCTTAACTCTTAAATACCAGTTGTTGTGCCCTAATCACAGCTTAGCTTTCGCTAGCCAACCATCCCTCTATGTGGTTAACCTTAGACTCTCCCCTTCCCTCTCTGTTAACCTTCTTCAGTCTTGGGATATTTTGGCCGTTTTTGAATACTTTTGATTTGACCTTTTATATACCTAATTTAAAAATGTTTACTATGACAATGTTTGGTATCCTGTTTTTTAGCACATCACCAACTATATGACCTGACAACTATTTTTTTCATTTTTACATACTTCATACTTCATTTTGACATACATCAACATATTGGACACAAAAAACATTAATTTAGATTTGGAAAATTATACTTTTTTTTTTTTTTTTTACTATAAAAAAACATAAACATGCTCAATGAAGCATTTTAAAGGGTGAAAATGTAAACACAGGTTGCAAATGTGAACATACAAAGGTAAAATTTAGATAAATTCAAGCTATATACAACTAATTACAATAAATTGCAGGTGTGGCCATAGGCGTTTAATAATATTTTTAGCTATGCCACTCTTCAAAACAGTTTATGTAACGTTAAACAATCTGACTGAGAGCTAACTACATTACAGACCTCACATTCCTAGAGTGTGAAGGGTTCCCAAAGAGTGCAAATATAACATAAAAAAGTTAAAATTGCGACTAAATCAAACTATAAGCAACTATTTACAACAAAAAGCAGATGTGGCCATTGCTGTTTTGTTTGCGTTTTCGCTACGCTAGCTTCTCAATTCGTCTCATCCGTCTCTACCGTTATCTCCAGACTACCACTTCGCTCGCCGGCCTCGAAACTCAATGCGCCCCTCCCCACCTCCCTAGTATATTCAGCCTTTAGAGAATAGTCAGCAGATTCAGACATTTTTTTCCGTTTCTTCATATGACAAAAAATGACGACGATATTAAGATAAATACAAACCCATTTCCATTATTTTACACGCACGTAAAAAATACTTTTTTATAGCAAATTTATATTATCCTATCTCTGTTTTTACTTGGTCTATCAACACAAAACAAAAACTAGCATTGTGTTTTAAGCCAGCATTTTCGACACAAGTTGACGGCAATGCTCAACGTGACTTTGTTTTTATGCTGTGAGGTGTTGAACCGGACACGTGATTTGATCAGGCCGGCGTGATCGTCGAAAGAGTTAAGGGGTCCCACACACGCACGCTCTCGAGGTCCCTTGGTAGTCCGTTATCATTGATCTGAGAAGAGCTTCCTCTTTCCGTAATTCAATGAATTCAGCCCGTACATCTCCAAATTAACTAGGGATCGCTCATTTATCTCAAATATATAAATAAATATATATATATATATATATATTACACTGTAGAACAGATCTGATGGAGCCAAGACTCCTTCTGCCCCCCAGCTGGCCTTCTGCCCACCCCGCATTAGAACGCACACACACAGACTCTGTGGTCGATAACATGCTGACAGAGCACACTGGTAAGCCATACACTGTGCATCACACAATGCTTCCGTCCGTGTCCATGCCCCATAGATTGAGTGTGTGTGTGTGTGTGTGTGTGTGTGTGTCTCTTTGGGAGACTGCAGTAGTCATTTTCTTTTTCTGCCCCATCTCTTTAATTACTTGCGGTCATTTGGAGCTTATGGTCGTACATGAGGGGACTTGGTAAAGAAGCAGGGCTGGCATCACAGTATGTGTGTGGGGTGGGGGGTACTGAAGTGATGCATATTTGCCCCTCCACCCCCCCTTTCCACTGGATGTTTTCCCAGCATGCAATGTGCATTACATAATTTTGCATTGAGTTTTAGCTATTTATTTTTGGTCTGCCGGGTCATTTAGAGCTGTGGTTTTCATACTTTGTTTTCCTCTCACCTAGATTGAATACATTTCAAGCCTCTACGCCCCCCTACACTCTGTGCCAGTCACTCAGCGTTGCCATAAATTTGAAGAAAGTTGGAATACATACCTGGCTAACAAAGCCATCTTAAAAAGTATTAGATTGATGCAATGATTTAACGACTCCAATGTGTTAAATTAGCTTAGCATAGCACACTTAACCAGTAAACTGGTTTTCCCCTACTTGGTTACTAAGTAGGTGAAGTAAGTTCCCCTACTGTGTTAACAAAGAGCTAGTTTAGCACACAGGTGTAGTGAATACCTGGCTAGTATGTTTGCCTTCTCCACCTGTTCTTTTCACATCTTTCAATATTTGACACAAAACTGAGTGAAACATTTAACCGAAAGACTATACTGGAGCTGAAAATGTACTTTCTTATTTTGGACTTCACTGCCTCGTGGCGTCAAAGTCTTGTCGAGGTGCGAATGCATTTCCTGTGTTGCTGTTACTAGTGGATACACAAGGGCACGTGTGTGTGTGAACAGGAGGGCTTAGCACTGCTCCGACCTAGAGAAGAGGTGAGAGGGAGAGGGTAGCAAAGGGGGAAATGGGGGTAGAGAATTGGAGGGGAAAAAAATAAGGAAATTTGTCGACTTGACCTTCATGTTTTTCCCAGCTGTATGCTGAAAATGAAGCTCAAAAAATTGAGCTTGAAGGTAAAAGTTGAGGAGATGGCAGGCAAATTGGATTTTGGAAGAGCCGGCAGGAGAAGTGCTGCAGACAGCTGGTGGAGTGACGGCAGAGACGAAGGAGAGAGAGAATGGAGGCGGACAAAAGAGGCAGTGGTAGAGAGAGTGGTAGAGAACGACAGATGCAAACGGCAGTGATTGCGTTCACGCTCGACAACAATCTGCGTTTAGAAGAGTAATTCCGTCTGCTCTCTGTGGGAAGGGGACGGATTTCGAAAATATACGACACTCGTGAGTTTAGGCAGGGATTGAAACGGAGACGCTCACCGGTTGATCCTGCTGCTGCTGCGAGGGGAGGGTGGGGGTGGAGAGGGGAGAGGAGCCATGGGTTCCTGACTTACCGGTGTTCTTGGAGAATATAACATTGTGACAATTGGCTGGATGCACTTATTTTGAAATACCATTTTTACCATCAGGGTATTGAATATCTAACGTCTCGCTCTACATGTACTTCTACAGTGCACGAGGGAATATAGGATTATACACTACTTCCCCCAGCAACAGCCTGTCAACTCATTTTCGGCATTTTCGGGGGCCTAAACTGAATGCCGGGGCGCCTAATCGATAGGCCGCTTCTCACGTTCGTAGACGTTTTTCTTTCTTCCGAGCTGAGCCTTGATGGGCCTATGACATATTCACAATAGCAAATGCCAGCTATTTCTGCTAAAATACCTGCTGACATTCATTATGGATGACGGAGGGAAAGCGATGGGGAGTGCATAGCTCAAAATATGAACAGTAAAAGCGCTTACTAGTCATAGGGGACCTATTCATACCCCTGATTTAGACACCACCAGTCCTCCCTGGTGTCTTCACACACACACGCACGCACACGCACACTATGGAGGCCTAGTTTTTCTCGTACCCTCCTTATAATCAACACTCCTACTTGAAAGACACACTTGGACAGAATTTCAATGAAAGCCCTTTGGCTAAAGCCAAATAGACTTAAAATTGCTGCATTTGACGGGCGCATGCCTGTCTATGGAATATGGCAGCTGCGACTGATCCAACTGCGACTGTAGGCATTGCAGAAACACAGGCGTGCGTACGGAGTACACGCACGCACATACACAAATGCAAGTCAACATCTTCGGTTTACGGAAGCGAGACGGAAATTAGGCTGCGGCACCGAGGGGCGATATGGGGGAGGGGGGCCGCCAATCTGTCCCCGTGGCCCGGAGGAGGACTTGTCATTCCACCGTGTCGCATTGTCACTCACCCACCCCCACCCCTTAATCTCCACCTCTTCTCTGCTCTCCTCTCCTCTCCTCCATATCCCTCCATCTATCTTCCCTTGTCCTTTCTTTGCTTGGCCTCCACCTGTCCTGCCCTGCAGACGGTTATCAGACTGAGTGTGCATTTATTTATTTTATTTTATTTATTTTATTTAGAAGAACTTTATCTTCCCATCACTGTCATTGACTGACTGGTAATTCCTCCCCGAGTGAGAGGGCCTGAACGGACCCCTGGCTGGTAAAGGGTGCATGGGAGCCCAGGGACATGAGCAGCTTTTTGTGGTTAAAGGGGGGTGGGGGGGTTGATGTCAGTGGAGCTAGAGACTCACCACACATGTACAGACACAGAGAGACACATACACACGAGTGTGCAAATGTCCAAATGTACACTTGACTGTACTGACACGTCGGCACTCTTAGACACTCCACTTAGACACTCACAGTACATCATCCTCTCTCTCTCTCTCTCTCTCTCTCTCTCTCTCTCTCTCTCTCTCTCTCTCTCTCATATATATATCTTTTTATTTTCGTTTTTATTGTCTGCTCTGCCCTTTCTCGCTTTCCTCCTTTCCTGTGACTTGGGTTTGTCCTCCTTTCTCTCTCTCTCTCCCTCTGTTTTCTCAACCATGTGTTCCCTGCTCTCTCTCCTTCCCCCCCCCCTCCCCGTCTTCTTCCAGAGCCCTCTCAGGATCCGTCCAATGCCGGCGTGGTGGCGGGCGCGGTCATCGGCTCACTGCTGGCCCTGCTTCTGGTGGCGGCGCTCATTGCCGTGCTCGTCACCCGCAGCCGCCGCCAGCCGCAGGGCTACCGCGGCAACGCCGGCGGCAGCGCCGACCTGAAGGCGCGCATCTTTGGCGCCGGCAAGAAGGCCAGCAAGAACGGCGCGGGCGGCGGCAACAACAACGGCCCCATCTACACGTACAGCGAGAAGCCGGGCCAGAAGAACCAGCACCCCAACCCGCCCCTGGGCGGCCCGATGGCCCCCGCCACTCCCACGGCCCAGGACATCCTGCTGAGCAGCGAGCTGGACGAGGCGGAGAGGCGGAAATTCGATGAGCTGGAGGAGGAGGAGCGGTACGACCACTTCAGCGGCGGCGGCGCTCCGATCCTGCAGCTCCGTCCCCCGCACGACCCTGACAACATGATCAGCGGTTACCTGGACGACGACATGGAGTCGCAGAAGGATGGCTCGGTGATCTCGCGGACTGCCGTCTATGTTTAGGGTAGTGTCGAGTAATGTGACGAGGAGGGTGGGGGGGGCGCGAGGCGGGGATTTTGCGGTTGCGAGGGGTGGGGGGTGGGCGGGGGCTTGGCCTTCTGTACGACGGCTAGGGCAGAAAGTAGAATAAGGCGTTTATTTTTGGAAAAAATGGATTTGTGATCTATTACATACCACAGTGGGAAATTAAAAGTGGGTGGGGGGGTTGAACTCTTATTCCGGATAAGAGTTCAACGTGGTCGTCTCCGGTCCTCTCAGAAAATGGAACTGAGATTGCTTGGAGTGTAGCAAGGGGGAGAGAGGAAAAACAACCTTGTGAAGTAACCTGGCTTATTCTATCACTATCACTGGAACCTTGACAAGACCTCTTCACAGAAGGACTAAGGGGGGGGCGGGGGGAGGGAAGCTATGTTGGAAATGGAACATTGGTGTGACAATAGAAGGGGCATCACGCTTTGCATTTCATGCGTATCTTCACTGAAACACCGTAGAAGCAGAGCTTGTCAAACGACATACATTGCCTACAATGTCCCAGTCCCCCCTCTGCTCGTGTGTTGTGTTGCTGTGACAGCTAGTGCAGTGCGGCGCAACGCAGGTGGGGAGGGACATTTGGGAGGAAAAAAAGACATTACCCGTCCTTTGGTTAGAGGAAAGTGTTTATTGTCTGTGTGTTATTCTGTTTCCTGGTCTCTCTTTCTCTCCTTACCCCGCCCCCCTTTCCTACTCTAATTCCTACTCTCATTCACATCGTCAATAAATGGCACAGCAGCCGCCCTTGACTTTGCGACACCAAATCTCTGTACACTACCGATGCGAAACAAGACCCACAGAATATTACAAAAGGTTGCTAACAAGGTGCTCCTCCATCGTAGCACAGTGCCCATAGCCATAGGAGACAGTGAAAACAAGGGATAAGGCGTAGACAGTCTGACAGGGTGGAGAGATGAAGAATAAGATGGAGGGAGCCCATGTTCCTTGGTCTTCCCCCCCCCCCCGTCAGTAGGAGTTTAATCGGTAATGAGCCGTGAAGTTCCCCACTTAGCCGGGACCGACAGATTGCCGCCACTGAACGTTTACGACGTCGCGATCACAAACACCCACTTCCTCCTCTGTCTCTCTCTCTCTTTCCCGCTCTCTCTCTCCTATGTCGACATCACTCTCTGCGACTATTGTGAATATGAGATTTATCCCGGGCAGTGTGGAGTTCACGGCTAGGGAGAGCACAGGAGTGCTTTACAGCACTCTGGGTGCCAAACGCTCCTCTACTATAGGCTGTCCTCGCCTCTCCTGTTCTGTCAGGCCTGACTAATCCACCCCAGAGTGGCTACGGTCACTTGCTTGCAAACATACGTCCATCTGAGGTTCTACACTCCATTACCACACTTCCGCCCGTTCTTTAGCAAAAGAGTTACAGGGAGTTAATTGATTGATTGGATGTTCAAGTTTGCCTTCAGAGGGGTGCTGGGGGGAGTCGTAGGGTTGACTGGCATCAAGCGGTGGAATGTCCCTTTTATGCAGCAGCTGGAGGCCTGATTGTCTACTGACCGTTTATTTATCTTACCTAACGAGCCACCAGAGGCATACAGCATTACCCCACTGTATACTTCCTACTCACCTGGGGCTTTGTGCGTGCGCACGTTGCACAACATCTTAATGAGCCACTGGAGGAACACCGCCATCTTTTTAGAGGGAGCCCCCCAGCTCCTCCAATCCCCGCCTCCCGGCCTTTAAAGTGACCCACTTATGACTCAGTTCTGACCAGTCAGGCTCTCATTGGCTGTCCCGACTTTGCCTGCGGCCCGTGAGCAACGCCTGGCCTAGATCTTGGTGGCAGGCCACCGCCAGCCACGTACAGTAGGGCCACCGCTTGTTGCCGAGAGCAATGATGGCAACGCGAGCCAACACCTTTTCATGCCCGTTTAGTCAAACGTACACACAAACGCACATAAACACCACTGTGCAGAGATGTACACCTCCCACCACCAAATAAGTGTATACTTGGAGAGATATTTCTTCATTGGTGGTGGTAGAGAGGGGGAGAGGGGGAGAGAGTGAAAGAGACCCAAGTGTAATTTCCTGAAAACCCTTGATTTGTCAACTATAACCACATTCTCACTAAAAACAGGGCATGCCCTACATTTTCCTAATCACGTGAAAGACAAATGGTCTCTTTTATGGAGAAATGTGTATTGAGTATTTCTTGTGAAAAGAATAGCAAGGGGCAAAAGATGCTGTGTATATACATTTCGGTGTGAGGTATCTGTATACTATATAATTATGTAAGCATCTTTATTTTTCTTGTGAAAATGTGGATATTTATCAAAATGTAAATATCAAATAAATGGAGCCAGTGTTGTGGGAGTGGAGAGGACTTTATGTGTTTGCCTGCATCAAAGTTCACACGTCTCAGAAGGAAATAACTTTTATGTTTGGAAATTACACGTGGTTCAGGAGTTGAAACACTCAACCAAGTGAATTTACAGTAGCTCAGCTAACGCCTATGAATTGGTCTCAAAATACAGTGGACTCAACGATTTCTTGCCACAAGCCGGATTTCCCCACCCCATAAATAATAATTTATCAGGAGAGTGCAAGCTGCAAAGACGGCGATGTGTGTTGTACTGTAACTGAGTTGTCAGATTGCGATTCTCTGTTCAGTGTTGTAACCTGAGCTGCTTTCTGACCTTCTGTCATGGCTAGGGCGAGACTCCACTGACCACCATCCAGAAAAATACACAGAATGCAGCGGAAAACATCACCCACACACAAACACATTCCCTCACTCTAATTATGCTCCCGCCCACAGCCAAACTGTGCAGAAGACACCTCGTACCTAACAACTGGGTCTCTTTCTGACACAAACCCACACAAGCCCACATACACTGCTGTACGTACTTCTCTTCTTAATGCTCACTGGCTCTGTCGGGACATATACTGTGTCTTCTGACTGTGTGGCTAGTTTTTAGACAATGTACCCCCTCCTTCTACCCCGCGTGACGGCTTTATCTCCCAAAAGTGTCTACCCTAATCGTGAGTCAACCACCATGTAGGACAGAGGCTGTTCTATTGGGGTTACACACACGCACATGCACCTTTCACCCATTGTCAGGGAAACAAACAAACAACTTTTTAGCGTCTGTTCAGCCTATACCCAGCACAGGGAATATAGCTTTCCGAAAATACCACATCGTTGACCTCTGTTCCCTCCACGGACCCTTCAAAAGCTTTTAGAGAGTCACAACTTTTTCTGTTCATCTCTCAAAACGTTGCATTCTGCTTGTTTCACTGCTGAATGCCCTCCCTAGACACCAAGTGCAGCATGTCAGACAAAACACTTTTAGAGGACTCGCAGAGGTTTTGGGGTTCTAGCACAAAGTTTGATAGTTAAAATAAACGTTTCCCTTTTCATGAAGGCCACACACTGTTTTCTCTCCAGCTCCAATCTAATCAAAGCCTTAACATCTCCCTGTCTCGCCCGCAGAGCGAACAAAAAACCCTTACTGTGTACATAGTATAAATATATAAATATGTAGCGAAGAAAAATGAATTACTAATTTATGGTGTCACGTTTATGTATTTCTTAGTGGCAACAAGCATGAAGGATCTCTTTCTCTAGTTTTACTGTTTTTCTAGCTTTTTATTCTTTCTTTTTTTAAATTTTGCAGTGCTTTATAATTTATGTTGTCTGAGTGGTTTATTCTTGACTGCTGCGCTGTGATTGCTGCCAAAACTGGCAAATGTGCTTCGTCTTGTACAAGTGAACTGTACACATGACAAAACAATCATCCCAAAATGTACCTCCCCTCCCAAAATGTGGTTTTAATTCACTGCTACGTGTAAGTTGATGTTTTTTTTTTTTCAGTTTTTTGTATTTTATATTTATTTTATATTTAGTTTTTTTTTCTTTTTACAGTCTCTGAAAACCATTTAAATTTTGTCATGTCTGATATTATTTTACGTTCCGGGCTGCGATTAAAGAATTCATGGTTTTTGAAATGAAATGTGTGCCGTCTGTTTGTCCCTGTCATTTTCTTATCTTCCTTTTTTTTTTTTTTTTTTTTTTTTTTTTTAAAAAGGTGTAAATTGAGGCAATTAATGGAAAAAAATTTAGTTATATTTAATGGAGCCACAAGTTATCGATACCCAAAGATTAGATTAATT
>JAOEHI010000008.1:4260217-4288185 GCA_025447815.1 Percopsis transmontana
GTGTGTGTTTTTTTGTGTGTGTGTGTGTGTGTGTGTGTGTGTGTGTGTGTGTGTGTGTGTGTGTGTGTGTGTGTGTGCGTGTGAGTGGGATAGAGAAAGTGACTATTAGCTGTTGATTAATACCACTGGGTCTAACAAGCTTGGCTAATTAGGCAACATCAAAGAGTTAGAAGTGCTATGGATAGAAAGGGATAGCAGCCAGAGGGAAAGGTCAGAGAAATGAGAGTGTTTGAATGTACATGAGAAAAAAAACAAGGTTAGAAATTCAACTATGGTTAATTATGGTTGTAGTTTCTAACAAGTAGTGAATGTGGCATTTTCCGTATTAATGTATAATGTGTAAAATTGTACATATTTACATATGTACAATTTTGCAGTAGATAATGTCAGATGGATCATCATGGAAGTTCAATAGGTCAATTAAAAATAAATTAAATTGATAACTTCAACCTTTTAGAATGGTTATACACTTTTATAATGAGCGTATTTTGATGAAACACAAAAAAGCAAGTACAAATAGCATTCAGAAAATTCACATCTCACTAGTTATAAAGGTAGAAGTATTTATAGAATTTTGCATGAATTTCATCTAACCCCTGAACTCAAGCCGATGGTCAAACAAATACTACAGTGCACTTACCCTATAGTAATTACCTATTACTGGAAACCTAATTGAATGTGAATCCAGTGTGAATTGGTTGTAAACACATACTCATTTCATTGTTGTGATATTTGTATAATAAAATCACCCATCTGTCTGTAGCCTGTATGTGGTTACTGATGTATGTCTACTCACAATGACACGTTGACTGGATTTCTTAAAAACTTCTTGATCCTGGGTCTGAGAGAAATTGGCAAGAAAATCTGTTCGGGAGCAGAGTGCACAAATAATTTTCAAATGTTGGTGTCAGAAACAAATCCAGTCCAAGCCATATACAAGCCAGAGTGACTCAAGTTAACGAATTCTACTTCTTTGGCATGTTATTAGTCCGTTGTCTATATCGTCCACCTTGTGTTATGTTGAAGAGCCGAGACAGTCTTCCGTTAACCATATTGGTGAAGAAATTTGAGAATTAAATGAATTATTAGAAAATTCCCTTTTATCACTATATAATGAGCTAATGGTTTTCTATATTCTTATATTGGCCTTTATTCATTACTTAGTACTATTTATTTACAGAAACCTTTGTAGCTTAGCTTTATACACCTACTCCTATAAGTTAACGTTGTGAGAATTACGTCTTTTGTGTCTGTGTGTCTATTCCTTTTTCTTTTTCCTCAGTCACATTATTTGTCTATCCAAAGTAATTCATGTCTTTAATGATTTGTATTTGAAGCTGTCTTGGAATTAAAATAAGGCACCCCTTATTCTGGGGTGTGAAACCTAGGTTCAGTATAACCTAGGTTTAACCTAGTTAACTTTAGTTGCAGGACATTCCCCCTAGAAGGGGGGAATGTCCTGCATCGAGTGGTGGGGTTGAGTTTTTCTTCACCTAGAATACCCCGATGAGAAAAACAGAAATACTCTCATGTGAACGCACACTGTGTCATGACAAAGCCTGTGATTGGGTACTGACTTACCCATATAGGTCTCACTGAGTCATTGATAAAACCCAGGTTTTATTTAATGACTAAACTACACTGACAGGTTGAATGTGGAATAAATGAGCATATGACTTTGTGCTGCAGTATATCATCGAGTTCCCATTGAATTGAGACATGAGACATTTGCTTCAATTGTTTGTTTGTGTACAGTTTTGTAAAGTGCACAATGAGGCAAACTGACATATACCTAACAGTTATGGCACAAGCGTGCACTTGTGCCATTACTGTATGTGTGAGTGGGTGCAGCAAGAGTAAGCGCGACACAGAGAGTGAGAAATTAGGCTAATATTAATAGCCTCGCTGACTCTAAGTGTCGGGTTTGGCCGTGTATAACGGGAAGTCATGAAGGGAAGTGAGAGAAAGACACAAAATCTAGATATACTGTCCCTGCTACTGTATTACTGACCACAATGTTTGCTATGGGCTGTACAGTGAACCTTCTTTGTACACTACAGCCATACAGCACATTAGCTCATTGTTCGCAAAAGAAAACCTACGGAATCTCTTTACTTTTCCGTTTGTAAGACTGTACGGTACATTCCAATGCCTGTGGTATATCAACAATTAGTACCTTCAACATTAACTTTTAACTGCATATATATATATAAATAACATGTCAGTCTATATTATATGTATATTGTTATTGGGTAATCCTCATTCTGTTTAAAATGCAGCGGTAGTGGATGCACAAGTGGAGTAATAATGGATTGTTACCAGCCTTGCTACACTGCAGATGTACAGATCAAGGAATTGCTGGCCCTAATCTTGGAATATTTGTCAGCAGTAAATACTAAAATATGTCAAACAATCAGTACGAGGACAGAATTAGCTTTTTTGTCCATTTGAGGGAAGTGTGAGTGTGTAATGCTGTACTGTACCAGAACAGGAAGGGGAGAAAGTCCTCAATTGTCTAACATTTTTATTTTATTTTTCGAGAGAGAGTATGTCAAACCATCTATGATTTTATTTCCTTTATTATTAACCTGGCATCAGCTTTTTCTGTTACCGCCCCCCACCATCACCACCTCTAGACGCTCCTGTTTAAGTCCCTCTGTCGCCCCCCAATGGTATGAGCCACACTTGACCACCCAGTCCACCAGCGGACATTCTCCACAAATGTCTCCTACAATATCAGACCCATATTTCATATACGGATGAAGGGATGCTCTCATCTGTAACATGAGGAACACCAGGATGAGGGGAAAGGAGAGATGAAACGGAGGGGGGGAAGTACAGCAGCACAGCAAGAGTGGAGACACTTTATGCAGGTGGCAGATATAATTAGTTGGTCGTTGAGTAGATTTGCATGTTTTCACAAAAGGGAAGTAGCTGTGTGTATGTGTGTGTGTGTGTGTGTGTGTGTGTGTGTGTGTGTGAGTGTGTGAGTGCGTGCGTGGGAAAATGTGTTGTTGGCCTGCGTATGAAAGCCAGAGAATGTAAGAAAGAAGAGTGCGAGAGAGGGAGTGTATATTAGCAGACCCGCCTGTTGTTTGTGACAATAGAAGGTTTCAAGTTGCATTAAAGAAATGTATACATTGCAAGCTCCCCCTTCCAGCCAAGACAGATACCACGCAAACATACATGAACACACACACACACACACAGTGCTGGCGCGTACATTTATGCTGCTCTAGGCGTCCACTAGACTGCAAGCTAGACCACCAGGATATGGGCAACCAAATAATAGGGTCTTCACAGTAGTCTTTTATAAGAAATTATATTTAACTGTAAATCACTCAATATGATTCGAAGCAGGAATGTAAGGATAATCTACATTTAAATCTAATCCATAGGTCTAGAAAAGTGTGCATTAATTGTTATAGGTGATATGTTCCAAAAATGACATTTAATATAGGTTTTAAATTCACATAAAGGACATGCTGTGTTTTGCTATTACGCATTAGGAAGCACAATGTCAGACATTTTAAATAAAAACAAGAATAACATAAACAATTTACATTTATACAGTTGTGTTTCTTCCTTCCTACCCCTGTGTTTCAATTGTCGCGACCGGTCAGGACAGAGGAAACAGTGTGCAACGTCCTTTCTTAATCAAATTATCAAATTATAAGTCATTCCACATTTGTACAAAATAGCACCTGGTATTAATAGAACACACATGTTAGTTGTTGATCACGACGAAAATTGTTTCTATCTGTAACGTTATCTTTTTAAATGACGTTTAAGTTTTTCAATCGTCCCGTCTCTCCCTACCATACAAATTATGAAATCAGACTCACTGAATGACGCTATTTGAAAACAATATTCATCCTGCGGCCCTTGCTAGCTAGTTTTATCTAAGTAACTGGCCCTCTGATCACGCCACATGAAAAATGACAAATGAAAAATGACGTGGGCAGCTAGGCAAGCTAGAAGGCTCAAGCTTGTCAAAAAATACGCCCAACTTGGCAAACTCGAAATCTGATTGGTTAAAGAATATGACAATCCACAACGTTGTCCTCATTTGCTTCAACAGCAGAGGAGATTCAGAAATTCTGAAGGCCCCATCCAAATCTACCCGAAGACAGCACAAGTGGAAAATCTTATTGGATAAAAGCTCTAATTTATATGAGCTGCACTAGTGGAAGCAGCGCATTTGAGGGAGAGAGTAGCAATGAAATAACGATAGTAGAATGTGATGGGAAACGAAATTTGTAAAATATACTGTACATGAAAATATATATTAAATTATAATATATAATAATTCAGATTTGAGAAACTGTTCTCCTGAAGCAACTGAAAAGGGGAGGGTGAGAAACACTCGTAATGCAATAAAAGCACTAGGGAAAACTGTCTCCATCCCATTGTCGCAGATGAACTGTGCATCGAGCAGCTTCGTTCCAGCTTTTTATCAATAGATGGCACCTGATTGACCCACATTTTGCCGCCCTTGCCAAGCTGCCAACCTAGGCAATTGCCTAGTTCGCCTATATGGTTGCCGGCCGTGCACACACACACACACACACAGACACACACACACACACACACACACACACACACACACATGCACACACACAAAGCAAACCACATTCCCTTTGTCCATTTAGGTCCACCAACCCTATTCCCTTGAAATAAATGCACTCTCTCTGGTTTTGCCATTGGGACTGTCCCAGCGTTAGTATCAACCAGGAAGTGGACAGGAAATGATGGCTGCTATTATGTTGAATCACAGAAAAATACAGCGCAAGTGGTGGGTAGCTCCCACTTCAAACTTTCAGGTTATTTTTAGAACAAGTAAACACTTACACAACCTACTCAATGTATGGCCACAAACTGGTGGAAAGAGTGAATGAATTAATGAATGAATGTAGGCTGAATGTAACTTTTAGCTGTATAACCTAAGCCTACGCTATGACCTGAAAACTGCAACCAAACCTGACACCCCATCCACCCTCTTTCTTTTTTGTTTTTCTTTGTTCTTTCTATCTATCTACTGGCTAGCTATTGAGCGAGCTAAATAGCTATCAAGCTAGTCTACAGCTCCTGATTGAGCTATTGATCTCATTTGTGTTTTTCCTTTACAGATATCAGGATGTCAAAGCCAATCGAGGTTGACAAGCTAGGGGCCGACTGTCCGTTGGAGAGCACAGGTGTGTGTGTCTGTGTGTGTGTGTGTGTGTGTATGTCTGTACAAGGTAATCATAAATATATTTATAATCATTTATTATAGTCATTATATGCAAAATGTGTGTGTGTGTGTGTGTATGTATATTGTTTTGTATCTGCATTAATGTGTGTGGGTGGGTGTTTTTACGCTCATTAGATGGCTCACCTTTTCCTATCTCTCTCACCCAGATTCTGATCGGATTGGCCCTGAATTAAATCACCAGGTGTGTGTGACCTCTACTTGTTACGCCCATCTCTCTGAATTGTTACATGGCAGAATACAGTGTTTTACAATAAAATGAGATGTAGGCTATTTACTATTTCCCCGACTCCTCTCCTCTCCTAGGCCCAGTCGATGAAAGTCAACCCTTTTCCACTTTCACCAACCCTGAGCAGCAGCAAGGTTAGTGTGGGTGTATATACCATTTCTGGGTCTGTGTATCTGTGTATTCCACTACACAAGAGGTGTATTGATAGTATAGCTTTGTGGCTATTTCTATGGGTTGAATTGCTTTATTGTTTTGTGGCCGTTGATGGTTCAACCTAAGGTAAGCTGTTGTGCGGCCTTGACTGAATAACTGAATAATACATTTTAACTTTACAAAACAATTGTGGATTTGTTCTGAATCCTTAATACCAGAGTTATAAAAACATCGTCCTCATTTTCATACTGATAGAGGGGTATGCAAATCAGGAAGACACGAGAGTGCCCCTCTTGTTTGGACATGCCCAATCCTCATTGGAAAGAATGTCCCTTTTGTATAGGAATTAGAAAGAATAACGGACATATAGTCACACGCAACAGACATAAACTGTAAAAATAAAAATAAAAGAGTCGCATAAACATTAGTCAGTTTCACTCACAATGTAATTGTCATTGTATTGTACCATCATGTCTGGTGAGCCTACATAGTTAACTCCATTTGTAATACTGACAAAGCTTTTCAAGTGGTTTCATGTCGAGACACTGCACCCAACCAGGTGGGTCTAAGTCTGTTGTTTGCGTTGTTTGCTCCATGTCTATAGAAGTCTATTTAGTTAAACTTGGTACATTACAGCAAGAACCTGTTGCTATTCTGTGCTGGAGAGGATTTACTTTTGTTCCAGTCTTCTGGTGTTAGCAAGTTTTTGTGTCACAACACAAGTAATTTGTTCATTTATAACATTTCATACATTTCAAATCACTTAATTTATCTTTCGTTTGTTTCAAACTCTGACTTCAAAAATGGGATTTTAATGGCATTGTGTTTAAATGATAATGTTGGTTTACTGTCGTTTTAACAGAGTAAGATGGAGGAAAGTGGTGAGATGTCCCCCGCGCTGCCTCCCTCTCACGGCCCAAGCCCCTCGCAGACTGCCCTGCAACACACACAGCTCATGCTGACCGGCTCCCAGCTAGCAGGGGTAAGACACCTAGATTTATATATATGTGGACAGACTCAAACACCAACACACTTGTCCACCTGTTGGTGCAGCTTTGCTTTTATCTCACTTGCTTCATTTCCCTCTTTCTTTTTCTTGTCGTCTGTTTCCTTACTTGCATTTGCTTTTATTTGTCCTCTTTATTAACACTCTTCTCTTTATTCCTCTCCTCTCCTATTTTTTTCTATTTTTCTCTCCTTTCATCTCCCCTTCTTTTCTTTATTTTCTCCTTTTCTCTCTTCTGCTCTCTTCTCCTCTTCATTCCTCTCTTCTCCTATCCTCTCTTCTCCTCTTCTCTTCATTCCTCTCCTCTTCACCTCCTCTTTCCCCTCCTTTCATCTCCTGTCGTCTCTGGTAGCTGACAGCTCTGTTACCAGCGCAGCAGCAGTTGTTACTGCAGCAAGCGCAGGCCCAGCTCTTGGCTGCAGCCGTGCAGCAGTCAAGCGCAGCGCACGCCGCTCATGCCGCGCACGCAGCCGCCCAAGCCAATCAGCAAGCTCAGGCAGCCGCAGCAGCCAACCAGCATGCCCAGCAGCAGCAACAGCAGCAGCAGCAGGCGGGACAAACGGGTCAGCCCAGCCAATCCCAATCCCAGTCCCAGGGACAGAGCACACAGGAACAGACAGGCCAAAGCGTCCCTGTCCCGCCTCCTCCACCCCAACTCACTCTCTCCCAGCCAATCCAGCTCACCGCCCAGGTACTCTCCACCAATCTGAGTGCCCACACGAGGTTGGGATTAAACGGAAATCAAAACTAGGCGTCAAAAAACATTTATTCAAATAAAACAAAAAGGAAATTATAAAAACTGAAACTAAACTAAAACTGCAAAGAATGAGGCTAAAACCTGAAGTACAATGTGTTGAATCTCAATACAGGAGGTGTGTTTTCTAAAGGGTGAGAAGGTTTCTTGTCCCATGCGGGCTTCTCTCTGTTATTCGCAGCTGGTTGCCACTTGTAACCAGTTTCTTTGTAACTCTAACCTAATACGGTTTGTCCTGATTCCAGCTGCAGGAGACCACATCGTTCTAATCACTGTTCTGCCTGACATCTTCCCCTCCCTTAAACAGGACATCCAACAGCTGCTGCAGCTACAGCAACTGGTGCTGGTACCAGGCCACCCGCTGCAGTCTCCTGCCCAGTTCCTCCTGCCACAGGCACAGCAGGGCCAGCAAGGTGTGTCTTTGTATGGGAGGGATATTCGTTCCCACAATATCACCATTTTATCTGATTGCGGTGGGTTTTATAGGGATCATGTTTGTATGCTATATCACGTATATTGTGTATACATGAAGGCTATATTGTATTATTTCACCAGGACTCCTATCGACACCAAATCTAATTCCGCTACCTCAGCAAAACCAAGGTGGCCTGCTGTCTGCACCGACCAGACTGGGACTCCAAGCACAGGTAAGGCCTCTCAAAGGATACAAGTAACCAGTGAACATTTTTAGAGGAATCATTTTCTACTACGTTCCTCTCTGTGGTTGGTCTATCTATAAAACAATAGCAATACAACCTACTCCCAGTTCACAAAAGCATTTTTACAACTGTACAAAACTATTTGTTTATTTGGTTTTCATTCATATTTGAGGAGGATCCAAGTACTGCAGTTAATTAGTAGACAAGCGAAGAAACAAGCTTTAAGCAGAAGAGAAAACCGCAGAATCAAGTTCAATATTGACAATATTGGCATTGATTTCCACTCTTTCCCTATTTTAACGATCCAAGCGCATGGTCTAAAGTGCAGGGCGCAAGTGCTTTCAGGGCGTGTACAAATCCACTTTTGCTAGTTTAACACCGGAAAAAATGGTCGCATTGCCAGGCGCAAGGTTCAAAAGTACCGCTTTACTAACCCTAACCCTAAACCCTAGGTGTAAAATTAAATAATGAGAATCTATTGGGCCTTAAAGTGGAACATTCCATTTTAATTGGTGTTTTCTAACATTCCCTAACTTGAGATGATTGTTTACAATCCAGAAATCATGTCACACCTGGGGCCAAATCTCACTGGCTTGTTTTACTCCATCATTTTTTGAGAGATTTTTTGGCTAAATGACAAACTGTCAGACTGACAGATTAATTCCATTATTCCTTCTCCTGAAATTGTTCCAGCCCGTTCAGGCAACATCACTGGAAAAACTGTAATTTTATAAAAGGGAACCTTTAATCGATTCTCTCTCTCTCTCCCTCCTTCTCTCCCTTCCTTTATGTCTGTGCCCTGCTGCAGAGAGATAAGAACATGGAGGTGAGTGGAGGAGGCGTGACGGCGGTGCCAACGGTGCCCTCTCACCCTGAGGAGCCCAGCGACCTGGAGGAGCTGGAGCAGTTTGCCCGCACCTTCAAACAACGACGCATCAAACTGGGCTTCACACAGGTGGGTTGAAATGTGTTATGCTGTATGTTTTGCATGAAAATTAAGCTCATTTTTATGCTAATAGAGGCTGTTATCAAGCCTCCCTTAAAGCCTCTAAGCAAGCTAGAATGTTAAAATCCACACTGTTCTCCAATGTCATCATTCAAAGAGGGTTTATGTACTGTATGTGGCATAACTATGTGACATAACAGTCAGTGTCAAGGACATCTCTAAAAACAGAAGTATCTGCTAATTATTGCGTCTCTGTTTTCGACTGATATGATTATACAAATATCATACCTATTGGCCCTTTGTAGAGCTATGTAGTGTTCATACAAGCTAGGTTATATTGTATTTTTTATAAAGCATTTAAAAGAGAAACCTGCTTGAAAATGATATTACAGAAGCAAATAATGGTAATCTTCTTTCTCTCTCCCCCAGGGTGATGTTGGCTTGGCGATGGGTAAACTGTATGGGAATGACTTCAGCCAGACCACTATCTCTCGCTTCGAGGCCCTAAACCTGAGCTTTAAGAACATGTGCAAGCTAAAGCCACTGCTGGAGAAGTGGCTTAATGATGCAGGTGAGACAGGAAGATTCCTTTAATGTTGAACTGCTGGACAGTGAATGTGTTCTTAGATTGGCAGTAAAATATTATATACAGTATATACTGTTATGTTACTTTACAAATTAATATATATTACAAAGCCCTTGGAGTTTAGATGAAGTACTATTTATGAATTCATCCCGGCTTCAGAAGGTCTTCCATGTTACCTTTGTCAGCTGTTCGGGATACAGTTAGTCCGACATTAACTGTGTGTGTGTGTGTGTGTGTGTGTGTATGTGTGCAGAGACCATGTCCATAGACAGCACGCTGCCCAGCCCCAGCTCCCTGTCCTCCTCCTCTATGGGCTTTGAGGGTCTGCCTGGCCGCCGCAGAAAGAAGAGAACCAGCATTGAGACTAACGTCCGCGTGGCCCTAGAGCGCGCCTTCATGTCGGTAAGGAAAGGAAAATGATGTATGCACTGTTTAGTATTGCAAATAGTCAACTAAAATGATCAATTAAAAAAGGAAGTCGTTGAACTGAAAATAATTAACATCTGCAGTTTTTTTCTTTAAAATCTGTTTATTTATTTTCTTTTGTTTGTTTATGTTGTTGTTGGTTATCACTAAGATTTTTCACATTTTTGGAGTGAAGGTTGTGATTTTAGAAATCTCCCAAAAAAATTTCAATCAATTGAAAATTAACGTCACTTACAATTACAATGAAGTTAATGTAAGTCATCTTAACATCAAAATGCACTTCAGATGTTAGCGATAACTGACTATAGTTGCTAATTCTTAAAAAGGACACTTCCTTTTTAATTAGCAATCATGTCTTTCATGCTGCTGCCAAATGAGATGAACAGAGTCGTGTTGTTCTGTTGAACTGAAGTGTTGCTCCTTCCGTGTAGAACCAGAAGCCTACCTCTGAGGAAATCCTGATGATCGCCGAGCAGCTCAACATGGAGAAGGAGGTGATCCGCGTCTGGTTCTGCAACCGTCGGCAGAAAGAGAAACGTATCAACCCCTCCAGTGCCACCCCACCCTTGCCAAGCCAGCCCCCCACTGCCCAAGCTGCGCACAAACCCTCCTGCTACAGTACCCATATGGTACGATTCGCTTAGCACTCACCACTTTCTGACCACAACACCCCTGTTGGTTAATTTAGAAATGGTACAGTCCAAAATGTCTTTATTGATGGAGAGCTCCAGTCAAGCACCTAATTCTTGTACATAGAGAGATTAAAATCTTATTCCACACATTTTATTTCAGAATAAAATATTTTGCATAGGTTTCCTTCTTTTATCAGAGCAAATGAAGATGTTCAAATACAATTTGTGTGACTTCTAGACTTGAATCTGTAGAAGTCACAAAAATATATATCCATGAGGAAACTATGTGCACAGTAATTATTTAATCTCTGTATGTACTGTACATGAAACAAAAGTCTAATACCCACGTATCTAGATATGGATTATTTTTCCCAAAATGTAACCCCCATCTTTGCCTACCCCCCTTTCACCCCTCCTGTCTCTGTTGGACAGATGTCCAGTCAGCTGTCCCAGGCCGTGACCAGTCTCAGCAACACAACAGTGACCACCTTGTCCTCTGTCTGCCCCCTGACCTCCAGCCTCAGCTCCACCCATTCCTCCCTCAGCTCCACCCACCCCTCCCTCAGCTCCACCCACCCCTCACTCAGCTCCGCCCCCTCTCCAGTGACCCCTCCTCCCCGCAGCACAGCCAGCCCGGCCACTCCCAGCCACAGCACACTCAGCCTCAACACAGGGTGAGCTTACAGAATAAACACACATCCAGGGCCATCCTGGGTTTATTTAACCGTTAAGCAACTGGAAAAAATGCATGTTTGGTACCATTACCAAACATGCATACCATGGCAGGATACCATGGCAGGATAGTCTAGTGGTCTAAATGTTGGACTCCCAGCCAGAAGGTCATGGGTTCAAGCCCCAGAGTTGACCTATCTGTAAGCATCCTTGAGCAAGATGCCTAACCCCTATCTGCTCCATGTGATAACAGCATGTGACTTTGGATAAAAGTGTCAGCTAAATGACCTAATTGGTACCATATTTGGGCTATGCTTTCCATGGCTTGATTGATATTTATTTGACTCAGAAACTGAGAGTTTTGTTGTCATTGTTAGGGCACAACAACTGACGCCATCTGGTTAATTGGTTTATATGATTTGTGACATCATAATTGCAACAGCAATTGCGGCATAGGACTGCCTGCCATCAAGTTGGGATGGCACCTGTTCAGATTCATTACACACACCCTCACCAGATGTAAAGATCTAAAGATCTAAAGGGGCAGGATAGTCTAGAGTTTCTCAACTGGTGGGTCCCAACCCAAGAGTGGTTCAGGAGCTGGTGTGGAGTGGGTCGCGGATGTGTGCTTCGGCTCTGTCAAAAAGTAAAAAAAATGTGTTCAGTTTACCGAACCATGGTACCCTTTTATTTTGAAAGGTGCGTAGGTGTTTTGAACAGTGCATATAGACATTGTGGATTGCTGCACAAATTGTTTTGTGAAAAAAATGATAATGTTTCGGAAATGTAATTATTTTTGGGTTGTGACTTAATGACCAAGGACAAGAAAATGTGGGTCCTGAGGTTAGACCAGTTGAAAATGCACTGGTCTAGTGGTTAGGATGGTTGACGCTGACCTACCACTGCTGAATAAATATAGGTAAAAGACTATCGCGAATACACATGCCTCAATGGTACATCAAGCAACCACACTCAACCACATATTAACATAATCATTACCACAAACAGCACTGCAATACACAGAGCTGTGTTCACCTCACAGTTTGTAGCTAAACAGTGGATGCACATTCACACAGATTACTTTGCACACACATACACACTGATTTCCCAAAATACAATTGGGTGCCACTGCTTCCGTGGTGCAGCAGTGCATTCTAACCCTGTGTGATTGTGTGTGTGGTTCTTGTGTTCACAGCTTATGGCGTATGGGTAAAAAGAACGGTGACGTGTCTAACTACATCACCGATTTTGCTGCAAATTTGAGGTGAAGACGAGTCGCACACACACACACACACACGCACACACACACATACAGCCCGCGTTGACGCGTCTTGTCACATAGAAATAACGTTTACATTTGTGCTCGATACATGGAAATGCTATTTTATTAGCTCAGTGGCTGTCAAGGTGGCGGTTGGGACCCCACCCAGTGGTCGAGTGAAGCTTTTAATATTTTTAAATATATATATTTTTCATTATCTAGTTTATATTTATATTAAATTCCATGCACATAATTCTTAATTCTTTCTTTCTTTAATTAATCTTCAATTTAAGTCGTAACAGTGTTTCTGGTTGTTTATACTGTATAATGTTTATACTATATATTCTGTTATGTTACGCTATTAAAATAAGTGGTTCACAGAGAGAACCACTTTATTAACTTGTAAATGAACTGTACGACCTTATAAATGCGTTGACGGAAGACTTTTGTTTTCTGAGGTTCTCTCTTTTGCTCTCTGTGTTTGGGATCTCTTGGACATTCTAGTCAACTGTCAGCTTGCTAACACTCTTGTGTTGACTGATTCTGCCCTCCCTTGTCTGCTGCTAAACCTGCTTCTTTTTCACCTTTTCCCCCTCTGCCTGTCTGCATACATGGATGCTGGCCTGTGTATGGTTTGTGTGTGTGTGTGTTTGTATATGTCCATATGCGGGCATGCCTGTGCGTGTGTGTGTGTGTGTGTGTGTCCGTGTGCATGCGTGACACAACAGGAACACTGTGATGGGAGTTAACACAGGGATGAACCAAGCTCTCCTCGGTAACAATCCCCTGGCTACTATCCAAGGTGTGTGTGTGTGAGAGAGAGAGAGACATTAAAATCTACTTGGGCCTCTGTTAGGAAAGAGAACAGTGGGAGAAGGACGCTAGACTTAACGTCACCGTAATATACAGTATAGTCACATAATTTTGAGGTTGTGGTAAAGGTATAGTTTATTCTCTAGGGAAGCTATTAGGTGACACAAACTGTGTGCCACAGTGATCTGAAGCAGCAATATGTAGGCCTGCACAGTGATATAAAGTACAGTAAATTAATTCATTATAAACCATCGAGACTCATAACACAGTTATGAGTGGCAAAAGGCAAATGGCAAGCTAAATAGGTCATCAGTGAAAAATTAACTATTGATGTAAAGCTACAGTACGTAAGAATTTAAATATTTTAAACATTTAAATACTGTAAGCATGATGAGCCATGAATAATTGATTGGTTTGTTGACTGCTATTTGACTCTGCTACGACTACTTGAATCGGCTGTGTTCTGGTCTCCTACACACATAAACAAAAGTGAGGGCGCCACCAGGTGGCCTTGTTGTGTTAAAATCACGTCCCTGTCAAAAAAAAATAACGTGGCACTTCTGTTAACCCAGCACACTGACTTTTTACTCTTGTGGCCTCAAAGAGCTTTGACACAAAGAGCTTTGACACAGCCCATAGTATGCACAGTACACAGATAAAGGGTTGACATACATGTCTCTGTCTGGATTGAAAGATTGATGAATGTCCCTGTTTTCCTATTTGGTTTTATCCATTCCCATTGAGACCCATGAATCGATACTATCAAGTGTGTGTGTGACTGTGAGGGTATTTGGGTGTATGCAGAGTGTTTTATCTTTCCACACTGTCCTGTTCATGTTCCATGTTTTCATCTTTTCATTTCATCCAGTGAAATTACTTAGTATTTAATGTTTACCTACTCCCCTTCTCTCTCTGTCTCTGTTTCGTAGCCCTGGCAGCCAGTGGTGGTCAGCTGCCTCTTTCCAGTCTTGAGGGGGCCAGCAAGGTGCTTTTGGGGGGTTCGGGCGGCCAAGGGGGCCTGCACTCTTCTCTGTTCCTCAACCACCCTGCCCTGCTCCACATGGGCCAGAATACCGGTTCCGGATTGGTCAGCGCCGCCGTTGCCAAAGCCTCCCAGTCATCCCCCTTCCCCTCAGTCAGTAGCATTAGCCCCAACCCCTGCTCCCCTTCCCCCTGCTCCAGCCCCGCCTTTTCCTGCTCCTCTAGCGAAATGGCGCACAGCCCACCTTCTCTGGGCGGGGCCAAGATCGAGTGACCACACCAAAAGGGCCAATCAGAGAGGAGGAAAGAGGACTGGGAGGGAAAAACGAGAACCTCGCCTTTCACACCAAAGCTATCACTTTCTCTCTCTTGTGCTCTTCTTCCAAAGTTTTCTTTTTCTTTTGTTACTTTACTACGGCGCTCTCTCTCTTTCTCTCTCCCAGTCTTTCGATGCCAAAAATACACAGAATGAAAGAGAGGAGAGAGGGAGGGAGAGACACAATCGAGGGGAGAAGGGAGGAAAGGGAAAGATTGAAACCAAAAATCTTTATCTATCTGAACAGACGGAGAGAAGGCATCGCAGGACCTTTTCTGTGTCACTAGCCAAGCACTAGCGACACTGTCTCCACCCTGACTCTCTAAAGGAAAACAAACTAGTGACTAGAGGGGACGCGTGGCGACACGCAGAAACCAAAAATAAAGACAATTGATCACCTTACTACAGGACGAAGAAATGGCGGCAAGGGTGAAATTCTGAAGGAGGACTGCGTTTGCTTCTATCTCTGTTTCGTTTTGTTTTTGTTTGTTCTTCTCAGAGAGCTGCGGGTCTGAAGGAGGAAGCAAAGGGCAGATGATTTTAAACCAAAAATGTACCTGAGGTGGAGGTGGAGGAACACACAAAAAAGACGACAACCATACCAAAATCCCAAATACCAAAAAACCAAAAATACGGAGAGAAAAGCTTTATTCAAAAGGACGTGTAAATATTGAAGCTATCCAGGACCAGGACACTTCTGCTACTTATCAGACATTATCTGTTGTTCGCTACATCCACTCTGCCATTGATTCATCCTGTCTGTCCCGGTCCATCTGTCTGCCATTGACCATGTTGTTTTCATGCTGTATTTTTAGATTGTTTTGTAGAAAGGGTTGAAACTGAATGAACCAAGAGTCCCTGACTCCTTTATGAGTGAGGGCACTCATCTAGTACTAGTACACTTACCAGTACTTTTTTGTGTTGCTACAACTTCATAGGTTTAGTCTCTTCACCTACCTCTGGTTTAGAAAGCATACGTTAGCTTCTATGTTATTTTTTAATTCATTATTCCTTTCTATTTTTTGTTGTATTTTATTTACAAATTGATTTCTAGTTATTTATTTGTTAGGTTTAACACCCCTGCTCTTGTTGATGGTCTCATTGATTGTTTCAGTGTTGAGTTTGACATTTTTATAATTCTCCTAATATCTTCATCATCATCATCACTGTCTTCATTATACCCTGCTATCTTTGTTGTTGAGATCATGTTTTCAGTGTAAATATATCAAGACCGTTGCAATGGTGGAACGTAAACCAGAGAGAATCGTGAGCTGTCTTACACGGTTTCACATTTTGAAATCACCCGTTAAACACACCCATGGCTAAATAAACACGCCCTGAAGAAAACTCACCCACTTAAGCGCCGTTCGTTCTTTTTACCATTGTAAAAAGTATGAAATAGGACAGTGATTATAGATGGACAGTAATAACCTTTGAGGCAGAGGGCTAAATAAGTCAATAACGGCTACTTTAGTCACACATATCCCAGCCCTGCTTTGCCGATCAGTGTAAACGCCTCCACACCTGTCTTGTCTAGACATATTAACTGATTTATGTTTGCTTTCATCATTACTCCATCAATTCCATTTCACTTTCATTTTCCACCCCAGTAATTCTCGTTGGATACCAAAGCATTCTTAAAGCCGGGGCTCTTCTGCAAGGGAGCCCACCGTGACCTGACAAATGGGGGGCTGAGAACAGAACTGGACATGAGCGCTGTGAAGCCCCTGGTTTAATCCCCCTCCGTTTGATCCCACTTCCAAACACCCACAGGGGAAGCTTTAATAAGGGACTGGTCCCTTACTCTCAACCCCCGAAAAGGGGCCTGGTACGCCCCTTGTGTGGGTGTGTGCTGGGATGGTGGGACAATGGAGGAAGCGGGCGTCACACTTTTATAAGAGGATACCAAAAATTAACCCAAACCAAAAAAAAGACACACTCAACCCAAGGAATGACAGATACAAACCAAATATAAAAAGAAACGCAACCAAATATGGCTGGAGGGAAGAGGGGAGGAGGACAGAATGCAGGTTTTGAGAGGAGTGGAACCCCACATGTCTTAAAGTCTTGCTTTGTCATCTGCCTGTTAGCATAGTGGTTGCTCCAACGGTGTAGCACTAGCTTAGATGTAATGATGCACTACCAGGCAGGCTGACATACGGACGGACAGATTAAAGGACAAATGTTATCCCTCCTCTCCTCTGCCTCTCTCTCCAGCGTAGCTCTCTGGTCCTGGATGGAGCTAAACGTTAATGACCTCACTGAACTGAATCTTTTAAATCTGTTTTTATTTTTCTGTTGGTTGGTTCTGTTTTATCTCTGCTGTGTCTTTTAATGCCGTTTTATGTACTGTACTTTAGTGCTTATACTCATTTGGAATAACGTACTCGCTTACTTACTACAAAAGCTCCTTATTTTTTTCGTAGTCGTGCTAGAGATTTTTATCAGGTGGTTGGAAAAATACTGTGAAAATTTAGCTTCCAGATTTTTATTAGATAAAGAAACACACTTGTCTTGGCAGAAAAAAGACACATAAAAGGCCAAAAACAAAGAGTTGAAAAGCAAACCTTAAAGAAACCAAAAATTGAACCAAACCAAAAATGCTAGAATGGAACATAACAGATGAGCTAGCTTCCCTCCTTGCTCTTGCAAAGGGGAACACGAATAGGTTAGTCACAATTTGTCTGAGGTGTACATGTGTTTTTCTGTGTGTAAGTGTTCCTGGAAAGAAAATTTCTTACAAAAAAAATCCCATGATGTACATGATCTTTGCCCCAAAGATGGCAACAAAAATAAACACTTATACATGATTATACACATAGCACAAACCTTAGCCAAGTTGAGAATTGAGAGCTAAATGTATCCAAAGAATATTTGGTTTGACCCACACCAGAATACAGTTGACATACGAGAATCGTTCATAAACCAAACCTTAGATGTGCGGGGGGTTTGAACCTTAAAGGTGAAACCTTCTCTCCACATTGACTCTTAGACGGAATGTATAGTGCTTCTATAGATTTTGTAGGGAAAAAAAATCTATGTTCTACTGCTTACTTATTGCTAATGTATTAAAAGAAAAAACTTACAAAAAAGACTGATCTTAAAAAATGTTGATGATAATGACTTGATTTTAGACCAAAAATTTTAACTATCTCTCTTTGGACTTCTTTTTCTTTCACAAGATGATTTAGAATTTGATTGTACTATTTATTCAGGGTAGATCCGTGGATTTCTGTTTATATTATCTTTTCCTCTCGCTATTTATTTGTTAATTTATTTGTAGAGATAATTTTTTTACAGGGAATACATTTTGGGAAGTATTTGATGGACTGTTGCCCTAGGTTAAAATAATTCCCACTTCCTTAAACCAAATAATACCAGACATGCAACTACGGCTGACTGAATGGTTGGCCGTAAATATATTGTCTTCATTGAGAACATTCTCGTCTCAAAGGGGACGGTGTATGTATCTCATGAGAATGGGGCAACACTGTGTGGATGAGAACACCTCGTTATTTAGAGATTAAAACAGAGTAAAATTGCAGAAACTGGGAAGAGCCCCAGCCAGAATTTAAATTTAGAAATAGAAAGAAATAGAAAATGGAAAGTAAGAAATTCATATTTAGAATTTAAATTACATTTTGACTTTATATTTGTTTAAATACAAAATTTGACTTTGTATGTAGAATTAATATTTTTTGAATTCTTTATTTAACTCTTCATAAAGAGGAATAATAGCAGGAAGTTGAAATTTGTACTGAGAACAAATACGAAGATTTGTAGCTTTTGAGGTTTACTTGGAGACACAGTGCTGCTTCCTTCCTCTATATTTTCTCCTCATGGAGAACCCACTGAAAGCTTTACAAATATAAACAACCAAAATCAAAAAGAGGGAGAAGCGCCACCATTTTTGACATGCAAGAGGGAAAGAGGGAAGGCACGAGTGACGGGGGTTGTTAATTCCGAGCCTTATGTTAGCCTAAAATCTCCCTCTTTCTCTATTTCTCTGTTTTGCTCGTTTGATTTCTCTGAGTTGATTGTAACATGTTTTTCTCATCCACTAGGATGTAAAAGAGAGATAGTTCATCATATACCTCATATTCTTTGATGATAAACCAAATAGATGAATGCTTTAAAACCCGGGGTTTAAGCCGGGGGGCCGGGCTTGTGCGTGTCAATTAATGTGGTTGTTTGATTGGAACCAGGCAAAGTACATGTAAGACTGGGTCAAAGGTTACAGTCCAAACCAAGTTGGAACCAATCAAGTTGGTAACAGACCAGGGGTGGGATGACTTGCAAATAATCTTTGTTTGGGTTCAGAATGGACCAATTTCACAGCCTTACTGGTGTGTGTTCCGGTCAACAGACCCACAAACCCCTCCCCGGCAGTCTGCGTGGAGCTTTAAACACAGAACACAGCCTTGTCCTCACACCTGGCCTGTACTGCTCCCTCCCTCCCAACATGAACCACGGGGTTAAAGCGGCTCTCTGGCACAGATCTAAGATTAAGAACCAACCCTGCCATCCTAATCCTATCCTGGATCTGTGGCTCACTTCCCTAAATGTCTTCTAAATCAGTGTTGTTCAGCAACTTTACTTTTCTCCTCAACACAAAGCTTTATTACAGCGGCTGTCGGTAGTCGGCCTGCTTGTCTTTAGGGTCAGAAGACTTTGGGTGGTGAGCAGGGACATGCATTAACCAACGTGTGTGCGACTAGTGCATGTGAGACAGGGGGCGCCGTAGAGCAGGCTTGCGAGGAGTGGTTGAGACCGAGGTTGCTAGGTGACAAACACACCATTAATAATTCGATGTGTGTGGAGATGGGGGAGGCTAGAAGGAGAGGTGCTTGAATGATCAAATGGTGAAAGAGAGGACAACAAGTCACCTCTGTCACTCCAACCCACTGCCCTTCTTGATTTGAGTCATTTTTTGTCATTTTGCTCCCTCTATATCTCAGTTGTTTCCGCACCAAAGATGTAAAGTAGCAGTTTCATGCCAGCATGCTTTTTGGCAAGGCATTGAGGGGCTTTAGGGTCTTAGGGACTGAGTGTGAAAGTGCAGATCTCTGTAGTGGGGATACCCCCTTAGAGAATGATACCAAAGTCAATGCCCTGCTCTGGGACTCTGCAACACACCCACTCCTTAAAACCTCATGTTCAATCAAATATCTGTTAGGGAAGTACAGTTGGTACACATATAGATGGTACTTTAAAATGTACCCAGTTCCCAAACAAGCAACACAGACTCATTTGTTTGAGTTTGAGCCAAAAGGCAAAGAGAAATGTTTGGACGATACTGTCCAGAGACATCGACGAACAAATGATATGGAATGATCTGAGGAAACGAGAGATAACTAGAGCGGAGCAGAAACCTAACCAAAACAACAGTGACCATATTCACACTCTTCCACCTTCCCTCTTCCACACACAAACTCTCTTTCTCCCTCTCTTTTTCTTACTCTTTCTTCTACAATGCAGCTTTAGTCCAAAGGTTCCTCAAGCAAGACGATGCAAAGCGAGTCAGATGTTAAAGAATAAAACCAAAGAGCTTTCAGCCTTGATGTTCTCTCTCAACAGCTTCTCCACTGCAAACCCCCACCCTCCAATACATGCACACAAACACACGCACGCACTCTCTTCTTCTTTTACTCCTTTCCTATTTCTTTTCGCTCTCACCACCCCCCTACTCACAATCCCCCAGTCACCTAGCGATCCGGTCTGTTGAAGCGCTAACCTCAGCTATCCAAAGGGAAATAATAATAATATTGATGATAATTATGATCATGATTATGATGAAATGTATATTTTTAAGTATTTGTCATTGGAGAAAAAAAATAACCTTAAGCTCCTTGTAATTATGATTACCATGACTGATGACAAAGACGACAGTAAGAGATTGATGATGATGATTTTTCTTGGTATCTCTGTAGCTGTGCCCCCCCTCCCCCTCCCCCTCCCCCATCCCGATCCCTCTTAAGTTGACTTTGTCCTTTCTGCTTTGTGTGCTGCCATGAGTACCGCTGATAACCGTTCACCCACCCCCAAGCCCCAATACTCCCCATTCCTCCCATCCAACTTATCCCTGTCTGTCTGTGTGTATGTGTGTCTTTCTGTCTGTCACTGACTGCATGCATTTGCGTGTGTGTGTTGTGCGTCTCTCATGTGCGACAGCACAGCTGAAGCGACAGATAACAGGGAGTTGTGGGGGGGAAAACGTTAAAACACTGGAAAATGATTCTAGGAAGTTCTCTGAAACTGAATTCACTTATGCGTCAGGTGTTCCCCACTCTACCTGCCAGGAGGGATGTGAGTGTGTGTTGTTTGTCAGGTGGGGGGGTGTGTGAGTTCCCTGGAGCCATAAAAAGATTTCTTGTTCTTGGGTCAATATGCGTGCACAAATGGGCTGTATGCAGTCAACTGTCAACTGTTTGCTAACTTCCTCGTTTATATAGGCCATTTTACAACGGTCAATTTGTCTGCCGTGTTTTGTGTGTGTGTGTGTGTGTGTGTGTGTGTGTGTGTGTGTGAGTATGAATTGTGTGAGTGATTATGTAATTCCCATCATTCCTCCCTGTGTCCTCCATCGTATGAGCAGTTTCTACCCCACCCCTCCCAGTCTGTCTCGCCCCTCTTCCTTGTGGTAGCAAGTTAGCCTTTTAGTGTATTTATCTTGAAAACCAAAAAAGAAGAAAAATAACTGCTTGTTTCATTGTACAGTGTTGTTCATTTTAAGTCATTTTTGTAACTGACAGTGTTTCATTCATCCGAATAAAACAGGAGACAAAAACTGTACAGATGATTATAGTGTCTTGCCTCTCACTTCTACCTCTCTTTTGTTTGTCCACAGTCCACCAAATGTATTTGTCATACCAATAACCAGCCACACGAGGGGGCAGTAGGCTTTTTTATAGTCTCTTACACTTACCAAAAGAAGCTGTTATAGAGTCCATACGTACTGTAGGCTACGTGTCTACTGGGCTACGAGTACATCTAAAACGTTGATCTCTGACCTTTCCAAAAAACTCTTTATGAACCATCAGTAGTCTTAGAAAGCAGGGACATAGGTCATTTTTAAGGAGAGAGAGAAAAAAGCAGGATAGAACAGTCCCATCCTGTATCAACACAAAGTTAAGTTCTCACCTTGCAGAGCGGGTCTGGTATTTTATTTTTCTTTCTTCAGAAAATATAATATATTCATCCTTCTCTGTCTCCATGTCCTTTCTCCTGTCAGCTGAGTCATAGGGACATCTGTTTATTGACAAACAACATTGCTCGCTCATTCTTTATAAATCCCCAAGCCTGTTGGTCTGCCTGCCTTCTCAGGCTGTCCACAATCTTCCCATCTTCTTGTACGTCTCACTTGTTATCTCCAGCCTGGCCCCTTCTACACCCCCACGGTGTGCTACAGTAGGTGGAGGATTAGGGTGGGCGCTGAAGTGTATGAATGTGACAGATTTCTGACACCCACCTCCGTGTTGAGTCACGGTCGGCGAGCATGTGATCCTATCACCAGGGTGACTTGGGCAAATCTGCCGTGCTGTTTTTATGTTGTTCTAAAGAAGTTTTTTGCTTATTTTGTGGTTCATAATGCACTGTATCCATTTCATAGAAAATAATATGACCTGAGGTTTATAACTGAATACCTCTGGGGTAATGCTGTCTCTAAATGTGTCATCATTTTGTCCGTTAAGCCCTTCAGTAGGCCCTAGCTGTTTTGTTTTTTTATCATAGTTAGTGAAATTAATACGTTTTAGGAGGAGCATGGATAGCTCAAACTTTGAATAATTTAGGAATGGCAATCGAGACTGCCTTCCTAAATTAGCCATTACTCAAATCGTATTCTTAAATCACCTGTTGCTATGAAACAGTTCATCACAATTTAATGGGTTCACTAGTTACAGATGGTTAGCAAGGAGCAAATTATTTAGCTGCCGTGACAACCTCTGTTCATGCCATTATTGGTATAGACAACATTTAATATCATCCTCCCACCAGTAGCCAAAAACACTCTCTGTGACTTGCAAACCCCACACACTATGGCATCAATCTAGTTATTGGAGAAGCTACATATCTGGTTATGTAGGGGGTCAGTTAACATGGCGGTTATTTTTTTGAATTTGGAAGAGCCCCAATGAAGGTAATGTTGGCAGAGAGTTGGGCCTGGGCTGAACGGAAAGACAGAATACCAGCTGTCACTGCAACTGGAAACAGTGCCAGCCTGTGTCGATCTTTGTGTGCATTTTAGTGTGTGCGTTAGTGCCAGTGAGAGACAGTGCCAGCGGTGATGTGACGATAGCCAGATCTAGTATCCTAGAGCAGTTGTGTGCGTTTGTGTTGTGCCAGCTACAATATTTATCAGTGTTGTACTTTAACAGCTATAACACTCAAACTTTTATTCTGGCAGGCAGTATCCATCCCCATTTTATCCAGAATATTTTACTTAAAGCAATACTGAAGTCAAACTTTTCACTAATGAAAATATATCTTTATTTGAACCACCACAGCACTTGGTGTTGGTGTGCATACTGAAATAAATATTTGTCATAGTTTCTGCAAGTGATTTAAATGATCAGGGATATGTTCGTGAAATATTGATTTATCATTAAAGTCATTAAAGTATCGTAAGATACGGATAATCTTAATGGGGAATTTCTTTTGTCATAAGAGAAAAAAGCACAGCAGAGTTGTTGGGTTAAAGTGACACAAATGACATCTAATAATATATCTCACACTAATGAAAGTGGGAATATTAAACATTATTAAGTGATTGACATAATAAGTATCATTCAATTTATGATTCAGTAAACGTGATTGTGAGGGACACAGCACAAAACTAAATGTATTATGTCAATTATGGTTAGGTCAATGTTTAGATATTTGTATCACTGTTAACAGAAGTATGGATTATGGTGAGAATAAGGCCTCTTTACGAGTCAATAAACTGGAGTCAACATCTATGCTGTATCAATAGTTAACTTACAGTTGTTTTTAGCAAATAATGAGAATAATATTGTATGTTATATAACACATTAAAGCTTCACTCCTCAATTGCATTAAAGTGCCCTCAGAACACCATATTACTCACTGAAGCTATCCACAAATGTGGCTGGCTACTGGGGGAGGGGTAGAGAACGATGTAGGGGAGCTGTTGGGGGATGAGTAGAGAGAACAATGAAATTGAGTGTTCCAGAGTTCCAGTGTTCTTTTCAAACTTTCTTTGAATGAAAGACAGTTGGCCTTGCTATGCCAGTAGCAAGGTGTACACTCACCTGAGGCTTTAAATTCATTCCTCATGTTTTCCCTGCCGTCAGTTCAACAAGAGGTACCTCTGACAAGTGATGCCTTTGAAAACAATCGAGTGCTTCAGGGCGAAGAAGAGACAACTGTGTAATAGGCATCAAATCAATTTATTACAGTAAGAGACTGTTTTGTTTTAGCTACTCGTCGGTTTTTATGCTTCGCTCCGCTATCACCTTGTCAAGAGATCATCAGAAGAATGAATGAAGGCAGGCTGCCCACACTCTATAGAAATTCACAGTGGAGCTCGAGGGAGAAACAGGGACACGACAAGTCATTTTGTGTAAGTGCCTCCGACTCAATCGCAAACAAACCACTGTGGGACACATAACACACGCTTACGTACGTTCCGACTGTACCCCCACACACAAGCAAAGAAAAACATGCAAGCTCACATGCACGCCAATAGTGGGCACAGCAGGGAAGTCGACCGCCCAAGCATGACACATCACTCTGAACTCCCACTGCCTAGAAAAACCCTTCTCCTGTGGTTACACTCCACTGCTATACACAGCTTGGCACTTTCGTGGCTAACTTAGAAGATAAAGGCATTCAAATTAATATATATTTATCCCCTCTGTTTGTACAGGAGTTAAAGGCACTCTCCTAGATTTGAGTCCAGAATTTGTGTCCCTTTTTGGTGGAGAAATGGCTTGCACTCCTCTGAACTCCTCACCGGTGATCCTTGGCTCACACCGTCCTCTACCACTACATCTATAGAAGTATTGTTGATTGTTGATGAGGTTGTACTCAAGTATTGGTTTTCCCTCAAATATTTGCAGATACAGGATTATACACGATTCGGCAAAGAAACAGGACTCTGCTGACATGGCCATGACATCTGTTGTTTACCGATTATGTTGTTTTTCTGGTTTTGACTTGATTTAAAATCAGTCAAAAATATATTGTACAATCCAAATGTAGGAGTAAAAACATTATTTAAATGTAACAATAGGTCTAGGTCATTCATCAAGTTTCGATAGATGTTTTCCCAGATAGAGCTACTCAAAATTCACAAACTTGTCAAAACTTTGATAGGCTCCAAACAATATGATTAATTAAACCACCTATAGGTCCCCTGTAAAGAGATCCTATCCTATCGTTGGGCCTACATGTACTGTATACACACACACAACATCTCCCAGGAGTTATGATGCATGTTCAGTTGAGAATCTGCAGAAGGAGAAAGAGAAGAAGACCTGAGCCAGCAAACTCCACAGTACAGTGTTGCCTGCAAGTCAGAGGAAATCAATCAATGACAGTAAAACAGCACCCACACTGTGTATGAGCTCACTGCACATTGCTTACACAAGGGACCTATAGCACTGCTAAACAATCACACACACACACATACACACACACAAAGACGTGAAGAGGGAGCCAACAAAGCCATGATGATGATGATGATGATGAACACCACTATTATGACACATAGCTATGCCACCCACAGTGCCTGTGCAAGGGCACAGCACATTAAACAGAGTGAGTGTAGCACATGCTCTCTTGAGGGGCCTCCCCTGCACTGGCGTGTAACGTATGACACATAGCTGAACCACCCACAGGCCTGCTGTCTCCCTGCCCGGCTAAACGGGAGGGGGTAGCGGATGAGGGGTGTTAACTGAGAACAAGGCCAAGGAGAAAGATTCCAGTCCGGGTGCCCAATAGGGGCACCCTCCCTGGGCGTTATTTCCAAGCAGGTGTGATCACTCAAATGTGCAAGTTTGTGTTTTGAATGTTTAAATATGGTGTTAATATTATTGACCAAAGTCACGGCGATATGCGCGTGGCAACTCAGATTGCGGCGTGCCCTGTTGCATGCCATACCACTCAGGGTTAAACATGGGAAGTCATGTTTGAAACAAGCCTTCAGATGCAGGTGTGGCTCAAGCAGACATATGTTCGGCATTCAGCGCTATTCTTAGCATGCGATGTGAGCTTGGTTTTGTATTGCTCTAAAGCTGATTGAACCTGGAACTGGCTGTAATTGTATATAGACTGGAACTTTACTCATAATAATGTCTGTTACGTTGCTATTTATGGCTGATTGATGTAGTACAATAATGATTCAGCCTCCTGATTCATACAAATCTTTCCATTTGCTCTTTTATAATGGGGCATCTTACATCATTGGCCAGAGTGACGTGTTTTCCCTCCAGCAGCAGTGGTCCACCGATTGGTCCACTAAAGAGGATAGGAGCAGCTAAATCTGCCCCTATGGGCCCACATTCTGTCTATGCTGTTTGCTTTCAAAGTGATAAGTTACCATTTACTTACCGTAGGTGTCGCCAAAATCACCAACAGATGCAAATTGTAACTCTGGGTTACTTCCCTCTGCGTTACAGCTGAGGCGACGATGACTAATTGGGGTCAGATTACTGTAACTGTACTGTAACTGTAACATTGGTGCGAAAGGACCCGGGTGCAGAGGATGTCGTGCAAAGCCTATATTCTAATTTTGGACTTGCTATGACACCTGTGGGAGAGGGAGGGGAGGGGAGCGGGGATAAGAAGAAAGATTTGGTGAGCGGAAAAAGGGCTGTACAGGAGGCGAGGGGGTAAAAAAGAGAGGGAGAGAGAGGGACGAAGCAGAAAGAAAAAGGAGATGGGGGAGGGCCGTGAGGGGTTGCGGAGGGCGTTGAGAAGAGGGAGAAAGCTCACAGGGCTGTTGCCAATAGGAAGAGTTTGTCTCCTCCTGTAAGATATGGGAGACAGTGTCAACACACACACTGCGCCCAATATAGCTACTGTCACACAGCCAGACATACTTCTTTCTCTTTCGCTCCCTCTCTCTCCATTCCTCCCCGAATCCTGCACCCACCCCCACCCACCCAAATTCGCCTCTTCCCCCTTCCTTTCCTCCCCCAGCATGTCCATCAATGTCACGTCCCTGTAGCTAAATGAACAGATCTCTTCTTCCTTTGCTCCCTCCCCAGCCTTGTGCTCTCTCTTTCTCTCTGTATATATTACAGGTTTGACACCCTGCCAGACATTGGTTTAATATAACACACATTCTCCCTGCCTCTCGCCCGCTCTCGCATTACCCGCTCTTTCCAACACCCACCACCCAACTTTCATATGTGCACTTGCCGCTTCGCTTTTTCCATACTTTTGCCACCGCAAAATGAGCCGTTTTGTTCTTGAATAGCTCGCTCATTGCCATGGTAATCCAACAGAGGGATAGAGTGTGGTTTTTTCTCTGTCTAGGGCCTCGTTGATTAAAATAGTAACTCATGCTGGGTTTCTTCACGTATAGCCCTGAATCTGGATGGGGGAAAAAAACAACATACAACAAATGTTCAACTGCATCTTTTAACGAATGGATGCAGGGGCATTTGACTCATGGCAAAGTCGCTCGGCACTCTGGAGAAAGGTTCCTGGTTTAGCTTAGCTTCGTTTCCACATTTGTGTCATTCTTCGAAAGGGACACACCCCCGCCCCACTGCCACACCTTCCGCTTCCCCAACCGTCTTCCCTCTCACTGTCTTACTTGTCCTCCGTCTGTAGCCCCCCCCCCGTTTACACCAACATGTCCACCACACTGCTTGCTGTGGTAATCCCATTACTCATGTGTGAATACCAGCTGCGAGAGAGAGATGGTAAAGGTTATCTGAACTTGTGGAGAATTCTATTAGGTCAGATAGTAAATGTCACAAAAATGTACTTATACTGTCTGACACCCACACACACCCACAGAGCAAACAGTTTGAAGGTGACTTGAAGAGTGGCCAAAATCGGACCCCCTACGAAGGACGTGGAGCTGTGCGACAAAAAGTTTAAAAAGGAGGGAAAGGGAGGGGGTACTGGGGAGGGGGGGCTCAAAGAAAGAAAAGGAGAGATGTGCCGGCTGTGTTTCTGACGGTTGGAGAGGCGAGCTTGAAAATAAACAAGTTCTTTGATGACAAAGAACCCATTGACTCTCTCTCTCTCTCTCTCTCTCTCTCTCTCTCTCTCTCTCTCTCTCTCTCTCTCTCTCTCTCTCTCTCTCT
>JAOEHI010000008.1:4351287-4363221 GCA_025447815.1 Percopsis transmontana
CAGGTAGGGGTTACATGGTGCTATTACATGGAGCAGGTAGGGGTTAGGCATCTTGCTCAAGGATGCTTACAGGTGGGCCACCTCTGGGGCTCGAACACACAACCTTTCCATCTGGAAGTCCGACACCCAGACCGCTAGACTACCCTAATTACCCTGACACGCTTTTAGAGGTTCAGGGTCAAACGTGTGCGGACAGACCCCACTAGGAAGGAATAAGACTTTCGGCATTTAGCGTGTCACACGCAGGAGGGTGGGGTGGGGGTTCTGGTTGGGTATTCCCCCAGTAACTTCCTGACATCCAAATAAAAAGTGCGGTAAGGAGTTTCGCCTTCAAGGAGCTTGTAAACGAATGGGGGATATAGGGGGATATAGGGGGGGAGGGGGGTTAGGGCTCCGGTAGGGTGGTTTTGGGGAAACCAACCGAGGCTAACTAATCACAGAGTGCTTGAGAGAGCATTAAGATGGACGCGTGGAGGGGAAATGTGACACCTGGAAATTACACAATGTAATGGAATCAGCCAAGTGGTAAATGTAGCTTTTAAATAGGTTTTGTGTTCTCCATTAACTTGCCAGACACTGATTGGTCCTGACAGCGAGGGAAAGTGATGGTCAGCATGCTGACCTAACCCTCCCCTCAGTACACGCCCCTGCTGCATGCAGGCACGCACGCACACGCGCACGCACACACACACGCACGCACGCACGCACGCACGCACGCACGCACGCACTCACGCACGCACAGGCAAACAAGCACACTTTCCCCACTGTTGAGAACGGCAAAGTTGAGTCGTTTCTGGAGACAAATGAAGGTTTGGCTAAGAGCAGCAAAGGTGTACTCACACAGGTGAGGCTAGTGCTTTAACAAGAGCTCCTCTTTTTGGATTCACACATCATCCTTTCCACTAAACATGCATACGGCATAACACCGATGCAAGTGATAATAATGTATGATTTGCCACTACATGTGTTGCATATTGCCATATCATATTTTATTCAGCTGGCCAACTCGTCTAACTAACTAACTGCATGAGTGAGATTTATGATCTCATTTCTTAGTGAGACTGAATTCATCCTATTAGCGAGACAGACTTGGAGTTTGACCACATCTCTCACTTAGAGACCATATGAATGAATTAATGACTCTAGTACTGGTTTTTACATACTAGATACCAGTTAAAAATACCTATTAATATTCTTTAAAAGGTGTTTGGTGTCTGTAAAGTGAAGCCCACATTTGATTTCTTTTTGTTTTATTGAAAAAATCTCTTTTTTTTTTATTTTTAAGCATTTTCAACTACTATAGATTTATTTATATCTGCTGTATATATAATTTAACGACACCACACGTTTCATGAATGAAGTTAGCTGGAAACCGTACGAGCCAGAAACACGGACTGTAGACATGAGAGCTGGTTGTTGGCTGCTCTCTGCTTGGCCCCATTATTGCTCAAGGCTTAACATGTTCACTGTGGGGGGGACTGGACTGGTTCAAGGGGGCTTGTCCTTCGCAGGGCTGTGGAGCTCGACAAACCTCCGCATTCATGCCCAACCCCACAGCCTTTCAATGCAAATTTAGAGAGGCGAGGAAGAGAGCTCAGAGGGCTTTGCTGGGTGTGTGCAGTCTCTGCCTCCCTGCCTTTTACATTTCAAATGAATAAATGATAAAAGCCCACTTTTCAGCCTGTTGGTGTCTTTCCTCTCTCTCTCTCTCTCTCCCTCTCTCTTTCTCTCCCTCCCTCTGCTCTTTAATTTGCCGAGCTCCATCAATTCCCTCCCCGAGAAGCCCTTGCTTTTGCTGTGACTATAGCCTGTTTGCTTACAGTCCCACTTAGGAATCCAAAGTGGCTTTTGCATAATATCTAAAACTCATATTAAAAGGCTAATAGGACCAGTTGTTGGAACTGTATGCGGGCGGGCAACTAATGACATTTACTTGAGGGCCCTTGAGGTTTATGACAATACTCTGCAAAGTGCGGCTCGGGAAGTTTTTTTTTTTTTTTTACTCAGGCTTCCTTGCAAACGTGCGCCAAACCAGCCTTCTGCTGTTTCCACCTCTGCTCCCTGCCCTCAGCAGTCTGCGGTAAGCGCCATAGTCCGGGTGCATGGAAATAATGGGCCATTACTGCTTTAGTTGGAACAGTGACGGCCCACGTTTGCAGCATGGCGGGAGGTTTGTGGCTTCACCGTGGATTCCCTCGAGGGGTCTGGGGGGTAGGCTGTGTTGAAGTCAAACACCAATTACTGTAGACCCTGAACACTGGATGATCCACAGTTGTTGTTTTTTTTTTCTTATGCCATGTGCAATATCCTACTGCAGACCTTGTAACGACGTTCAGTCAAGATCCCCTGAGGTCCCCTGTTACAGACCCACGGCGAAAACTAAAGCAACCGGGCTCAAGAGTGCTGCTCAAGCTCAGGCTTGTCTTATAATCTTGCCTTTATGGGATGATCCTCTGTTAATAGTTCCTGACCTGCGTTTTTATGTTGTGTTATAATTCTGGCTTTGCTTGCTTTGATCTGCTGCTGCTTCAGTGCTGATTTATCTATCTGTTTGGTCTTTGTGCTTCTTTATCACCTTGCTCCTGTGCTTTAACAATGATTATGAAGGATGAAGACAGTTATTAGTTTATTATAATGTAGAGATTTGTTGTTTAAACCTTTGTGAAAGACCAGCTGGAAATTTGGACAACATTAATGGTACGCCCCTTTATTTGTGTCCAGAATCCCCTTTGTAACCATGCAGGAAAAATGTAGTTTGAAACATCAAGAGTACATGCCCCTACTCCTTCCTCCGCACTAAAGCCTCACACCACTCTCTACCCCTCTACCCCTACAGCCACCCACGCGTCCGTGGACCGGTGTGTTTCACAATATAAATGGCGAGCTGCAACAGGACTGGTGGGTTCTCAGGGAGTGTACCTTTAACAAGTACTGTACTGTAAGGCAAGGCAAGGCAGCCTTTCATTGTGGCAATTCAAAGTGCTGTACAAATAAGATATTGCAAAGAACAAATAAAAAGACAATTGATTAGGAAAATTGTAATTAAAAAACGGACAAATTTAATACAACAGAATAAAATATATATGAAAAAAGGTTAAAAAAAAGTGCAGCAAATTGCAATACCCAATGAATCACTGAACTAATGGCCTTTGAAAACAATTTTTGAGTTTGTGAAGTTAGAGCGTTTCCCCCTTAGTTCAGTTTCTTTTCACTCAGAGAAATAATCCAAGCGCACCAAAAGCATCAAAACAAACCACGTGAGAACCTTCAGTGGCAATTATCTGGGGGCAATATACCAGGCTAAACTACACCAGCAGAATGCCGAATTTACTTCGAGGGCACGTCTTGAAAATTCTGTACTGCTTGAGACTTTGTGGTGGTCTGTCTCTTCTATATAATGTCTCTGGTATTGTTCAGTAGTGTTTCTACCTAGATTTATGTTGTGTTGACATAATTAAATCTCTCTCCGTCTTCACAGCATGGACGTGACACTGAAAAAGAAAAAGTTGCTTCAATGTGAGTCCAAATTCATATGTTATTTATAGACTGTTCATCCCACAGAACTCAACAAAGACTTAATAATTGAGTTGCTTTCTTTGGAATGGCATGCATCTGTTATACAACACATGGATGTAATTTAAATAAACTATAACCAATAATGAGGTGTGACATGTTTACTGACACGTTTTTTTCTCCACTAACTTGTGCTTGCACCTGTGATGTGGTTAATACAGATACAATATTGTAAAGTGAGTTCGGTTTGAATGCACATGAATATAGTACTTACTTAAGTATTGTACTAAATTAAGTACTTATTGCGTGATTGTGTTTGCAAAATGGTGGTAGCCTTTCAGAATTTTATTTTTTATTCTTTCCTTCTACACAGCGATGAAAAGCTACACTAAACTACTTGTAGCAGACATAGTGATGAAATGAAAACTTCTGATTCAAGATAATTAATTTGGCCACAGAGGGGCTTGCAAGCTGAGAAAACTGGGACAAGGACATTAATTATTAATCTATCTTTTATTTCCATTACTTTCTTGAGTATCAGCTTTCTGAAATGGAAGTGCACTTCTAGCCTTTGAATATGAATAATTCAGAAATTATAGTTTGCAAACAGATATTTTCATTATTATATTGTTCTGTAATAGCAATTGTTTGTTTCATTTTTTGGCCTCAGTCATTTATCTGCATCTGTGGCCTATACATTATTTGATGTTGTCATGCAGGCTTTGTGCTTGCTCATACGCAGTAGAAGACTCACATTCATTTTAATATATGTGTTATTAATGTTTTACATTTATTTTTGGTTAGACTTCATGTGGAGTGTCCACACAGGTAACGTGTATGAACTGTTGAGTCCAGTTGAGTTTGACAGTTACTGCATGAGTAGCAGACGCAGTCAAACAACTGATGTCGATTGTTGTCAAACAACTCCGGATGTTCAACAACGTCTCGATTGTGCATTTTCTGCATCTCGGCGTCCTGTCTAAACACATCGCCTGTATCACAGAGGACATCACTTTGGTTGTAGCTAACATCTACAGATTACAACAACTCAATGCTAACTGACTGGTGCACAGTGGGCTCGGCAGAGCCGCATCTCTTAACAGCATAAAGTATTTATCCAAGAATATGAATAAAAACCAATGGCCTATTAAAATCCTGCATATACGTTCTGCGGTGCTGGTAACCGCTCATAGTTTCTCCACTCACAGTGCTCTGTATGTGAGTAGAAAGGCAATTACACTCAACATTTATCCAAATGTAACCCTTAATGAGATTGGCTCTTATTTTCCATCACGTTTCCCTTTTCAAAGCGGCAGGCAGAATTGTCCGTGGCTTGTGAGGAATTTGAATTCCGAAGCCTCGGAATGAGACGAGCCTTATCAGCGAAGACAGATGGGATTGTCGATATAGTTGACAGACACACCGATAACAGATTTTGGTCTTATCTCCAATCACTTCATTGGGTAGGAATCCTGCCAGACTGCGTCTTCAAAGCTACAAAAGGCCAGTAACACACGGTGTTCTGACAGATGGGGAGGCTGTGTTTTTAATAACCTCTGTGCCGCTGGGGCTGCGGGGAGGATGCCAGGCATGGGGGCGCAAACCGGGGACAACACCCTGTAGTGTCTTGGCGGCCCACAGCTGTAGGGCAACAGAGGGGGCATGGATAAGGTGACAACATCTTCCCAGTGACTTATGAGTAGAGAGAGAGAGCTGTTCCGCTAAATCCCATTCTGTCTATTTGCTTTTAAATGTTTACGGTAGACACAACAGAGTGCTCTGTTGACTTATTTAAATACTATAGCCAGCAAAATAAAACATTGTTGTTTGTTTGGGGCTTCATCACATGCTGCAGATATAGCGTGGAAACAAAGTTGGTTCTCTCTCTGAAGACGGTTATATTCAGTGTCGCAGTTAAATTCATCGGCTGCCATGACGTCTATAGCAACATCTCTGAGAGCTTCGATTAAGCTGAATGTTCCTGGTGCTAGTTTAGCCCCAGCTAGCATCGTGACTGATCTAAGCTCTATCCTTTATTTTAAATATGTACTTTCTCACCTTTCTTCTGTTGAAATCCTGTTTGGACAAAGCCTGGCAAAAAAATTTCAGCAAATATTGATTGCTCCATTTGTGGATCATTTGTGGCTCCACTGGCTATTAGTCAATTTTAAAAACGCTACTTTATACAGTAGCTACAAGTTGCTTTGGCATATGGGTGAAATCTTAACATTACATGGAGATCTTTGATTTGACGACTCTTCTGTGTTGATGAGGGGGTGTTGCCCATGCGTTTGAACGATAGCTGGAGCTAATATTTCTTCCACAAAAGGGGACACTATGTTCCATCACACATCACAGATATCAGTAGATCGACAATTGACAGCCTGGTGATTAATAAATAATGCATCGCTCCGCAGTACGATTTGATGGGAATTGTAGACTAGTTGTTCTAGGAGGCCCTCAATGTTTAATGGGGAAATGACGGGTGTTTATATAGCTACATAAAGGATAGATCTGCTAATTACTTGTACTGTAAAGTGCCACTGTAATAGGAATGAATGCAAAGAAGAAAATATGCTAATAAGAATTATGTTGTGGCAAGTATATGCAGTCAGCCCAGGGCATTCTGGGTAGAAGCTATTCCATGGTGCAAAGTAATGTTCTTAAAATAAACAATGGCATAAAGGCCTATTGGGTAAGATTATATTGTGTTAGGTTAATTATACGTTTTAATTTCTCTCGAATTTGTTTTCACTCACAGATCGGCGTGTATTTGAAAACGAACAAACAAACCACAAACAGATTTCATAGGACTTGCTTTTAAAAACTATACATACACTAATGCCATTGCAACAGAGAGGGCGGTGTGTATTCAGGAGGGATATACAGAGAACGTCAAATACCTGTTACCCTCTGCATTGGTCGTGTGAAGAATCCTCTGCAAAGTGACAGATCTGTTACAGCTATAGTTTTGCCTGCTTGTCTGATTGTGTGCAGCTGTTTTCACACTGTGGCCCTCAACGCCGACCTGTCGAGGAACGGCAGAGCACCTTCGACACAGAAGCATGCTGCATTATTAATTACTGTATGTGCACCCCTGGAGACACACTGGAGGCTTCGACGTGAGACGACAGCTGTCAGAGTGATGTTTCTCTTTGGGTTGGGCGGCTATATAATACAGTCCTGGAACGGGACGGAGGGGGGCGGGGGGGGGGGGGGGGGGGCACTGATATGGGCCAAGGTGAAAGGCTTTTGATGATGACTTTCCATTTTGTTAACGTTAATTCCTCTGCTGTCCCTCCCTCTTCATCCTGCCGTGTAGTTTCATGCAGCTTTGTAAGGAACAGCACTTGAGGCTATTTTGGAACTCATTAGTTTAATTGGCAATAAACTGCAATTATTTCTGCAGCTGCAAGCTGCATTTGTAAGCTGCTACAAAGATAGCTGTTTTAGGAAGTGGGAAGCACCACAACGCCACTGGATTTTGTCTTCTGTGTCCTGCGCGGCTGTCGGGAGGGTTCAAGTTAACCCCTCCCCCACACCCGCTTTGATAATAATTCATTCGTGGGCTTGTCTGAGGTTTTCCATGACTCAATAAAAAAAGGAAAAAAGATGAAAAAATAGTAAATGCGCTTGGAAGACCTTCATGCTCGAAGTTCATTTCCTCACACACACACACAACTGCCCACACCGGGAGCCGATCCCAGGGGCCGTGCCCCTCGTCTTTCGGCTCCCCCGGCTTCACACTGGACGTCCATTCATCAATCTCTCACATGCAATCATTGCACCTGTTGTGTTGTGGGGGTGTACGTGTCTGGGTTTGTTAGGGGAATGGTTATTGGTTGTTGGTGTCGTTGATACAACGCAACGTCAGTGTGTGTGAAATAGTTGAAAGTGTTGTTTATTGTCACATCACTTCTCTGTGCGCGTTCATTGTTTGTTCGTGACTCAGTGTTTGTTCTCGGCCACCTGTACTCGGCCCACTTCATCCTGTTCACAGTGCGTGACTGGTGAAAGGGAATAAATATAAATGAACGAATAATGCAGAAAATGTATGAGAACCATCCTAATTTAATCATTCAAACTAACAGACAAAGATAGGTAATGTAAGTTGTAAAACGTACAACTAAGTTAGCCCTGATGACATGCTGCTGTCATCATGACATATTCTCAGCTATTGACAAATGTAACACAGTCTTAACATTTTATGGGATAAGCATTGTCCTGGGCACCAGCCAAACAATGCTAATCCAACAATTCAGCACAGCAATTGACATGGCTGGGGCCGTTCGATTGCTGACAGATTGAGGCTCTGTCGAGGTACCCCGTTTAGGTTAATGTTGTTATTACCATCACGGCCTGGCCACCTTTCAGCTCTCGCATCACTTCTCCGTGGTTGCACAGGAGCTCAGTGCATACTTGTGCTTGTCACTAGCTTCTGTGTGTCTGTACACCGTCTCAGTATGGGCATTTACAGATGTGCGTGCGTGTGCGTGCGTGGGCGTGCGTGGGCGTGCGTGTGCGTGCGTGCGTGTTGTAAGCGTGCGTTTACGTGCACGTACTTCTAGTGTGCGCGTGCCTTAGGTGAGTGTTGGAGCCCCCCCGCGCATGTGTGAGTATATCTCTCAGGCAATAAGACCTTGGACAGAAGAGTAATTGATTCGGAGAATCTCCAAATCAATTCCTGGACAGCTGGGGCCGCGCAGATTAGAAGTGAAGCACAGACGGTCTGGAGTGCAGTCGGACCGAGCCGGGAGCAAAGAGTAATCTCAGGATTATAGACCTGGGGGAGATGTACCTGTTTTCTCTCATTTTTGTCCCTTTCCCTCTCCCCCCAGCGGTGACAGTCTATATTAGCGATATCAGCGCCCTGTTTCTGTGAGAGTGCATAGGAGGAGGCGACGCTGTGCGGACGACTTGGTGACTTCTGACCTTCTCAGCGTTTTTCATTAGAGAGAGAGGCCGTCCCAAGAGCACTGGAGCAGAGGGAGCAGTGGGCCTCGCCCCCCCCCAACCGCCGAAGCCGCTCAACGCAGCCTCTTAACCTAATGAAGTAAATAATGTAATGTGTTCAAAGGTCATTTGTGTAATTGTTTCGGTGCAGACCTTTGTCCTGTAGTTGGAACATATCTCACCGGGCCGATCCAATTGAGTGAATTAAATCACAAGAGTAAATCCGTCGTCTTAATGGAGGAAAGATTGGCCTCAGAACTAGGCGAAGAGGAGTAATTTTAAAGAGAGCTTTTGGAAGAGACAGCCCCACCGGCTGCAGTAGACAGAAAAAACGAATGGCGGTAACTTGCAATTCAAGCAGTGTTTGCAATTTGACTTCTGTCTACTTTTTTTTTTTTTTTTTTTACGTCTGCCTGTATTTTTTTATGAGCAGCCATGAAAAAAATACTGTATATAAACTCTTAATTAACTAGGGAGTTTGCCAGGCCCACCGCATCTTAGACAAGGGACAGGTGTGTGTATATGCGTGTGTGTGTGTGTGTGTGTGTGTGTGGGGTGGTTGGGGTGGTGGTGGGGGGCAGGGATATTTTCCAAAGTTTTAATTGTTTCTCATGGGATTTTAATGAACAATGCTACAGCTGAGCACCGGCTAGTGGGGCATTGCACTACAGCACGGCACAACATGGCCTTTTAAAAGCATAGCGCTCTCGACCCGAGATGGAAAAACGCCCTTTTTTTCTTTCCATTACTGAGTTTAATGTACGACTGAACGCGCTGTCAAAATGAAGGTGTCTGCAATTATGTCTGAAAAGGTCCCACCTTTTGCGTCGTGTCCCATTTTAATACACCTTGATAGATAAATGGTCATTGGGGCTCTTGGGCCGCAACAACTGTTGGAAAGATATTTATTTGCTTTGCCATGGCAACAGCTCTGGAATAAAGGGATGGCCTGTGTTCACCGAATGAAAATAAAGCTCCAGACGATGCCATTAGTTGGATGTAACATAATGAGGAGGGAGAAATGAGGCACCCATACAGTCGGATGCTGATGTCACCCATCCGACTGGCACCTCACAACACAGCAAACATCTTAAACAACGTTGTATTACGGGACGTTTCTGATCTCGTCTGCTGTACTAACAGAATAGTATAATAGGGCAGTATAAACAAAGACGTTATGTAGATTTAGGTTAGATGTACACTTACAATCCTTATTTTATCCTCCTTTCCTCCCTTTAAAAAATAAAAAATAAAAAATACTTCTTTCTACTCTGCTAGATCAGCTCTTAGAATACTAAGCACTTTACAGTTAACAATTATTTACTGTTTGACGAATGAATAACTTGAAGTGTGAATGATAACTTTTAAGGAATGAATGATAAACCTTTGAGTAATGTTGTGCAAATGCATAGGTGAAGTAACCTTGTGACATGATGCTGTCCTTATTCTAAGAGAATGTTATCTGCTTGCAAATGGTGGTTAACCAGTTCAACTGTTGACAAATGTACTAATTGTAAGTCGCTTTGGATAAAAGCGTCTGCTAAATGCTGTAAATGTAAATGTAAATGTTCATTATTAGATAGAAGGCAACAGGATTCAAACTGTCTCTTCCTGGTCAGGACCTGTAGAAATGGTAACCTTTTCTTCCCGCTACATAGTAATAGAATATGGAGAGCCTGTTTACCAAAAAGCCTTTCCAAAACGGTCACCATGGAGCCGGTTTCTCTCTCTTCTGTCTGAGGAGCTTAAAGGAAGAAAGCGAGTTTGAGGGAAACATATCTCAGTCAGCAGATTCCCTGCTGGGCTGAGTTGAAAAGAGCCTCCTCAATAGGTCTTGACTTCTCTCAGCTGTGTCGTCACATTGATGAGAAAAGTGACTCCAGAAGCTAGCCCATCTCTGGAGGTGAACCCTGGCTGCTTAGCATTACAGTAGATTTAAGAAGAGATAAATCCAGGTGGGTAAATACCGTTGGTGCCATGCAGCACACATCCTGCCCAGAATCCTCTCTGGCTTTGAGATAAGACATGGGTGGGACAGGTATTACTGCTGATGTAAACAAACCCGTGCTGCGTTCGCAAGTGGAGGGAGGGTGATGAATTCAGCTTACAGTAAGTTGATGTCACCTGATGTCTACTCTAAGGGGCCAATAATGAACGTCTCCCCCTTGCTAATTCACTCTTGGAGTAGAACTTTGAGGATACTGAGTGCACCTCTGTGAAATCTTTCGGTCATAGAGGTCCTGCTTTCTGACTCAATGTATAGACGGCATTACAGGCGAATTGTTACCTCAGCGCCGAGTAAAATTGTCTTGAAATGGATCTCTGCTCTTAGGCCCCAGAAGTAAAAGAATAGATTCCTGTAGCCCGGTTGAGAAACATCACTTCTGTGAAATAACAGAACTTTTCTGTTCTACTTTGAAGACAGCAAAGCAACACAGGATACTGCAGTACAAATACAACACACTACATATAATGCTGGGTTTACACATGGATGGCTGTCTTCTCAGGACTTTTTCCTTCTCTATTCTGCCTTTCTATGCTGGCTTAGCGAGCTGCATCCGAATATATGCAGAGCTGCTTGTGGTTTCTACTGCAGAAATCCCTGCCGCTGAGCCATTCTTTCAACATGGCTGGGAATACCCTGAGATTGGCTCTTCCCCCCGTCCCCCGTACCCTGTCCCCCGTTACTGTGAGGTGGTGGTGGTGGTGGTTGGCTGGGGGGGCTGGTGTAATCAAACCGGGGTTGATGAACCGGAGGCAGAGGTGTGGCTGTCCAGCATTGATGGCTGGTGGTGGTGGTATGTGCCGTGGTTGCATGTACTTATCAGATCAGATCTGGGATAAAACTGGGAATGGCTTCAATGTGCACTCCACTGTCTAATCCCAGGGTATGACAGAGCTATATGTTCTTTCTATGCAGATCAGAATGTTTACAGTATTAAGGATGTGTGGTTTGGACCGACAACGGTTCACAGCCAGTGGGCAGTAGAGAGCAACTTGGGGTCTCAAGGTATCACAAAAACTTTAAACTTGTTTGTCGCCGTAGCAGCCAGAGTAGGTCTACTACTAACTGGAAATGGTTGAGGTGGGAGGTGGGGGGCGGGTGGGCGGGGGGGGGGGGGTGCACACAGATCAATATGTACAAAATCTCTATGATTACTCGTACGTCGTCAATAACTGCATCGATGCTTCCAGCCTTTGTCCACACCAATCAGAAGGAAGTAGAATTGCAGTACCCATTCTCTCTCCCTCTCTTCCTCTCTCTCCCTCTCTTCCTCTCTCTCCCTCCCTCTCCCTCCCTCTCTCTTCCTCTCTCTCCTTCTCTCTTCCTCTCCCTCCCCCTCTCTCCCCTCTCTACCTCCCCCTCCCTCTCCCTCTCCCTCCCTCCCTCTCTCTCCCTCTCACTCTCCCTCTCCCTCTCCCTCTCCCTCCCTCTCTCTCTCCCTCTCTCCCTCTCTCCCTCTCCCT
>JAOEHI010000008.1:4370197-4380816 GCA_025447815.1 Percopsis transmontana
TGGACCACTAGACTATCCTGCCCCCTACTGACTGGGAGTCCAACACCTGGACCACTAGACTATCCTGCCCCCTACTGACTGGGAGTCCAACACCTGGACCACTAGACTATCCTGCCCCCTTTAACAGCATCTAGGCGCTTTTATCCAAAGCGATTGAGTATATGTGTCAATAGAATGAATGAGTGAATACGTCATACACCAGTCAAATGGTGATACATAGCAGTGAAATTGACATTTATTCATATGAACAAAAAAATGGAGACTTTAAATATACTGTTAAGGAAGAACTACTAGGTTAACACTCTTGCTATTGCTCTTGTCCAGCTTGCGACCAGCTGTCTTTAGGCGTGGTAGCCATATTTGGGCCTTCACATAGTTCTTCATCAAATGCCGTGCAGTCCATCTGCAATGCGCTGGAAGTGCCGCACATCCAGGTGCGGTGGAAACATCACCCAATGGACAACAGGGACACCTTTTATGCCAACCTGTATCCGGATTACTCCTCGCTGAGCTATGGGATCCTGGACCTGGTGCAGTTCCTCAAGTGGAAAACAGCCACCGTTGTCTACGACGACAGCACAGGTGAGCAAGCTCAAACTGGGAATGTTCCTACTGCCTTGACTCCTATGGAGTGTATTACAGTATACTCTGTACACCGTATTCGCTTCTTTAGTCAATTCACAATTAAATAAAATTCTACGTCAAAAACAAAAAATCAAAGACATGCGTACCATTGGAACTATTAGAAGTATTGCTCCCTGTTTGGATTGTATGCACTGCATGAGGCTGTTAGTCATGCGTTCATTAGTATGTATGCTGTTTGTGTCCCTAAGGTCTTATTAGACTACAGGAACTGATAATGGCTCCGTCCCGGTACAACATTAGGCTGAAAATCCGCCAGCTCCCCGTGGACACAGAAGACACCAGGCCGCTCCTGAAAGAAATGAAGAGAGGCCGCGAATTCCGCATTATCTTTGACTGCAGTTACCAAATGGCCGCCCAGATTCTCAAACAGGTGAGACAGTGAGACAGGCTACTTTTCACAGCAAGGGCCCTGGTTTTTTATACCCCTTCCCACATGCACAGATTGAATGAGACATTCCGATGTCACGGACTAAAATTTTGTCATATCAGGTTTACTGGAGGAAACTATAGACTCTATGGTTTATTTTTGTAAAAACTGATTGTTTTGCTTTGTTGTGACATCTTTCTAGATAGCCTCTAAAAATGTCTCACAGTTGTAGATCATGACGTGTTCTGTGGGGTCATTTGGATGTAGCACATCTGGGTGATTGTTTATGTGATTGCATATAATTTAGTATTTCTCAATGAATCGCCCTGGAATGTCTGTTTAAAATGGCTCACTTGCTCAGGGAAAGCTTTGTACAGAATATATTTTACATTCTGGTTTAAATGACATCAGTGACAGTATTATATCTACAGTAGGACCTGCAGGCCACATTCACTTCAGTAAGGTTTAGAAAAGACATACTCCCATCTAAAGCAATAGTTGGAAAACAATTTAAATCCTTTCATTTCAGCCTAACTTTATTACATCTGTAGTTGTTGAGATTTATGCAAAAGTATCACTTTATGCTCAAGCCTCATCAACATACCTTTTGACGGCCCTAGATACAATGAAAATACATGCCTTTTACATAGTCCAACAACCTGTCCCCTCTCCTCACCCTGACAGGATCACATGAACGCCGAATCTTCCTGTCAGGTTTTATTCTCCCTTCAGGTAGAGAGGGGGAAAACACTGGGAACATGGCAGCTCACACAGGCCTTCCTGCCGGGCATTCCTGGATTCATATCCCAGGTGCCTCTTAAAAGCACTGACCCCCTTTGTAATGGTCCCATTCTGGTGGTATTTTGTCTCTGTTTTTGTTTTACTCCACCATGGGTGGGGACGGGGGCAAATGGAGGTTTGCAGAAAGTAGGTTGGTTTAAAAAAAAGAAAAAGAAGGGGAACAGTATCCAGTAGCAGACGGATCTATATAGCTCTATATATATTCTCAACGTGGGGGTCAGAAGCTTATTATGTTTCCCCGGTGTTGGCCTGTGGGACTGCTTTTATGCAGCAGAAGGGCGTTTTTCCTAGCATGATTTGTTTCCATGGGCCACTGGTCACGACACCCTGAGAACCAGCCTGAGATCCGCCCTGAGAATCAGACTGAGAACCACCCTGAGAACCACCCTGAGAACCGCCCTGAGAACCAGACTGAGAACCGCCCTGAGAACCGCCCTGAGAACCAGACTGAGAACCGCCCTGAGAACCGCCCTAAGAACCAGGCTGAGAACCAGACTGAGAACCACCCTGAGAACCAGGTTGAGAACCACCCTGAGGACCACCCTGAGAACCGCCCTGAGAACCGCCCTGAGAACCAGCCTGAAAACCACCCTGAGAACCGCCCTGAGAACCAGTCTGAGAACCACCCTGAGAACCACCCTGAGAACCAGGCTGAGAACCGCTCTGAGAACCGCCCTGAGAACCACCCTGAGAACCAGGCTGAGAACCGCCCTGAGAACCGCCCTGAGAACCAGCCTGAGAACCAGCCTGAGAACCAGCCTGAGAACCGCCCTGAGAACCAGCCTGAGAACCAGCCTGAGAAACAGCCTGAGAACCAGCCTGAGAACCACGCTGAGAACCAGCCTGAGAACCAGCCTGAGAACCACCCTGAGAACAACCTGAGAACAGCCCTGAGAACCACCTGAGAACCACCCTGAGAACCACCCTGAGAACCACCCTGAGAACCAGCCTGAGAACCAGGCTGAGAACCACCCTGAGAACCAGCCTGAGAACCAGGCTGAGAACACCATCCTCTCTACATAACCTTGGCTTTACCGCACAACAGACGGTACAATCAAAGTCTGGCTGCTCGGCAGCCATCGTGGAAAGGCCCGCGGGCATTTATAAGCCCATTTATTTTACATTTTCTGATAAGATTAAATTTACCTCTCCCTTTTTTCATGATCGAAGAAGTATTTCCTATTTGAGTCACTGTTTCCTAGCAAATAAATGCACCTTTAGCTTTAATTTAATTTTTATTTTGTCTAAATCATTTTGTAGATCATTTAACGTTGCGTTGTCCTTATTACTATAATCTGGGGGCAGTTTATACTTCTACTAAGCATGTGCAAGGTCAGTGCAACCACGCGATTGGCTTAATATCGAACGATCGGCCGTTACAAGGCAGGCGATTGGCTATTTGAGGGGTGAGGGGAGGGATATGTGCATCCAACCGCCAACGTAACGGCGTAACGGACTTCTACCAAAGAGTTCTATTCAGGATTCTTTTAAGTTCTCTGTCTCTTCTATATACTGTCTCTTGCTTTACCGCACAACAGATGGTACAATTAAATGGGAAGCATAGCCACTGTGGGAGCGTGTCTTCTTTGAATGTAGATTTAGTAGAACAGGCGTTGGTGATGGGGGGGGGCGCTGGAGGTTTTGATGGCTCCCTTCCCCCCGGGGAGAGTCACAGGGGGGGCCAGAGCTTTTGAAAACCATTTTAAATGCATAGAAAAGCATCTAGCGTGCTTTCTCTTCTTTACTTTTGGCGCTGGCGAGCACACACGGTGTCACAATCTCCACGAGCGATTGCATCGCAGAGACTTTCCCGCGTGTTGCCGAGCTGCGTCAGTCAAGAGGCTCATTATAGCAGCTGTTGTTTGTAACTTTTTCTAACTAGCGATGATGAGTTTCTGCATCTCCCCTGCTCTGCTGATTGCGAAGTCAACTGTCAGATCATTTCAGAACACCCAGTGCAATGGAATGCCCCATTTCTCTGTTCTGCCTGTTCACCCACACAACCTGTGCTCTCTCTCTCTCTCTCTCTCTCTCTCTCTCTCTCTCTCTCTCTCTCTCTCTCTCTCTCTCTAGGCCCAGACCATGGGGATGATGACAGAGTATTACCACTACATCTTCACCACTCTGGTAATGTACCATGCCTGTTAATGCAAATAGACCCGTTTGTTCTCATCTCTCCCTGCCGCTGGAGTTTTCTGATGAATGGGCGACTAATTGCCAATGGGTTTTGGATCCGGTCCACAATATCAATTTTGTTTGACAAACTGGCAGGGTAATGGAGTCTTCAGTGTGCAGGAGTAAACACCCCCCTCCAGCGAGGTCCACAGGCGTCTCTGAGGTGTCTGCGTAAAGGCACACAATGGGGCGTCGATACAGAATGTCACTTCCAGAGTCTCAGCCTGGACAGGGGACACGATGGCTCTTCAGCCGATAGGATCTCCTTTTAAAAAGAGAACAGTGTCCCCTAATGAGTAATGTGAAGCTGGCGGAGGTGTTTTCACTGCTGCCTGGTCGTTTCATTTCAATCTACACCGTCTAGACAGATAGGGTGATCCAGTTAGACATCCTGAGGTGCATTGCTGAGCTTTGTGGATTGTCTGGCCGTTAATCCCACCATAGTACAGTGCAACACTCTCACCATACATTCTGGCGGTGGGAATTAAATCCTTGTGGATGGTACCATTCCTTTTGTTCTTCGCTATTGTCCCCCCCCCCCCCTCTCTCTCTCTCTCTCTCCCTCTCTGTCTCCCTCCCTCTCTCTCCTCTCTCTCTCTCTCTCTCTCTCTCTCTCTCTCTCCCTTTTCTCTCTCTCTCCCTCTCTCACTCCCTCTCCTCTCTCTTATTCTCTCTCTCCCTCTCCCTCTCTCCCTCTCTGTCTCCCTCCCTCTCTCTCTCTCCCTTTTCTCTCTTTCTCCCTTTTCTTTTTTTCTCCCTATCTCTCTCCCTCTCATTCTCTCTCCCTCTCTCTCTCCCTCTCTCTCTCCCTCTCCTCTCTCACTCCCTCTCCTCTCTCTTCTTCTCTATCTCTCTCTCCCTCTCTACCTCTCCTCTCTCACTCCCTCTCCTCTCTCTTCTTCTCTATATCTCTCTCTCTCCCTCTCTCTCTCCCTCTCTCTCTCCCTCTCCTTCTCTCTCTCTCTCTCCCTCTCTCTCCTTCTCTCTCCCTCTCTCTCTCTCCCTCTCTGTCCTTCTCTCTCCCTCTCTCTTTAACTCTCCCTCTCTCCCCCTTTCTCTTTAACTCTCCCTCTCTCCCTCTCCCTCTCCTCTTTCTCTCCCCCTCTCTCTCTCTCCCTCTCCTTCTCTCTCCCTCTCCCTCTCTCTCCCTCTCTCTCTCCCCCTCTCATTCCCTCTCCCTCTCTCTCTCCCTCTCTGTCTGTCTGTTTCTCTGCTTCTCTCTCTCTGCAGTCTTAGCCAGTCTGTTGTGATAATGCGTTATGACATCCAGTGCCGGGCATGGCGTGTGTCATCGCTCATGCTTGGCAGCGTGGCAATGGCATTGTTCTGCTGCCCGTCACGTTTTGTCTAGCACGCCCACCGCTTCAGGCGCAAGACCCCACAATGCAACAGCTTCACAGCGGACGGGACATAAAAATAATGTTTTCATTTACTTGAGCGTTAACTTTTAGAACTTTTAGATTCAATTCTGTTGTTTTTGTTGCTGCAGCCAAGCAAGGATTTCTTCCACGTAGGCAGTTTTGCCTGTTCGAAATCGAAAACAGACGCTAGATCCATTGGAACTGCGATACACAGTCACATGATGGACACACTATTAAGAAGATTACACCTGCCGGTTTCGTTTGATCCAAAATGATGAATACATGCATGGTGTACATGGCAATGCAATTTCCCCTTTGTGGGATTTAGCGATGTCCGTGTTTTATCTTCCGAGGTGAGGGAATGTCGACTTATTAGAGCGTGAAAAGGCAACGGTGTAGTGGTACGGGCTAATAACATCCTTGTCCTCTGAAATGAGTCTGTCAGACTCCAGCCTCAGCACCCTACAGGCTTATATCTGAGGATGGGGAGCGATACAGAGGCTTGCCCCCCTCTGTATCGCTCCGGCATGTTCTCAAGAGATATGTGGTGTCCTCTGATCTAGTGTGCCACCATGTTAAGCTAATGGCACCGTGCGTGTCCACAAAGCACTGCCGTGAAACTTTGTAATTTGGACATATGTTGTCATTTGAATAGTTACTTTATATTCTGGGCATGGAAACTTCATTCTTGGATGTAATTGACTGAAAATTGATTGAGAAGAAAAGTGATTTAGAAGCGGGAGGGACTTACTTTGATTATTATTTAGAAAGGGGAGTGCCGTACTTATTAAAACCTACGGTGCTGCAGCAAAACTCTGTGACTGGAGGCAAACAATGTATGGTGCATGTGCTTGTTCCCGCAGTGCAAACCCCACAGGGTGCTAATGAAATATCTATGTTCCTCCAAATGTCTTTCTTGAGCCCGCTGGCCCATTTCGACACATGTCAACATGGGACTTCGCACTCCAGCTACGACGCTGCCCCAGAAATTACAGTGACTCAAATTGAAGCAAATGTTTTTGGCTTATGCAGTACAGTAAGCTGCCGAGGTGAAACGACTGCGGCAATAATACCATGCTTTGGCGGAAGTAGTGTTTTTGTTATTTAGTCTAAAACTGAACATGCAAACTGAATCAAAGGTCTTGTAGATAAAATGTACGGTAGTTGTGTTACCTTCACCGTAGACTTCATCAGGTGAAATCAAATACGTTGCAAGCTATATGTTTTGTATTGAGTTTTCGGTGTCAGTTGTTTGAGGCTGTGTCACAGAGCTTTCTTTTCATTTCTCTTTCATTTTCGGTCTGGCAACACAATAACACAGCAGGTCAATGCTAAAAGGATATAGCGCAGTAGTAATGTGATCCTGCAACCAGAGGATTGTTTGTATTTATCTGCCTCTCTGCCTCGTATGCCGGATTTTATTCTCCTACACCCGCAGCCGGCCAAGGCCGTAAAGCCCTCAGTCCACTTTATTTGGACTTAATGTAGTATCTTTGTAATCATCTCCAGCATCCCACCTCTATTTCTGTGAGGACAAAGCCGCCAAGGATTCATTCGCGACAACAATACATCTCAATACCCCCCCGACACAACAAATGAGAACCTCTCCGTCTTTTATCTGCCTCCCTCTACAGGACCTGATGGCCATTGACCTGGAGCCCTACCGCTTCTGTGGCGTGAACATGACCGGCTTCCGCATCCTCAACGTAGACAACCCGCAGGTGGCATCCATTGTGGAGAAATGGTCCACAGAGAGGCAGCTACCTCCCAAGCCAGACTCCGGTCTCCTAGAGGGCATCATGACGGTATGTTTAGCTCTTAATGTTGACGTAGTAACCGGGAATGTTTCTGGGATTGACGTGTGCCTGCTAAAGGCCTTCAATAATGCACTAGTGAGGCTACAGTGCGCCTATTTAATACATCTTCACTACATAGGGAGACATGTCTCCCTAAATATCTTCATATGGAGTTTATATACTGAAATAATCTGTATATTGAGGCTGTCTGGTATTATTTCTTAATATTGGAAATACCAAGCACACTAAGCCCATACCTGCAACTGTTTTGTTTTCTATATATATCAGAGTTGTAATGAAAGCAATACCATTATTGGCCATTACAGACAGAATGCCATATTAATAACTGCTTATCAAATATGCAGCATAGTCCGCAGCATAGTCCGACGCTATTAAATGTCTATCCCATTCATCCACTGTGCTCTACAAAGCACATTTCATTTAAAGCCTTTAACAGGAGTTTAAATCCAACCAATCCAGTCTATCTCTTTGCGTACAGTGTTCTCCATAACCTAATAGCAATTTGACCTGTGGCCCATTGTTGATGTGCTAATGTATTTAAGACCACAGAACACCCCCTTTAGTTTAAAGGGACAATGTATATTTATTGGCCAGGCGGCCCAGGAACCATGTCACATACATGTGCTTTGTCCAATCACGGGCTCTGGGGATTTGCCTTCAAACTCAATGGCGGTGCGACTTTCGCCGAAAGTAGTTCATCGTGAAGGGAAAATTCTCGATTGCGTTTTGTCGGCTCACTGTTTATGTTTGAAACCCAACTGTAGTCCATAGGGTGAGGGGTTAAGAACAGTATAAGCCTATGAGAGCTGTAGGGGGAGTAGAGATGAGTGCGAGTCAGGTGGAGTGTCAATCTGAAACAACGACGTCTTTGCCATGCTGATCTCAACCACAAGGGCATTTCTGAACACAAATCGGTGAGTGAAATCGATTTAACCAAGGGATATCATGGTGACAGAAGGGGGCCGAAAGAAATGCTGAAACTGTAATCGCTACACACCGCATATGCTTCCCATTTAAGTGTACCATCATACATACAGAAATAGGGAAATGTGCCGATATTAGGCCTCTAATACCACTATATGTAAGGTAACCTTTTGTGCCTGGACAGGTCCCTGAAAGCAGGAGGGGAATCATGCTGGCAGATGGCTGCCCGCTGAAATAATGTTCACCCCTTATTCCAGACAGATGCAGCTCTGACCTATGATGCAGTCCACATTGTGTCGGTGTCTTACCAGCACGCCCCGCAGATGACCGTGAACTCGCTGCAGTGTCACCGCCACAAGCCCTGGAGGTTCGGAGGGCGCTTCATGAGCTTCATCAAAGAGGTGACGGGGAGGGGGAGGGGGTGGACCTTTTGCCTCGCAAAAACGACATTGAGATATTTGAGATAAATACTGAGATAAAAACTGAGATATTTACTCAGCAAATCAGTCTTGTTTACACAAAGCAAACAAAGCCTCACGACACATTTCAGAGCGCCGCTCTGTTATGACGTCTTTCTAAATAACCCGCATTCATAACCTATTTTCCCTGTAACCGTTGAAAGCTTGCCTACTACTTGTGTAATCGCCTATTTTCATCCACCCGGAGAAGTGATGGTGACAACCCACACGGTGGAAAATGGAACCATACATCACACATGCACGAGACCTCACACGCTTGCAGTTTGGCCTCGGGAAACCGGAGGGTTAGCTACTTAAAAGCTTTAATTAAATGCGTGCATGACTCTGGTCATACAGGGGCAGTTTGTGTTCATGTGTGTGTGTGTGTGTGTGTGCATATGTGTGCGGTGGTTTCACAGCATGGTAATCGGGGGCAGTAATGTGTTTTATACGCCCCTCATGGGGAATCAAACTAAGGAGTGGTTGGTAATGAACTCCATGCTCTGGAGGGAAAATGCATTAGAGGCGCTGAGATGTAAAGTGTAATTAAAAATGATACAAAAACAGCGATTGGTGTTTGTATTTTTGGAGCGTGGGTGTTTGTGTGGGTTCCGGTTTACTTAGGGTGAATGACAGGGACTCCGGGACTCTCATTTATATCACTATATTTCTCCGTAAGTGTTTGTAATGAATTCCTACATGACGAATGATAATGACATAATTTACTTTCAGTCCCATTGGGATGGTTTGACGGGTCGTCTGTCCTTCAACAAAACCACTGGCCTCCGCACAGACTTCGACCTGGACATCATCAGTCTGAAGGAAGAGGGACTTGAGAAGGTAAGTGTTTTCTTCTGTTCGTCGCCAAGATCGGGCTATGAAGGGTCTCAGGTTACCAGGTTACGAATACAGCAAGACCATTTCTCCGGCCTCTGACGACAACAAATAAATGACAGCAATAGCACGACCATTTATGGTGGCTATACATTTAAAAGCTACACAATGTCAACGGATGTGAGCAATGCGTTTGACGTGGAGCACAATGGGGATTTGACATCATTTACCTCCTAACAAGCAAAGCAAATTGGCTGTTCCAACATAAGCATAAGTTAGTGGGTCATAAAGCAAATTGGATCAGGGTACACTTTAATTAATGGTAATTTGAGGTGATGCCCAAAACGCTGTTCGGTGGTAATGAGGTGTATAAACACGTTTGAAAGAAAAGAAAGGAGGGGGTTGGGGTGGGGGGGCGTTAGTGATGTAGAATTTCTGTTATTCTTACTCAAATGCAACCCAGCCTGTCGACTTTAGCAGCTTTTACCACTCGAGAGCATTCATACATTATGAATACATCAAACAGAGATAAGTCCCATTATGTCTTCCCTAAGCACTCCCCTGAGGCTGGAGACGTTACAATAGCTGCGACTCTTCAGCTCGTAGCCTCGCCGCTTCCCAATGATCCAGCGCGTTTCCTGTCGCACCCCGCGGTGCATCTCGCCAACCCGCCGGTGGTGCCCCGTTAGTGGCAACGTCAAATCCCAGACGCGAGGGCCGCGGAGGGCCTCTCCTCCCCCTCAGTGCGGTACATCGGCTTTAACCGCTTGAAACTCTGAAGATGTGGACTTTTCTCCGCTAATCCCGTGTAATTGAATATTAGCCCAAGTTTGATCTTGTCCAGGAATTATGCAGGCGCCTCCTGAAAATAGCACAGGGGAATGTGCGCGTGTTCAATGGGAGGCCGACACAGATGCAGCCTCCCCCCGTGATTGCCCAAGTAAATAACTTTTCAATTGCGTCGGTAGCTAATCATGTTTAATTAGGGCACAATTAGAAAGAAAATATTGTGGAAGCATTATACTGATATTTTTGAATCTCTATCTCTCTCTCTCTCTCCCTCTTTCTCTCTTTCTCTCTCTCTCCCTCTTTCTCTCTTTCTTTCTCTCTCTCTCCCTCTTTCTCTCTTTCTCTCTCTCTCCCTCTTTCTCTCTTTCTTTCTCTCTCTCTCACTCTTTCTCTCTTTCTCTCTCTCTCTCTCTCCCTCTTTCTCTCTATCTTTCTCTCTCTCTCACTC
>JAOEHI010000008.1:4380916-4405874 GCA_025447815.1 Percopsis transmontana
GGTGAGTGATGACTCGATGACGAACAGCTGTGGTGGAGGTGTAGAGCCAGGACCGGGAACCACGCCCACTCAGGGATGACCAAAGGCAGGCAAGGAAACTGACAGGAGACACCGGGGAAAGACATGAGCGGCAAAAGGGAGGAACTGCACACTCATGACAGCTACTGCCTTTGACGGACAGGGGCTGACGAGCATGACTTAGGCTGACCAGGCTAGTGAGCAACACACCAACACATTGCCATGACAACCCTCACAATTAGTGCTGCTGTCCTTCAAAAAGATCCTATTTTTCACCCGAGCCCCCAGAACAGTGCATTAAGTTACGTGTAACAGTGGAGGCAATGGTATCTTCCACAATTTGAAATGCCTTCGGTAATCACCCTAGATTAGACATGGCATTAGTGGGACCGTCTGGTGAAATTGCATGAAATACCACAAGGCCAGCTAGGGACGGGTAGAAATTGACTCTCTTATTAGCTGCCTCTCTCTACTGCTTATAACAATAATGAATCCTTTGATGAATGCAAACATTAATACAGTGACCAAGTTCTAAATGATATATACAGTACCAGTCAAAGGTTTGACACAGACAAGAGTCAGAGTCAGTCGGCATTTGGGATCAGTGTGAATAATAGGAGCTACACGGCAACAAACTGTATTTCTGTCTTGTGTTGTGTTGTGTCGCCTGCCCCTTTTAAATCAAACTGAATGCCTGATCGTTGGAGTTACGCCACAGCCACACTGCCAGCCCTCCTATTGGGTCACCGGGTTCAGGCGTTAACCTCCTAGTCGGACAACTGCTCTGCGAGACACTAGGGATGCAGGAGGAGAGAGAGAAGAATCTGTGTTCACGGTTAACATTATCTTCTGCACCAATACTCCATAAAAATAAAAGATGGAGGTCTATTTAATGTAAAGGTCAACACATCACCATGGAGTTGTTGATCTCAACAGTTTTCTGTGCATTGTGTGTTTTTTCAATTACCTTCCCCCCCCCCGTACTTGTGTAACGCGCGCTATTTCGGTCCCTTTACAGAAATCGAAGGTTTCTACATTCGAGAAGATGTGGGCCTTTATGAGCAGCAAGCCAAGCACGTCGCTGGTGAAGTCTATTGAGGATGGAATTCAGAGGGTGCTGAAGTCGGACTACGCCTTGCTCATGGAGTCCTCTACCATCGATTACATCACCCGACGGAACTGTAACCTGACGCAGGTGGGAGGGATTATCGACAGTAAGGGCTATGGAGTCGGCATGCCCCTCGGTAAGACGTTTGTGATGCATTACATACATACAGTAGCGGCCTGTCGAGTCAGGCGTCTGATAGATGTGTGTTCATTTATTTATTTATTTCATTTTTATCATATCATTGCATTTTATATATTTCTACTATTTCAGTTTAGCATCTGAATCAGTAGCCAATAAGAGTCACACGTTTCCATTGCTACTTATAGGACACAAGTCAATGAAATATAATGTTTATTGTATGTTTGCATGTTGAGCTGGAATATTAAGAAAGGAGGCTGATTCAAGCCTTTAAATGAAAATGTGTGTGTGTATGTGTGTGAGTGTGTGTGTGTGTGTGTGTTTGTGTTGAGTGTGTGTGTGTGTGTGTGTGTTGAGTGTGTGTGTGTGTGTGTGTGTGTTGAGTGTGTGTTGTGTGTGTGTTGAGTGTGTGTTGAGTGTGTGTGTGTGTGTGCGTGTGTTGTTGTGGTGACCGTATTGTGTTGCATCCTCCACAATGCTCCCTGAGACACACTGCACCCAGCTGCCGTCCCCAGCGGGACTAAAGCAGGCGTCACGTTGCCCGCAGGCTCGCCGTACAGGGACAAGATCACCATCGCCATCCTCGGCGTCCTGGAGGACGGGCGGCTGCACGTGCTGAAGGAGAAGTGGTGGGGCGGGGGGAGCAACTGCCTGGACGAGGAGCGGCGCGAGACGGGTCCCATGGGCATCCAGAACCTGGGCGGCATCTTCATCGTGCTGGCATCGGGCCTGGTGCTGTCTGTGTTCGTGGCCGTCGCCGAGTTCCTCTACAAGCTGAGGAAGACGGCGGAACGCGAGCAGGTAGACCCCCCCCCCCCCCCGCGGAGCGCTTAGCTTAGCTTAGCTCGTCGCGGCGTTTACAGGCACACGCCACGACGTCCCTCCCAGCCCACAGCTGTGTGTGTGGGGGGGGGGGGCAGAGAGCAGAGTGAGCCTGTGAGCACCGTAAAAGGGAGGGGTAGTGAGGAGTGCCATCCACTCAGCTAATGTTTTCGCCGTGCTCCAGGGTATTTCCGGACGCAGTTTGAGGAGTAAACAATCATCCAATATGGAGTGATTCACTATTTATTGAACGTTTATGAAATGACACCAGGCTTTTGGGCGATGCTAATCCCATTTTTACCAGTAGACCTGCTAACGGTGCCTGTTTTATTGCGGCACGCAGCCTCTGAACCAAAGCAATGCTGCATTCATGGCTCGCAGTTCAAACGGGGTTTTAAAGGGATTTGCATGCTTTTAGCTCATCCCCGGGAGGGCTTGGCCACAAGAAAACATTGTTTACTTATTTTAACAACATTAATTGCAAATTGGAGCATGCAGAATTAATCCATTATTAGTCATTGCGAATGTCAGAATAGGACGGAGACTTCCGAAAACGCCGAGTTAAACAACCGTGGGCGCGTGTTTCGTGCGCTGCCATGCCGGTCACGGCGAGGAGGAACACTTTGTGTGTTCATTGCGTCTGACACACAGCAGCACCGGTGGACTGTGTGTGGGCTGCACGGGCAGGGGGTGTGACGTGACGTCGCTGACAGCCGCGGAGGCGAACCCACGGGCACACACACACCAGCGCACCGCCGACGCCCCGCTCTCGCGCCTCCTGCGCTCTGCGGCCCGTCGGCACCCTTCGCTGTCAGACCAATTTAAAGCTAAGGCATTTACCCCCCATCCCTTCCCCCATCTCGCCCCCCCTCCCCTCCCGTTCCCTTTTCGCCCAGAGGTCTTTGTGCGGCGCCATGGTGGACGAGATCAGACTGTCGTTCACCTGCGAGAGGCGGGTGAAGCACCGGCCCCAGCTGCCGCTCTCGGCCAAGGCGGACGCGGTGATCAACATGCACACCTTCAGCGACCGCCGGCTCCCGGGGAAGGACGCGAGCTACAGCACTGGGATGACCCCCGTGTTCCCCTGACGGTGTGCAGCCCGCCGGGGAAGGGCCTGCCGGGCCGGGGGCCGGGCCGGGGGCCGAGCCTACCGCTGCCGGAGGCGAGGGACAACGGCTTGGACGGCGTCGCCAGGTTCACCATCGCCCACGGCGACGCGGGCACGCTGACCAAACACGGGACGCTCAAAGTGACGGCGTCGGCCACGCAGGTGTGACCGCGCCCGCCACCGCGTCGCCAACCACAGAGGGAAATGGAAGATTTGGGAGGGGCCGGGGGGGGGCTTCTGGGACTGGCACTGTACACCCAAATCGTCCATTTTCACGTCTGATGTTTACGTGCGCAATGCATAAACACAAGGGATTACAGACCCCCGGAGAAGCGGCAGTCGACCGCAGAGACGTGGGATCTTTACCGGGCTATATGAACTGAAAGTGGACAAGCAGACTTTACGGAGCATGGCAATAAATGACGGACCGACGCGGAGAGTAAGGGCGGGGAGGGGCGGGAGGGGGTGGGGGTGGGGATAGTTTTCATTGACGGTCACTTCTGCCACACACATCACATCAATAATAGTGTATCAAGGTTTTTTTTTTCTATTGATTTACGCAAATGCCTAAATGGCCTTTGGCCCGCAGAAAAAAAAAGTTACCTCAAGTGTTGACCACCGTTGAATGGGTGACTTTGAGCCATACAATACACGATCTTATGTGATGGAGGACTCGTGGCTCGGATTGTGGGACTTCTAAGGTATCCCAGCATTGAACTGGCAGTCCACACGCCGGTGGAAAAACAAATAGAAGGATACTAGTCCACAGTGAGTAGCAATCTTGTCGAAGACGTCTAATTTACTACATTCGTGCACAGTGGGAATTCATTTCTGAAGCAGAAGGAAAGTTTGATTGAGCCATGTACCACAAATATGAGTTTCTTGTACCATGCCATCTTGTTGTGAAAATAGCTGCCATTTATTTGAGAGTGAATGGATTTCATGTTTGCTCATGTTTTGAACCGTTTTGTTCTTGGTTTAGTTTAGACCCAGTTCAAGTAGTAATTGCCAAAGATTCCCCATACAACAGCCCACTGCCAAACGACATTGAAAATGCATTATATACGGTATGGGCTCAAGTTGTTTTAGAGAGTGGTAGTTGAGATTGAGGTTTAAATGGGACAATGAAAGTATCTCATTATACTTTCCGGTACACTTTTAACCACCAGGCTGGTTAATGCGTGTATGTAATACAAATTTGATTCATGGTATGCTACTTTTTGGTATTTGCACTTGTATTAATAAATTTTGTCCCAAAGTATTACAATTGACATATTAATGTGAAACAAACAAACCACTCTCATCAAATAATAAAATGAACTAACTTCCTGCTACCATGCCATTATTATACATTTGATCCTGGTTTTAGCCATTAGTGCAATATGATATACACATCAATCTGTTGTAAAAGAACAAAACTAAAGTGGCCTTTTTTATGATGATTACCATCTTAAACAGATGCAGTCATATCATTGTTTATCAGTCTTCTGATAAATAATGTGTGTCCTCGAGAGCCAACTCCACATTTTTACAGTAGGCCTACGACAAGAAGACATTAGGTTGGTTTTGCCTTTTTAGACATTTCCCTTTAGACACTTATTTAGCAGTAAAAAGTAAGGCCCATAGAGTTTGACTATTACATTAAAGCTGGAAGTGACACAAATTAGTGTTTGTCCTAGTGATAAAAGCTGTTGGGTTGTTGTTGGTTTGTTGCGACTATTATGAAAAACTGTCTCTAGAACCACAGACGTCGTCACTGTAGGTTAGCATTGACTAGCACTGAGGATTTTCTCTTGTTAATTTCTTGACATGCACAGAGATAGAATTTAATGAGTGACTCAACACATCTATCGTTATCATACTGAAAGACAATAGGGTGTGTAGACAGAAGACGTGTTTGCCGGTTTTGTGTGTTCATGTTAATGCTAACGCCTCTAACTGTATATCTGGAGTCTGTGTGAGCCGCAGTTGACCGGACAGATAAACCTCTGTGAGGCTTTGTTTGATAAGTCGCGGCGAAATCTAGTGCTTCAGCTTCAACTATGTCAGTGATCTATGATTCAAAAGAACTCCAATCTGTACAATTTATCATTGGTTTGGTAGAGATTCATGGTATAAATGTTTATCACTTCCCTTCAGCTAAAGTAGAGTATGTAGATAAAATATGCTGGAGAAGATGTATTTTGATAAATTTATACTATTAAATGCATACATTTTGTTCACAGTAAAATATGATATAGATTATCTTTATTTCATTACAGAAGACTCTTTAATGCCCTTCTTTTACCCCACATTTCCGTACTCCCAAACGTTGTTTATTTATTGAATGGCATATATTGATCTATGATCTTCAAGAAGGGAATAAATATGTAAATCCAGTTTTATCACGCCTAATATATTTCTATAAGGTGAATATGACATTGTAATCTTGAGCTCCCCGAGATATTAGAAGACCTACCCTTTAGTGTAGGGTATATTTGATATAGTTGAATGGTTATTTTTCTTGCTACCCCATTAGGTCTTTAGCTGACTGCAGCTGATGCATACAGTAGTTATGCTATATTACTTTTATCCTCATGCGTAGCTTTTAATATACAGTACCTTAATTCTGAGACAGAAGTTTCTGTATTCCACCTCTGTAATGTGAAAATATTTGAAGATGAGGTCCTCATCTGAGGTCCCCCAAAATTATTTAAAATTACTACAGGGTTTCATATTTGGCACATTCGTTTAGTTTGGTTACTGGATATATACTCTTTTTTCTTTTTTTTAAATAAATTAATGTGAATAATGTCGTTTTCACAAAATTGTATGAAATGTGAGAGAAAAGTGTCATGTGTTTAGCGGTGTGGTATGAGTTTATAATTTCACAACATCCACAGCGATATGCCTTTTTTATGTAAACCTTCTTTTCAGTTGCAGCTTCTATCATTTGGCAGAGAACCTCTCAAACAATACCATTGATATGTTGGTGACAACCAGGGTTTTGTTTGTGGACATGCAGAATTTCTATGAATATAGTTTTTGTAAGGTTTTGTAAAAAATATTTTGTTTTCCTAGTAACTGTATGTGTTAAGATGACATTAGGATAATCAACAATCAAGTAAAAGATGGCGAAAGACAAAATAATACGGAGAAGCTATTGAATTATTTTCTTCTTAACACACTGTGAATAATTCAATTGTACAGTTTGCTGTATGGGTTATCTGAAGTTTTAAATAAAAAAAAATACAAACTACATTTCCTGTCTGACCTAATTGCTCTGTCCCATTTTGGTATGTCTTGGTGTTAGAAGAGGAAAGAGTTAAAAAGTTGAACCTTGAATTTTTCAAGATTTTTTAAATATTTGTTGAATCTTGAATTTTTCAAGATTTGGTGAATATTAATATAATTGCTTTGTATTTTGGAGACAATGTGACAATCTGCAAGCTCAGTCAAGAGTACCGAGTGCTTGCTGAGAGTCAGGATGCAGACGCACCCACAGGCTGCGACAGAGAGAGAGAGAGAGACAGAGAGAGAGAGAGAGAGAGAAAGACAGAAAGAGAGAGACAAAGAGAGAGAAAAAGACATAAAGAGAGAGAGAGAGAGAGACAGAGAGACAGAAAGAGAGAGAGAGAGACAGAGAGAGAGACAGAGAGACAGAAAGAGAGAGAGAGACAGAAAGAGAGAGAGAGAGACAGAAAGAGAGAGAGAGAGACAGAGAGAGACAGAGAGAGAGACAGAGAGACAGAAAGAGAGAGAGACAGAGAGAGAGACAGAGAGCGAGCGATTAACCTTGCTGACGTCTAGATACCAGACGCGAGTGTTAAGAAAGCCGGGGGAAACCCCGGGCCACGGCGTTGATAAGCGGCGGGCGCGTAATGAGCGATGGGCGCGGGGCTCGTGCCTAATGGGAAGATTTATTATCTCTCACCATCAATGAATCCCCTCGGACAGGCCGGGGCCAGCGGGAGTGCATCAGGACTATGTAAAAGAGAGAGAGACAGGATGGGCGCGGGGCTAAATAAAGAGAGAAATGTGGAAGGACAGGAGTACGGCAGGGAGGAGAGAGAGCCGCGGAACCAAATGGAAAAAGATGGAGTGAGAGAATGTGCGGAGGTTAGGGGGAGGGCGAGGAAATGGGGGCTGTAATGGGGGGCCGCACCACAGAGACGACAGTGCGGAGAATAGTAATAGGTTAAAAAGTGAATAATAGACAAGTGAAGGAAGAGAGAAGATTCTAATATAGAGGTGAAGGAGGTGTTGCATGAAATAGAAAGACAAAGAAGAACGGACGTGTAGAAAAGGAAGAGCAAGATGTCTGTAAGCCCCAGAAAATGTAAAGGTGCACCCCTCCCCATAACCCATATCCACCCCAGCTCACTGTTAATATTTAAAAATAAACAACAACAGCTGTGGGCTGTAGGAGGAGGGGTTACGACGGGAGCCTATGAGCTCTGTCCGGGGGAAAGGTAGAGAGGGTTGCGAGTTTCAAACCAAAACAATGTTTTTGTAACACTGGCTTCAACCACAAGGGGGGGTGGACACAAGTCAAGGCGTGTCCCTTTTTCAAATAGCGTTGGATAAAGCAACACTGAGTTAGTGACGGTGCCTGCTTTTGTAGAAGAGCTGCAAGTTAAACTTGTTGGAATACTGGCGCAGTAATTTAGATAGGAATCTCTAGAAATAGGTCAGTGGGGAAAAAAATATTTTAAGTGTGGTGCCTTAAACCATTTTGACAATCAGCTATTAAATGCGTTGCTATGAAGAAAATCGTACTTTTCAATGCAGACTGCATGTGGCAAGTGTAATTATTGCAGGGGTGGCTTCTAAGAGAAGGTGGGGATCAAAACACTGTGTTTCGATTTCAGCGTAATGGGCTTGAGTCTAAATGCCATAGAGTGGTTTTACATAGTTGTTACACAAGTTATGAATAACTTCTGCCATCATACGACATGACAATACTGCGGGCGTGCAGGAACGCCATTTGGAAGAACCATCGTGTACTTCATATGTATCTTGATTCAATCCATTATTAAATCCTCTACTGTATCCCGAGTACTAGAATCTACAGCCTGAAAGCGTTGGAAGACACGGTGTGACCCCGTTGTGCTTCGCTGCTCATGCATGCCGGTGGCGGTGTTCTCACTCTGAAGGCAGGCGTCCAGACTCGTCCCAGTGACCTTGACAGGGACGTCAGCACGTGACCTTTCTGCTTTGGCACCGCAGGCTGATGTGCTGGGGACCCGGCGGCCATACATCATCCACCAGTTTAAGGGTGAATGAATGCCCGACCCGTGCCATGCCCGTCTTTTGTGCCACGGAGCCGTCGGGTACAGAGAGACCGGTCTCAGCTGTAGCTGGTGCCTACTGGACCTCAGGATGGTATGGCTATGGTTTCAGCCGCATCCCGGGAAACCAAGGTCCCTCCAGAATAGCGTTTAGCTGTCAAAGAACATGTGAAAGTGCTCTGACTGGCATCTGAGGAACACGGCTGGTTTGGGCCCTTCGTGTCCGACACAAAAACCAGACGACGCATCACAAACAGGGCCTTGGAAAGGTCAGATGAAAGCTCCTTAAGTTAACTCCAGTGAACATCCGAGCTGAACCTTGTGTTGTCACATGATTTGTTTCTAAACAGATTGGATATTACAGCATGTGGGGTTATCAAGATCATTCTGCAGGCCACTAAAAGCTTCATGAGGACATTTCAGTGAACTAGTGCGTCGGCGTGCCTTTATAGCTTTTAATGTCAATGATTCCCCAGAAATAGAATGACAAATAGAAAAATGGCTAAAAACTGTCCAGCCAAATAACATTATTAACAATGAATAATTTATCAGTGTGTAATTACAGTGCACCATAGTTCTCCTATCAATATGTACCACAGAGGGAATACTCATGCATATTCTACTGGACGTAATGAGCTTGGCACTGCTTGCATCACGCCTGTACAGGGAGACACCATATGCTAGAATGCTGGAATGAGTGAAAGCTATTGTTTATTCCTGCCCCATCTCCTGTAACAGCAAATCACTGACACCACACACTATCAGAGCCATATTTCATACCGCCATGTTAAATTATCCATTTGACTTCAGGTGAAATGTGATGGTCGAGAAGTTGCCTGTGACATTCAGTACGGTACGTTAGACTGCTGTGTTTACCCGTAATAAAACCTTCATGAATATCAAATGCAAGATGAGATGCTAGGCAACATTATCAAGTGTGTACGGAATAACACCGTTTACCGTTTCCGGTTTGTCTGGCAAAAGATTCTTAAGATTGCATGGTGCAATTTTTACACTTTAGGAGTTGTTGTGCAAGGCAGGAATTTGCTCCCCATCGAACAAGAACTTCTGTTCTCTTCACTCATTTCTACCTGAGGAGAAAGCATCAGTGATTTATCCCAAGGTTGCCTGATGCCTACAGCAAAACTGTTTGATGTTTGCCGGGACCAGACTCTGCTTTGTTCCAGTGGAGGAAGAGCTTCTGCAACACATGATTTGCTATTCTCTATCAAACTCCAAGCCCACACCTCTACCCTTCAGCTTGGGGAGCAGCCAGTACATCTTAGTATGCTTTCATGTAAACCTCCCTGAAATTTGTTTACACCAAACAAGAGGTGAGTATGATACAATACTGTGTATGTACAAAGACACAACTGATAATAGTTCGACTTTAACCTTGACCATTTTCGGGTGGATGATTTTATGCTAGCTTCTTTGTACTGTTTTTGTTGTCATGTGTATGCTTGGCTGTCCTATCTACCTGTATTGGCAGAAAAGGTTTTATTTTTAAGGAATCCCTCCTACAGGATTTGTCATGAGGCTGTTGCACAAGTTACGTGTTAAAGATTATACAAGCTCCGGCTTAGCAATTTGATTGGACAAAAGTAGTGTTACTTTAACCAAATTGTACTCAAGTAGAAGTAAAATTACTTAGGAAAAAACTACTCAAGTAAAAGTAAAAAGTAGATCATTTAAAAAATACTTATTAGTTACTTAGTTATATTTGTATATATATTGTTACAAGTGATATTAAATGGAGAATGTATAGTAGTATGAACCATGCGATCTTGTCGTAAACAGCGCAAGCTTTCTGTCTCACACTGTCATCATGGAGCATATTGTACTCAGCAAATGAGGGTTTAAAATGTAGTTTAAAAGTATTTATTTTTCAACCTATTAGCCTATTATTTTCTAATTGGAACATTATTTTTAATAGATTGCGTTGTTTTGCAGGTACATTTTATTTTAGTACACATTTTTACACTGTACCCACCCCTCATGTTAGGTGGCCAATTCTGCAGTAAAATCTATTGTGAAAAACTAACAAATAACATGTATGTAAAACAAAAGATTAGTATGATCAGTTGGCTGAATGTCCCGTGCAGATTGTAACCGGTTGGAGTGCTGGTAGCCAGGGAAGACAGGGGACTTGTCTTTCTTGTGGTCTCTGAACAGCAGAATTACGTGATGGAAGCGGGACCATCTCTCGCTTATCTTTCTCTCTCTTCGAGGATGTTACATGGCCTGTCCCCAGGGAGGGAGCTGGAGGGTGTCTGCCTGGCTGGGTGAAAGTTTATAGGCTGTGAAGGCCAATTTGACCAACGGCAGCGCCAAGTCCAAAATCGCCATTTCACCTTCCTGCTAACTGTTGCGCTCCCTTTTTGGAACCTTGTAGAAAACTACTGCGTACACAGTCCGCTGCCTACATGTATTGTATGTTTGACTACTTGGGATTATTAATAGATGATATGGTTCATCATTTGGTCATCAGAATGCGGCGGGAACGCTTGGATCGGGATTGGCTTCATTTAGTTTGGTGCTGAGGAATCTGTGGAATCTGTGTCAAAGACGCCTGAGAAAAGTGAAGCAATATCCTGTAGATAGTGTTGCTACCCGACGATGAAACTAGGGATGATTCATCTTTAAAATATTCTATGGATCGTTGGCACTGGAGTTGTCAAACAATCCGTCCTTGCTTGCTGATTGTGTGTGTGTGTGTGTGTGTGTGTGCGTACAGGGTGGTTTTACTCTGCACAGTTACTGCTCATTGGGTCCTGCACACAATAACAATGGCGTCACAGTGACAAATAATGTATTAACGAGCTAAGTTTCTTAATTATCCATTCAATTTATTCTGGACATATACTGTGTATGATCTTCAGAACAGAAAATTAATTACTGTGTATTCAGTTTAATTGATCTTATTTTGATGTCTCATGTATTTGGTTTATGTTCCGTTTCAGAGGGCATGGTAGGGCATTTTTGTGACACATGGTAAACCAACTGTAAAACTGCTTCCATCTTAATATTGCACTTGTAAACAAAACCAAACGTGTAGCATTAAAATACCATTATTAACATTCAATAGGCGTACCTTAAGTGTTTTATGACAGTTGATTGCTGACTTTGGTTGTGCTAGGCTGGTTTTAATAGCCACGTAATGCTGCAGAAATGTTAATGTGTGGCCACTGAAAATATAAATTGACATCTACTTGCGGGCATTACTTTTACAGGCCCTCGGCCCGTGTGTTGTGTGGATGCACCAAGTGTGAAGGCATATTTAATTACAGAAAGTTATTGCTCAATGAGGCATTGTCGATGCAAGTTAAACATAAATGGGTTCGCACAGTATCGCCTCTCCAGAGCTACATGTGAGTGATCTAACGCGTTGATGAAAACAAACCGTTTTGGTGGTAAATGAAGGGGTTCACAACAATGCATCTGCAACAACATTCACACATGCAACGGCATTTAGTCGAAACCCTCCCAAGGACTTGTCACCAAGCGCTGCTATTGAAATGCGTGGGAGAGAATTGAGGACCCCCACCAACACACAGATACACACACACACACACACACATACACACACAGACACGCACCCACACACACACACACACACACATAAACACACTCTCCCCTGTGTTCTAAATCCTGGCCTCTGACTTTTCAAACCGAAAAAGAGGGCCGTTAGGAAACGATGGTTGGCATGGCGAGGACAGCACAGACGCTGGTGGCGGTTGGTGCCGTTGTTTACGGGAAGTCCTTCAAAGCAGGCCGCTGTGCCGCAGGCCGCATCCTAATGAGGTCATCAATAACCGCAACAGCTGCTCGGAGAGAGAGACCTCATCTGTGGAGCGCCGGATACCAGTGGCGCTCCTTTGACTGAACTAACGGCTCCAGAATAATGAGGATACACTGGCGCTGGTATTAATTGGTAGTGCTGAAAAACGTGTCAAAGTGAATGTGGCTAAATGTGTCCGAAAAATAAAGAGGGGCCCGTTCCTGCCCAGTGGTTTGCCTTTTGATAAAAATGGAACTCAATAGCTGCCCACGACATACGCCCCGTAACGGAGGAATTGCCTGGTTCTGATAGGTTGTTTGCTAGTGTGTGACCTTCTGGTGTTGATGGTGGTGGAGAAATCCGGATGAATGGCTTCTGCTGCTGGGCTTTCTTGCCCTGAATGTGGTGTATGCATGCGCCATTGTTGTGCAGCGCCCCACTTTTCACCCGAATCTTGATGTCTCTCTCTGCTGGAGAGACCCCACACACGCAAACGCACACACGCGCGCACACACACACACGCACACATTCTCATCTTTTTGAGTGATATTTGCAGCGTGACATCCATAACCTCCAAGACTTCTCTTCTTACGGGGCCGTTCAGAGTAAACGCTCACAACGCCGCGCCCTCCGCATGGTAGAGCGCAAATCTCATTTCAAAACTTACTTTCGTGTCGCTTAGCAGCGCGTGGAAGGGGCGGAGTCTGTCCTGCCAGCGCTACTGTTTTGCTGGCAGATCATCCGCAGTTTTGAAAACGAAGAGCGGTGGGAAGGAGAAGGCAGATAGAAATGTAACTAACGCCATACAGTCCGGTCAGAAGGTTATACTTTTTTTATCTCCACAACATTAATTAAACATACTAGGTAATGCCATTTGAATGGCAATTTGCTTCCTCCCTATATCGTTATAAAAGCGGGAAGTTAGGTCATACATTTTGGGGTATTCAGAAAACAACTGCAATCAATTGTCGCAATCAATTGTCGCAACCCGATATCCCCCCTCGCTGCTCAAGTGACGACATGAAACTTTTTTATCGCGGTGGCACACATATTTGGGATTTCGAGTTCTGCGCCCCCCGTTTGCGCGTCTTATCTGAACGGCCCTTTTGGCCTCCGCAGGTGTGTCCTCAGGGACGGGTACCATGACAACAGGATGTTCTCTCTCCTCCCGCTCTGGCTTTCAGTGTCTCTCGCCCTCGTCTAAGGTACTTTCAGCAGTAAGGCTTACTGCCACAACCATAAACGACCTAAACGGCAACAAAAGAACGACTATCATTATGGTTCTTGTTTTGACAGCTGCGTCGTGGCATGTGTCACTTATTGGCTTAACAGTAAATGCTTATGTGTAGTTTTGGCTCATGCTACTAAGCACTTTTCACCATGGCACAGGCGCTGAAGGGCCCCAGGTGTCATGTCAGTCAAGGTGTTGATCATTGTACTTTCGTCAAAGGACGTTTTATTATTGACTAATGTAACTTTAAATGGGGAACTTTACCTCTTAGGTGCGAATGTTCCCCGACAATCCAATTTTTGTGTTTTAGAGAAAGTACAATATATCACTGCCACGGCCGTGCAGTTGGGACTCTGTTCATACGTATCTGACAGTCAGTCCTGCTCAGATACGAAGGCTCTGGAAAACGAAACGACAGCAAGCACCAGCTTTTCCTACAGCACTTATAGAGTAAATACAATCAATACAATGCTTGTTTTCCTCTGGAACACTCAACTGCTAGCAAGCTTTCATGAGGCTTTATTTCCGGAGGACGCGTGTACTGTTTCAGAATTGCAGCAACATTAATGGAGGCTCCTTGATTTGCATAAAAATAAATTACAGTTAAGGTCATTTCGCAGATGCTTTGGTCCATAGCTGACTTACAACTACATGCTGCTATTGCATGGAGCAGGAAGGGGTGAGGCATCTTGCTCAGGAATACTTAGGCTGGGGCTTGAACTGATGACCTTCCTGTTCAGAGTCCATCCCCTAGACCACTAGACTACCCTGCCCTCTTGTGGTTTAGTCATTTGACCAATCATGCAAACTCTTGACACTCATTTATGTTCACCTGACACTGAAGGACGTTTACTGAATTCAGATGAAGTGGTCATTTATTCACAACATTACCCACCTTTTTTCTACAGACGTAATGTTTATCCTGGTGAGATCATGGGGATTTTGCAAGCCTATTGATTTGTTACACTCTACAAATCTGACTGGAAACTCTCCGGTCAATGTGGTTTGCGAGAGGCATTGCCAATATGTGTCAATCAAATCAAAAGCTGGTGACTGCTGTTGTTTGGACCACCTTTAACCAATCAGAACAAGAGCCATGTGATCATTTTTCAAACACAGGTTTAGAATGGAGAGTTCCCATTCTAATGAGCAAAGCCCACAGGCGTAACTTGCAAAGTCCGAATGGTTTGACCAGGTTAAATAATGTTAACAGATTATGTAATTCTGCTCTCTTTCCCCGCATCCCCTCTCTTTCTCCCTCCACCTACAGTTTTCATTATGATGCTTTTCGTGCATCAATGTACCTCATTTGTCCTTACAACTGAAAACTAATCACCCCCTTACAGCCTTATTTACATACTGGCAACAATGTAGTGCTGCCTGGCTGCTTGCAAGAGCATTACTGTTATTGACTACCTCCTGTAAACTGCTTGTGTTTCTGCTAATTGTGCGCATTGATAATATTTCAGGAAACTGTCAACGATGTCTCTTTTATTTACCTTGGACATTAGGTTTTAGCTTTTAAAGACTTAAAGGTGCTAGCTAGCTCTCGTTGCAACTCTCAAATCCTACCTACAGCACCTTTAACCATCAATATATGTTGCTGCATTGTAATGTGTCTAAGGTTGACGTAATACAATGTGATTCAGCCTGCTGCCAGTTGCCTTTCTATCTGCAGTTTTCATTTATCTGATGTCGTGTGTGACATTCCTGGAAGAATTATGTCAGTGTCAAATTGCAGTGGTTTTTGTTTTTGTATTTATTGAAGAAATTGTTTATATATATAATAACCAATTTGAAATGCCTATTTTTGCCTAATCCAGTGACTTAAATACTATTGAATGGGGGCCTACATGCGTCTCACAGGGGTTCTGCCCAAACAGTCCCGGCCACTGATTCAGTGTGCCACAGTATAAATGGTGTAGCTCAATCTGTAACGGTAGGCAAATTGATATTGTGACATGTCATATATTGTCATATCGCCAACACCTATAGTTCAGTCATACCACTCTCGTCTTAAACTACAAAATCAATGTATTAGGACATATAGAAGTATGCTATTGAACCATGTATCTTTGGCGGAATGGCTAGTTCAGGGGGCTTCTACTCATCATACTGGTAAGTGTGGATGTATCGAAGCAGCAGCTTTATTCCATTGAATAGGCCAGCAGCAGACATGAAATTTTAACAGCAATAACATGATGGTAAGCATGTATGAACATATGAAGATAGGTGGCAGGATAGTCTAGTGGTCTAGGTGTTGGACTCCCAGCCAGAAGGTTGTGGGTTCGAGCCCCAGTGTTGGCCTACCTGTATGCATCCTTGAGCCTTGAGCAAGATGCCTAACCCCCTATCGGCTCCATGTAATAGCACCATGTAATTGTTGACAAATGTACAAATTGTAAGTCGCTTTGGGTAAAAAGGGTAAAAGTCTCTGCTAAATTCTGTAAAATGTAAATATTCAATCATGATAACTTAAATACAGAAATATGCATACACATTATACCTGTAATAGGGTCAAGCAATATCTAAAAACAAACCCTTAATATCCACGTTAGTAAAGAAAGACATGTACAATAATAGGTGGAGGTGGTGGGTGTCTAACTGATGCTACGCTTAATGCAGAACTAAATGTATCACTTGGCTCTTGCTAACTGCAGGTGGTGCCAAAATGACCCAAACTGGAAAATCAAACCGTAAACTGGACTGAGAATAGGTGGAGGTGTAACGGGCTGCCTGACCTCTCCTTGTCCTCCGTGGTATTGTTCAGCGATACTTAACATCATAATGCTGCTATTTATGGCACCCGTTTAATAAGGCAGTATCTCTGGATCGATCCCACAGGGCCGGCTCCCCCTCTGGCCTCTGTATCCAACACACGGTGGCTCTGATAACTCAAGTCCCATTGATTTTTCTTTAGGCAAAAATAGCCAGTGCAAAGGACATAAACTAAAAGTTTCGCTCGTGTCCACCTGCTTCGTGCACCTCATAGGTTGTATTATAGAGCCTGAGATTTCCTCCCTAGTTCACTGTGTAGGTTGGAAACACAACTGTGTCGGGGGAGGGTCACTCATTTCAAATTTCAAACCGAAACAACAATGTTTTTTTGTAACGCTGGTTTCGACCACAGGGGCAATTTCGGGACACAAAAAGGGAGCGCCCCTTTTATTGGAGGCCCTTTGACAGTAGCAGGTTCCTCATCACTCCAAATATACTGTATTTATCGGTGCGATCCGTAAGTGGCTGTCAGCCATGTTAACATTTATTTTCGGGAACAATTTGTGCTATCTGGTTGACGTATAGCAGCCATGTAAGCGCCATAGTGTGCACAATGCATCTTGTGGAAGGCATGGGCGTGGCAGGGCGGGGGGGGGGTTGATAGAAGGCTGAGATGATAGGAGATTACTGCCTCTGACACAAATGGAAATAAACAGAATAACGGGGGAGGGGAAATAACAGAAAAGTTAATGGTATGGGTGCGTTTATGAAAGGTCTTAAAGGGAGGAAACAGAACGCTTGGGGCGGGGTGGAAATGGAGTCACCATAACATAACAAATGGTAGATAGGATCTCGCTTCCTGAGTTGAGGAGGAGGGGGTGGGGGGGAGAAGGGGGCGACAGGGAGTAATGGATTTCGGTGCCTGGTGTGATTAAGGGGCTGTACTAAACCTGAGATAATGCGGCGATATGTGCTGGGAGCTGCCTCATGCCGGCTGATCGTAATCACAAGACCCAGGAGAGTGGAGGAGCCCTCGCCTCTCTGCAGCGCATGCACCCGGCCCAACACGCCTGCTCCAGAAGCAGCTACCACCGTCTACGGCCAAGAAAACGTAATACTCCACCTGGTTAATACGCAACTGATGCTGTAAAGAAATGCATTAGGTGTTTCTTCTTAACGCGAATGGACTGCGTCTGCAAAATGGAGTCAACTATTGTCAGCTCATGCTATTTGAGTAACATCAAGTAAAAAGAAGTTCACCCCCTGGAGAGAATTAGCAAAGCAAAGTAGCTTCAGGGAGTAAATGAAGGCTCCAGCTGCTGACACGAGTCTTATATCGTGGCCCTTAGGTTTCACTGTGCCGTCGCGCTTCTTAATATTAATCTCAATCAATGTTCCGTGCTCTAATGAGAACACTGGTTTCACACTGGTAAACGCTCGTTGGCCTGGCAGATCAGGATGAACTAAAAGTGATTACGGTCTTATCTGCCTCTTGAAGGTGACAACATGCCCCAGCACCAACACACTGCGACCCCAGCCTGTGCTTAGATCTTACCCATGCAACAACAGCGTCTATTAAACTAATACGGCTTCCCCCCTAATAGGCAAATGCCACTCCGGGACGAGTCAGGACGCCTATTTCAAAAGGCCACAAGAAAGAAAAAAAAAACGACCGGGGAAGCTTGTGCACTGCAGCACCTGTAGAAAAAAAGACTACTACTTAACTGATCCCGTGGGACTCGCTTCTATCTCAGCGCCATATGTCCTGTGCTCCCCAGGGATGACGCCTCAGGCTGCCCGGATCCCGTTCACTTCATGACAGGTTTATTAAACAGAACGCGCCTGACAGCTATATGCTGTACCACTTTAGCCGCATTGGGGCGAGGTAGCGTAGCGACGCCATCCGAATAGTTAGCAAACGCAACATGTTCACATCGTCTGAGATGCTTTCAGGCATGGCTAGGTTGTGTGCGTATGCAGAAAGACAGGCAAAGAATACGGACCGATGCCCGGACTGTATTTGTACCTTTGTATATTTTACAAGGCAGCCATGCTTCTGGTTTTAAATTGGATCACTGGTAGTAAAAGTTCTAATGCTCAAAACGAGGTCCGCAGCGATTAACCTCATTCGTATTCCAGTGGAATTCTTTCTTCTTTCTTGATTTACCGTGGACCGTGCAGCCTCACACAAAGCGTATGAAAGTATAATAGATTCATCATGACATGTGCCCGTGCCATATCTTTGATGGTGCAGAAACCCTGTGGTTTTAATGCTGTCGTTATTATTGAGGGAACTCCAAAGTGTTTTAACAGCTCCCCATGTGACAGTCAGTGGCGAATCGCTGTCAATGCCGATTAGTGTTAACAGCAGTGTGTGGGGTTTTCACCATGTTTCAAGAGTAGGCTATCTTTCCAAATTGAAGCCTGGACATTTGTAGCCTGTAGACTTCCGGTAATCACTTCATCTGCCCTGTGGTACGGACTACATAGACGTTTGAGATTGAAGGTATTCAACTGGTAGACTATTCTATTTCTGAAGGGGTGGAAAGATAACACCTGGGCAGATGAAAGCTAGGAAAGCCCAGAACATTTGCATCGCCTCCTTTTGAAAATTAGCCAATTCTGAGCGGCGGAAAGTTATAGCACTTGGAGGGAATGCATATTTAATGCTACTTGATTGCAGAGCGTGTTACAGGGGCAGAAAGTGCAGCCTATTTAATATATTACCACTGATCCCCCATGCACTGACACTTACAATATGATTAGAAATTAATTGCATAAATGAATAGCAAAGCTCATTTGTTTGTTCCCCCCACCCCCCACCCCCCCTTCTTGTTCATTATTGAATTAAATGGTGCAATCCAATTAGTGGTGTGTATGACCCCTTTCTTGCAGTTTGATTAAGCAAGTAAAATATTAAGGTTGATGCTCAGCCAAATTATGTAGCAATATAAATCCCTCAGATCGTGCAGTTCATTTTCCTGAGAACACTATGAAGTGGGGGAGCTATACATGGATCATTCAGGTCACAAATACCTTTACTGCATGAAGCCTTTTCAGATGTATTTTACATTTACATTTTACATGCGCAGCATTTAGCAGACGCTTTTATCCAAAGCGACTTACAATCAGTACATTTGTCAACAGTTGAACTGGTTAACCACCAGTTTTGGCGAGCAGATAACATTCTCCTAGAATAAGGACAGCATCATATCATAAGGTTACTTATGCATTTTTAGTACATTACTCGAACGTTATCATTCACTCCCCAAAACAGTCATTAATTGCTAGCAGCCTAAATTCCGGCAAAGTGCTTACTATTCTAAGAGCTGATCTAACAGAGTAGAAAGGAGGAGATTTTACTGAAATATAGCTGCGTGTATATTTACATGTACATTTAAGCATTTAGCAGACGCTTTTATCCAAAGTGACTTACCATCAGCAGCCTACATTTGTTAACAGCATTATGCAACTAGGTTACATCACCTATGAATTTGCACAACAGTATCATTCGCTCCTTATTGAATGATCGTATATCCCACTCGTGTGCTGCTATAAACCTGTTATAATAATCACCGATCAGAATCACCGATGCGTGTATTTCTAACAAGTCAAATCTACCAATTTGAGTTGAGACACTGCACAAGGACACCGCTGGGGCCCGCGGCGCCAAGGGGTTGACCTTTTTAAAAAACGAGAGAGATGTTCTCAGGGAAGAGGAGCCACACTTGCAGCAGCCCTGCAGTGGGATTCAATCACATTGAAATAAAATGGCAAGGCTACAGCTTGGCTCCCGACCCTTCATTGAGCTACAACTGAACAGTCATGCAACATGTTACTTTGAGTGCCACTACACATAATTGACACAATGCAGTTTCTGTTTTGTATGTATGTATTTCTGTGGCACCCTTCACTTAGTCCAAGCCCATTAGCGTGATGGCGTTCTTTGCGAAAAGCAACAGCTGGTGGAATAAGTAGAGGTCATTATTTCTTATTTTCTGGAAGATGTGACAGGTGTCGTTTGTAATTCCTTGGCACATGGCAGCTGACTCTCTGGGTGGAAGGGCTTGAGCATGAGCAGGAATCAAATACTTTCATATTTTCTGCAAAAAGTCTACCAGGGTGAATAAGCTACAGTATCACTCCAATTTATCTGCCTCTGATAACAAACGTCGGTGATTTCTGGTCAGTTTGAATGCTCCATGATTTCTTTTCTGTATTCATCCACCTTATGAATGGGTGAGGTGTTAACTTGGCATAGCATGGTGTCCTCCCTAATGTGGTTGATCCAGGACTTGTGTATAAGAACGTCTCTACAGGGATCCCCCATTTGTAACAGTTTGACATTGCAAAACAGAAGACTTTAACAAAACTATTACAGGAGACTTCTCCAAGGGTACCTACCCTCAAGGGAAATGTATACGACTTTAGTTAATGCTAATGCTAGAAAAGACCTTCTGAGCCATATAATTGAGAGCGTAGCGGTGAGTTAAGGCAACTGCATTTGCGATTGTTATGGCCGTGTGTTGGTGGCGGTGATTGAAGGAGTGCAGCGCGCTCGCGCTGATACATTGGCACACCGGCGTTGGTTAAATACACAAACAAAAGCAAGAGTTTGATTAAAGGGCTAGGGATATAAACGAGTGCTTGTGAAACAATGGAGTAGAGAGGCAGAGCATCTATCTGTAATAATCAAGTGCAAATACAGGCAGCCGCTCCTTAATGGAACTGCTCACTGTATCGCTCATTGCTGTGCCCCCCCAAGGCTGAGCAAGATTGAATACACCATATGTTTATCTGGAGCCTTTCCCTCAGTAAGTGGCACCGACGGTGTGGATTTGGCACGATCCCAGTTTTTTCCCATAATGCATCATTCCAGAAGCTCATTTTGGGGAGTCGCTTTCCGAGACGCCGCGCAAAAAGGACCCGGGCTGTTGGACGTTGTGAAACTGGAAATACCGCTATCAATTCACTTTGCCTCTCTTACATGAGGAATAACTGCGCAAAGCGTTCTTCGTTTGTCACAAGCCTACAAAACACCACGCTTTGTCCCTGTCCGCCATTTACCTTGTCAGTGTTCGGAGTCTGCTTGATAGGCTCAACAGCTGACAGGCCGTTCCACTGTACAATGTTGACGTCCGGCCATATTTCGCCACTGGTATTCTTCCTGCCTGTGTGCTGTGCTCTGATCACCATATTGTGATGTTCCTGTCTCATTTGACCTTGTAATGATGTTCCCTTGTCCTGCCTGAGCGAGCCCCCCCCCCACACTCCCCTGCCCGGTTACCCTCTCGCTGCCACGCGGCCATTTTTAGCCCCATAATTTCCTTGGCAGTAAGCTCCTGATGGGGTTGGTGAGGGATGCAGACTTCTATTAACTCAAATGTTGTACATGAAGGGAACCGCGGACCCATAAAGCAAGGTCTTGTCGGTCTCCCAGGTGATCTGACGCATGAAGGGCACCGCCTCCCCCACTCCCAACTGATGGATTCGCCTTAAAAGTTTTACCGCCCGAGAAGGAGCGGAAGAACTTTAGCAAAACTGCTTGATTTTCTCCTCCATTTCTACGCCTTCTCCTACTGTATATTAGCTATGTGCCGGCACAGGGTTTAGCCCAAGAGAAAACAAGCCCCACTTTGTTACATAATGTTCACTTAAAGTAGAAATAGAAACTATCGACTGCCCTACAATCAGGAAATGGTGCAATGCCTTGTATTGTATAGCAAGTTTAACAAGATTCTCATGTGGGAATTGCAAAATACAGACACTAGCTGCTGGGAGGCTAACAAACACTCTCGGTCCTGATTTCACTCTTATCTTTTCTGCTGTTTGCTGGATATTGACCCTGTTTTACTCAAATTATCGTTTCCCGCCAACATTCTGGGATCCACGGGACACTGACAGCTGTCAGTCCAACTGTCAGCTACCTGTGGCTTTATTCAGTTACACCTCTCAACTCCTCAACACCAGAAGTGTGTGTGTGAGCGGTTAAATTAATGCCTATATTTAATATTAATGAAAATGTAGTGAACTGACCAAAGATCCATAAATTCACTGCTACTTTTTACACTGGAATCAACAGAGAGCTAAAGTCTGAAGAAATTAATAAAAATCAATTATTTGAAAAACATTTAGTGTTTGTTTTGAGTGGGCATTGACCCTCACTGTGTAGGAGAAATAATTGATATCCCACATACAGTATAGTGCTGGACACAGCACAATTAGTAATTTGTCTGACTAACGTTGTTTCGATGGACACTTTATGCAGACTTTAGCTGCCAGGAAGTTGTCTCAGAAGATGGCTGAACATGGTTTTTGCAAACAGATTAATGTGAGGGAAAAGCTGGAAGGCTAAAATTATAACTTGATTCGATGAGGATTAAATAGTGTTTGGCATTTGATTATTTGTTTTCTTACCTGGGGGGAAAGGAAGACATCCAGACTATTTTTACAGTTAAAACTAGGAGTCAGAGTTTTAATGAGGCAGGGATTGTTGTCTTCTGACAAGAAAAGAAAAAAAATAAAAAAAAATAAAAAAACGACTGAAGATTTTGAGCAAAAATATTATACTTGTATATTTAATCAATAATGTTAAATTGTATTCCACATTCAAGTATATCATTTAATCCTATGTATTTATTTCAGTAGCAGCGAGATATGTAAATTAAAACTGTTGATTGCAGGGATCAACCTATCAATTCATCGCTACATGGACTTGTGTGGGAAAGAGTCTCAGTATTAAGACTATATTGATTTTTTTTCATTTCTTATTCACTCCTCTCCTGGGAACAAATAACATGCAATTCGCTTCTAGCATTTGAGTTCAAGTCGTTCTAAACATGGGTGAGCTGCCGCCTCGCACAGCTGACCCCGCAGTATCGGCTGAGCTCCTGCAATGTGGCTGAATAGCTCCTCTGTTATGTCAGCTGTGTAGCATCCCCAACGACCTGAGATGCAGTGTAAACAACAGCGTTTAGAGCGCTTTATCGGGTCTGCCTGACACTTGGATTGAGAAGACAAGCGCTGTCAGGCAGTGAAACAGTAGTTATTTCCCCAGGTCCAACCGTGCTTTTACTTCAGTTAAAGGTAGAATGGGTATGTAGAATATCTTTTTGTCAGTTTGGAAATGTATGTTGTTTAAAACTTTTCTGTTTTATGTCGTCAGTTTTAGCCCTCCAGAACACCATATCTATGGGGAGTTGCGCTGCTTTGGGTGAAAACAGTTCCCAGCTTTGTACGCCACCTATGAAGGCATCATCCTATGCTGTAATGACAGCGGGGGTAATGGAGTGGTTAATCTGGCTTCAGAGCCGGGATGAATATTATGATTAAGAATATGACAGCGCCACTTCTACACCTTGGAACAAGTGATGGATCCACATGTGTTGGTTGTCGCCTTGTGTTAACCGCTTGTTTCATCACTCTCTGCGACGAGACCCCCCCCCCGCACGCGCTCCTCACGAGGAACCGATCATACACTAAGAGGGGAACATATTTCATTAGGCGGAATGGAGAAAAGTCGGGGGCCCTGCTATGGAGCGTGGACATGTGTGCTCACCGTACGTCCAATGCCCTTCCTCTCTTCCACTGAGGGATTTCATGGTGGTTGGAGGCAAAGCACGTGGGTATAAATCATGTATATTCCACATTCCATATTATTAATCATAACTCTATATTATATATATAGTAGTCACATATTTCAACAGCCGGGATCTTAAGCGTACTGTAGACAGTACATTATGGAAATACCCTCCCTTTAACGGGAGGTTTTAAAACACATAATGATACTAGTTCTTCCACTCTGCCACTTTAAGCCTTCTCTTAATCTTCCTTTAGCCTAGTAATTCACCTACACATGTTTAAGGGAGGTGTATCCCTCCGCACACACGTGTGTTCCCACTATCTGACTCAATTTACGGTGTCAAAAAAATGCCTCCGACCGGAAAGGGGGCCACTTGCCGAACCGATCCCTTCGGAACGGCCAGTCGGAGACATTCCACTCGCCGCAATTCATCACCTGTTTTCCGGGTAAGTGCTGTGCTGCGGGCCATTTGGGCCGCCTTGGGTTTAACCATAGCCCAGCAATAAGTAGCCATAAAGCGCTGGAGTGTAATCCTCTGTAGCTGTATGAGCGCCTCGCGCCACGGCCGTGATGGAGTGCCCGGAATGAACCTCTGAGCTGGCCGGCATTGGATCATTTGGACGTCATGTCGGCAACGGCTACATAGAAATAGATTGCTCTGTGTTTGTTGGGGGGGGGGGGGATCTATAACCTGAGCTAAGATGCTTTCGAATTGAAACCTGTGGCTTGAAAATGCACAACGTATAACGCATATGAAATGGTGTATGTCAAAATAATTTTAAAAGACTGTGTGTGTGTGTGTGTGTGTGTGTGTGTGTTGTTCACAAGGTCGCCAGTGCTAGGGTGGAATAATTATTTACACTGCTGTAAATAAATAGTTGGAGTAAAATAGCAATATATATTTGTATTTATGACGAATAGTGGGAAAATGAGCACTATAAAATATGAATACACAAAGATGCAAGTCCTAGCTTTAGGTCGTTGCATTCCGTAGCAGGGAGGAGGAAGGCAAACGTGGGACTATATGAACAAGTCTTCTGTCCACTGAGCAGCCAGGGCAGGCTGACATGATGATGGAAAGGGTCCGGCTGGGACCTCGTCACACAGGGGGGGGGGCCGCGCGGGCCGCGGCCGGGGGCCGGCGGGGGGCGGGGCGCGGGGGGGGGGGGGGGGGGGGGGGGG
>JAOEHI010000008.1:4410993-4436535 GCA_025447815.1 Percopsis transmontana
CCCCCCCCCCCCCCCCCCCCCCCCCCCCCCCCCCCCCCCCCCCCCCCCCCCCCCCCCCCCCCCCCAACGACTAAAGACACACTGCTCAATTGTGTATTGTGTCCAGAATTCACTCCTCTCTACTCCTCCCCTACAGAGCTCCTAGACTCAAACTATTCTCTACCCCTCCCCTACAGCCACCCACACTTTAGCGTAGAGTCGTGTTTCAACAACATACACACAGTGAGCTGGGCCAGATGTCTGGGGCCGCCAGAACCCAATCGGGGTGTGCGCCTTTAAGGAAATATCTTCATCACCGCTGACAGTTTGAAAAGAGAACAATACGAGATAATAAATAAGGTCCATTCTGGCTCCATTAGCCCGATAAGCACGGCTGTCTGGTGGGGGGGGGGGTTGGCGCTCGCATTAGGGGCGCGACTCTTCCAGTCGCTCCATTCATCGCTGCCTCTGAAACAAAGTGCACATTGTCCTCCGCACATTACCGGACGCTTTTGATGGAACCCCAACCGGGGCCAAGCGCACGCCATAGATCAGCTGAAAAACAAGAAGCGGCGATGAAAGGCCTTGATTAGCGCCCCTGTTGAATTGAAACCAACGGGGGGCTTACTGGAGTAGTCTCATTAAAGCACCGCCGTTAACCTTGGGATTACAGAACTCTCTTTCGGGGCGTTAGGCTTGCTGAATGTCTCTTTGTCACTGATGTCACAGAGGGGACAAGAGGGACCGTGGCCATTCTGGATCGCATCACACCCGGCCGAGAAGCCTCGGCTTGTCTACATATTGATTTTTAATCTCTGCGGATGGGGACGAGAGTGCAGGCGGAAGGCCTGTGATCTTCATCACTGCTCAAAGACAATTATAGAGTGAGAATTTAAGGGTGGCGGAGGCTAATCCCGTTACCAGGCAGCCCGGAACCACCGCGGGCTGCCTGGCAACGGGATATTAACTCCCACCACTGTCGTCCGGCCCCAACAATTACCTATTGATTTCCCCTTTTGACAGTTTTTAGTTGGAAACTTAATCACGACCACCTACGTTATCATAAGAACTGCACTGTTGTGGAGCCCTAGCTGGGTGTTAGCCGTGACGACAACACCTCATGCGGATCATCTCTGCTCTTCCACCTACAGCGCTCATAGGCTCACGGGCTGAACAGTCCTTCACCGGACACAGCACAGCTACTTGGGTGGAGGGATACATAGAAAAACTAGTCCCAAGTCCAGCATTCTGTACAGGAATTAACCCTAACTTGGCTTTAACATTATGAAATAATTGTACAAGTGAACTGGTATAATGTTTGCTTCAGTCACACTGTTGTGTTTTTGTAGCTGAATGAAGTTTGGGCTCATTTACTTCTTCTATGGGGTTTCCTTTAGATTGAAGACGTCTATTTAGAAAACAGACGTCACGTATTTTAAGGAGTGCGGTCTTGAATTAACCTGAATTAAAGATTGCTTATGAGGACTGCGTCACGTTGAATAAAATAGCGTGTACGATATCTCCCATCTCATGGGTCTACATGTTCAAAACATATTTAAGATACATTTCTTTATGTATATGAAATCTTTTTTTGTTCTAAAACAGCGCTTATAAAGTGCTTTTAACATAGCTTAAACATATTTGTTAGTGAAGTTTCAGAGCTTTTAGACTATTCGTTTCATCATCAAAGATTTAGATTATTTTCCAATCATTTGTTTTCTGTCTTTATGGGTTCCTATGCTGTTTTATATCTATTACCCCGGGCATTAGTGAGGGGTTTGCACTCTGCACTGAAGCTATGGGGTTTAATAGACTGTTAATTTTTCACACTATTTGACAGAATATCATTATGCTCGGCTATAAAAACGAGATGGCAAATAGAAGCCCGGCATTGCGATAATAACCTGCTACACAAGCTTGATAATAATAATAATTATATCACCAGGAGGCAAAGTCAAGTGCAGATTTTTTGGCTATTAAATTAGTATTAGGTTGCAGTGGCTTTGTCTGGTTATAATGCAAATAAAATAATTTTGTACCACTTCATGAAAATAGTTTACATGTTACATGTTTTTGTATTTTTATTTATTTATATTCTATTCAAGCCCCAATCTGTTATTTCTGCATTTTCCAAGGAAAACATAATTATGATGCCTACAGTAATGTAAACACTGTAAACTTCCTTATTTTATGTTTTCCTGTACTAGAATGTGGCGTCATTTTTGCTTGATGGTAAGAGAGGCTTGCGACCAGCAAATATTTTGTGACCCTGATTCAGAACAGAACTGGTATCTATCAAACTGTATTAGACTGAAGCAGGGATAGTGGTGTAGGAGAAGAGGTAGAGAGGGGTGCGGACCACTAAGCACTGTGTGGGAGAGGCATGCGTTCTCAAACCAAACAATGTTTTCAGTGGGTTCAGCCAGATGGGTGATTCCCGGCACAATTCTAGGACGAAACAACGAGGTCATTGGTAACAAAAGCTTTAATCATCCAATTACAAGAAGTCATTTAGCAGATGCTTTTATCCAAAGCGAATTACAATTACATGGTGCTATTGCGTGGAGCAGGTAGGGGTTAGGCATCTTGCTCAAAGATGCTTACAGGTAGGCCAACTCTGGGGCTTGAACCTACAACCTTCCATTTGGGAGTCCAAAACCTACACCCCTAGACTATACTGCCCCCACGTAAACCACTTGGTGACACAATTCCCACATATTCTGAAAACAGAAAAGGGCTCCTCCATCCAGCCCTGGCGGTATATGGAACAGAATATAAAGCTATTTCGGAGATGATATCTGTCCATCTGCAACCACAGAGCTTACAGCTATGACAGGTGTTGTGGCTCATGGCTTACGGCTTACAGAGGTACCTGCTAAGAGATGGCCGAGATAAAATAAATTACGTAGGCGACAGCTGACAGTTTAAGAGCGCTTCCTCATTTCGTCATTTAATGGGCTGCTATCTGGTTGGGTGAGGCATTGATGGAGAAAAGCAGGTTTCTAAAAAATGCTTATTTCTGTAGTTTAGTAATTTGTTCATGACCTGCTCTTAGTGTTCAGAATATGACTCAAGTGCAGGTAAACTGTCGGAAACTGCATGAGATCTCATTGTCTCAATGTTCATTTGATTTGAGAGAGGAAAATATCCTTGAGATTTCATGACCTTCTACTATCCTTTTACTGTCCAGTTGGTGGCGCCATATCAATATTATAAACTCTCACTAAATACTAGTCCTGGCTTAACAAACTGCAAAGCTTCTCAGGTCCGTCCAAACTGTCTTAAGGGAAAAGATTCCTCGTGAATAGATTTTATCTTTATTGGGATTTGAATTAGATTAGAATTTGACCACTAAAAACAAATCGTAGCACCAGGAAGCTGTGTGAATACAGGCCCTGAGGTTCAGAGAAGAGGCCTTATCAGTGTCCACCAGGTCCTTCACCTCCATTGGAGTCTGTATCTACAGGGAGGTGAAGGCGAGAGGAGAAACGGGGTTTGGCAGGGGGAAGGAAAACCGAGGAGACGGGGGGAGTGAAACTGAGAGGAGTTCAGAGGGAAGGCAAGAAAATGAGGGAAAAAACAAATTGTGTGTGTGAGACAGTGATAGCAAGGTGGTTATCATCCCTGTGTTCCCGCTGTGAGACCTTCCTCTGTGAATGACAAAGTTTACACAGTGCCCCATCAACACAGCACAAAATGAGTCGGTCATTCATCCTCTATTTAAGTGAGTGTGCTCTGTGATATTTGCAAAAACAATCCAGCCACAGAACAATATGTAATTGACATGCATGGACTGGATGCCAACTGGTAAAGGCTCAGAATATTCCTTGTATGCCATACCAGAATAGCGGTATTGTCTGTCCTGAGTTGACAAATGTACATGGCACATTGAGTTGATTTTTTGGGAACAGTGACACCAGTCTTCTACTAAAGGGAATTATAGATGTTTGAGACCCCAGAACCCGTTCAAATCTTTTCAGCTCATTCACGGTGGCTCCAGTGAATTAATGTTGGCGTGTTCCTACCAACACAATCTCTTACATTCTCAAAGTTTATTCACCATTTTTCACAACCGCCACCCGCGATTACCTAGATTGTACATGCACATTTACAGGTGGCAGTACCGTGACGTGCCTTCCACTGTGATGTGTGACGTGGGTAGGGCTCGGAACAGCAGTGTGAGCCCTCCAGCCTTCAGACGTAGTCGGAGGTAATGTGGGTCACTATTGGCACATTCTAATTTAAACGTATCTCTGGGGGCAGATTACCAAGCACAACAGACTCCCAGAATGCTTCCTGAAATGAGACCTAAAAATATGAGTGGCTCCACCATGTTGAAGAGGTCAAACCACGTGTGTTGTACAGGCTGAAGAGACGACCTTCAGTAGCCTTGTGAAGGTTACTCGGCTGCATTCACTTAAGCAATTTAATTTGATTGGCACTTCTATGTATGATTTGTATTGCAGCAGTTTAAATTGCTCTTCGTACTGAGAAATGTGGGTGTTTATTTAGCAAATTTCAGGTCTTTGTTGCTCTTTCAAGAGAAAACTGAATGTGAATCCTCTCAGACATGATTTTCATAGAAATATAATATATAGTGAGAGGGCACTTATGGAAAGAACGTATTTCAAATCACCTATTTTTTTAGAATAGTGTTGGCTTTAAAACACTGATAAGAGTCCCGTTAAAATGAAATAAAATGGGAGAGAATAGTCGAGCTACGCTGCTCTAAGATGTTATCAAAAGGTTTTGACATACTGTACAAGCAAAAAAGGGCTTTTCTTTGCACTTGTGCTTTTTGAAAAATTGAATAGTTTTTGACAAAACTATGTATGTAAAACTCCAACGGTGATTGTTTTAGTAGATTTCAAGGAATGGAAAGTGTTTTACTCAAGCCCATAAGGACAAGATTTATGCATAAAACGATTATGGAGTTATAGATTGTAGCTACACTGCATTATGTAACGCAAAATGACACTGGCTGTTGAGATTGGATCCCTATAAGCCTTGTTTTTACATCGCAATTCCCACAAAAGGATCAATTTACAGCATTTATATAGTTATTTTTCAGTTATATTTTTGTAACCAGAGGGTACCAAAAGGTATTGGTTCAAATGTTGTATATAATGCAAACAAATGTAAAAATCATGCATACATAGTATGCTATGATTAGCTACGTACTGTAGGAGGTAGGGTCACTGAGAGCTTGCATTAAAGTGATGAGAGAATGTTTTAATATTGTCACATCTCACAAACAGCGGGGAACTAAAGTGACTTTCAGGACACATTTGGCAACCTGCCATAATTGCAAGCTTTTATGGTGGAGCAAAGCTGCCTTAACAGGAGAGCGTTGGAGAGGGAGACCCAACGAGGGACATGTCCTCAACCGTGGGCGGGAACTGTTTGCTCAAACTGCCGTTAGGCCATTGTTGGGGACGTATCCCGGTCGTTTATTTCAAACTAGCGACAGTGTCCATTCAATTAGAGAAGATGTCTCGCACATCATCTTCTGGGGCAGGACTTTGCCCTCTAAATCCTCCGTGAAGTATAATTTTCAAAGGTGGCAAATTGTCTTCCAAACTGCTACCTCTTCACTTACTGCGTTGAAGTCTCACGTGAGACTTTTCTTTCCTTTTCAGATGACGCAAGTGAATGAGCAGTCACTAATTTGAGACCGGTGTTTAACCTGAAGCTGTTCTGCTTTTCGGTTTCGTACTGTTTGGTTACTCCTTAAGCCGGTCGCTAGGCTGTATATAGGTCAAGCCAGACAATGTATCCTGATACGCACATAAAGTCAACCAGGCATCCCATCACACACAAATGTTTCGATCTGTCAAGTTGAGGGAAGCAAGCGGCCATCTTATCGTCACTTCCCCTTGAAGTGACACGTAGCCACCATGACACATCAGAATGGTGCAGCAGGAGAGCCAAATCATTAGATTAGGCAGATTTATGGCTTCATGAAACTTGTTATTACCCACAGCGCGCTCCACTGATATTTAGTCTGATGTCTTTATGAGGGGGCCGTTGTTCACCTTGCCCTGACAGACGCTGCCATGATTAGAATACTTGTGATTTGATTTGGCTCATTCTTGTCAGGCATAAACGTGTCTGCTGCACCTTAAAACCATTTGAACGAAGTGAAATGTGTAATGACCTTGGACTTCAGCTTGTAATCTTACAAATACAGGATTTGCTGTCATGAATATTAAATCCCAGGGGGAATTCAGATATGAACTGTCAGCAAACATGTTCCTGTGAAAAATAAATAACTTTTTTCAAACTTAAATATTTGAAAAGGTATTTTTCAAATATTTTATATCTCGTAAGATTGCACGAGAACTTCCCCTTGGTCATGATTCACTGCAGTATTTGACGACAGGTTAAGTTGGGTGTTACCTCATGACGACCAGCGCCGCTACTTCACGGTTTTCCCCTTCTGTGTGCTGTATGGCTAAGCTAATCTATTCATGCCTCGTGCCTATGGGTTTTTCCATCCGCTGAGTGAGGCTCAATGGATGGATCACCAGAGCTTAAATTAACCCCCACAAACAATGGAAAACAGACAGAAGAAACGGCAGCCATCGTGGGCTTATCAGACCGAGCGGGGATTACAAGGGAAATGAATCATTAACACTATTGCAACTATTGAACGAGACTAAAGCATGATTGGCAGACTGAATGCCAGGCGCAGGGAGGAAGGAAGACTGGGGGTGGAACCGTGGTCTGATACTTGGTGAAGCAGCTATCGTTATCGGATAAGAGCCTTAGGAAGCCCAATCAAAATGACCCTCGTTGTGTGACAGGAAGAGGGAAGGGACTGAAGGAATGGCTGAAAACTAAAATAAAGAAGATGGGGGGGAGAGAGAGAGAGAGAGAAGGGAAAACAAGTGAACGTGCACTTCTGCTGAAGACGGTAAAATCCGACCCGGGCCGAGGCCCGTGAACTAAATTCGCCTGAGTTTCCGAGAGCGTCTATTTATAGTTTACCTTGACTTTGTGTTGAGAGTGGAGGGGCTTCAAGACACGCCCCGGCGCGGCATGCCATGTGACCCCTGGCTCCTCTCCTCCCTCTCCCCATAGGACACCAGGTAGACTTTTAATGGCTTTATGGAAACTAGCAGGGTGCCGCGCTTGGTGAAGGGGATCACGGGTCACGGGCGGATTTGTTAACTTATTACAGTGTCTGGAGCCGGGCCCTTATCGGCATCTGCCAAGTCTTTCGCGGGGGCCCAGCGGGATTGCACTGACCCTGGTGGAAGTAATGGATATTAGAAAATCTCCCCGCTGTGAAGGAAGGGGGAGCGACGGAGCGGAGGGAAAGGGCGGCGGACGAGAAGGAGAAATGGCTAGAATCTCAAGGACAATGTGCAATGTCGCTCCGCTTGTGGGCGAAACGAGATCCCGCCTTTTCACAGGAGAGGAGTTGAAGAAACGCTGCGCTGGTGTATTGCGAGCTAAAAAAAACGCCACGTCATTCCCCCTAGGACAAGGGAACGGATGGGAGCCACAGCGAAAAAGAGAGACTCCTGAGCGCACCGCCGATGTATCTTTGTGGAAGTACTAAAATGCTACGAGTCGCCCATTATTCTCAGTAACACGAGTAGAATAAATAATTGTGTAGAGGAGTCTGCACTGCTGCAATGCTCAGCATTTGGACCATTTAATCAAATGCATTTGAAGGAACTGCAAGCATCCTCCAATTCCCAAATCTTGCTTGATTTCAGGGTTCCTGTCCTGTCTGGTTCCTGTTCTCTGATAAACAGTTTTAATTTGCGTTTGGAGGTTAATAGATTAGCCGGTGTTATAGCGCTAGCCTTTAACAGCTCATGTGTGATATCTTGTCAAATAAGTTATGTACTGCAAAATAGTTAGCACAAGTACAGGTTGCAGGAGTGCTTTATTACAGTTTTTATCCAAAGAATCTTCAAATGAGTACAGGTATTAAGCAGATAGGGGTGAGGGATCTCGCTCAAGGGTCAAAACACCTGGGCTTGAACCCATGACCTTTCAGATGGGAATCGAACACCCCCAGACCATCCTGCCCCCTTTATAGGCGAGGTTACCCCCTTTCCAAAGTCACCAAAGCGCTTTCTGAACATCATTGTGTAATCCTGTATGTTTAGATGGAGGACATTGGAGGTCGAAAACATTCTTTGATTTTAAGGCTTGCTTGTAGACATAGCTCCACCAAAAAAAGAGCTTGTCATTTCTCATATTGGTTCTGAAAGTAAAACAGTTTTATTTTCCTTCATGTTAATCCCACAGCCAGACACAAGATGACATCGCTGCACAGACTGTCAAAGTAGGTTGGAGAAAGTGATGTTAAAAATAGAGGAAAACTGTTTTCTTTTCTTGTTGCGGGCACTTTAATGTGGCTCTGTCATTATGAGCGCCGCGCCTACGTTTACGACAAGACACGGTGAACAGCATCACACCTCTAACACAGAGAGCATCACTCTGCTAGTCCGCTAGGATATTGACTAAATGTAACAGCGGAGATGGAAGGCGCACGAGGACAGTAATGTGAATATACTGTCTCCATTTCCTGCTGTATCTGATGGGGTTCCGAGGGCAGTGGGGAGGCCAGCCGCTTGGAGAGGGAGAGAAAAGGACGCCTAGCGTTGCTTTAGACATTTGAGAAGAGATGAGTGTTTTTCTGTCTGCATTTCCATGTAAGGGCATGAAGGGAAGGGAAATTAGCCAGCAGTAAATAGATGAGTTTGATAAGGCCTCCTAAATATACGTCTTATCTCCATGGAATAAATAGGCCGCGCTGTCAATCAGGCTTTTAATTAAGAACAGCGGCAGACACTGTTCATGCATGTGTATGTGTGTGCGCGTACATTTTTTGGGGGGGTGTTTTGTGTGGAGGTGTGCCCGCATAAGCAAAACCTCAAGTTTAATTTCAAAACCAGACAGTCGTCTCTCCGCACGTCGCACTGGGTGAGGCCGCGGTACAGACTGGACACACCCCGGTGTCTATAAATCACCCTCCAGGCCGGGCGTGGCGGTGCATCAGATAAGACGGCATGGCTTGTCTGGATGCCTAAAGGGTGACTGACATGACCACAGACCGGCCCACCGGACGCCTCTGACCGATGGGGAGCCGACGGAGAGCCGCGAGGACGCAGCGGACGAAGCAGGCCGGAGGCGTTCTGGCGCAGCCGGCTGATCTGTTGATACCGGGTTGTAAAACAAGACCCTGTTTATCATAGCCGGGTTGAGGGGGGGCAGAGACGCTTGTGTTCTGACACAGCGTGGCGATATCCATGCTTAGCCATGGGCTCTCTGCATACGCATATCCACTGCTGAGCAGTTTTCAGTCCACTGGAGTGGTTGAGGCTTAGTGCCTCGACAAAAGGCAAATATGTTGTTGTTAGAGAGGGAGAGAGAGAGAGAGAGAGAGAGAGAGAGAGAGAGAATTTGCTTTACACTTTTTCCCCCTTGCTGGTTCAACCTGTAATACTGAAAGAAACTTGGTTTAATACCGTCTGCCATCTACAAGGGGCTAGCTTGTTCCATAAAGAAATGTGTACTTTATTGATGTAGCACTGTCACAACTGGTAGTTTCAACAGTTTTCCTGTCATTTTCGTATGAAAACAAAAAGCCTCAAAGACGGCTATTATTTTTTCCCTCCCTCCATTTACCATTTGTTCAGCGGTGCAAACCCCGTTGTTTTAATTTCATGCAAGATGTGTTTTAGTGTTTGTTTGAATCAAAAGTATTTTTTTTCTTTTCTAATACTGAAATGTATTCCATTCCCTGTGTTGTGGGAACAATCATGTCAAGTAGACATTTTTAATCAATCAGCATTTCCTTCGTTTGTGTATGTTGCTTGTTTGAATGCTTAAATGAGGCCAGGAAGCACAGCTTAAACAAATCAAGCTTCTTGATGTTTATTTTTTCCCCCCTCAACAGTTCATCTGAAGACTGGAGACCAAATTCGCATTTTCATGCGCGACCACCCACACTGCATACATCAAGCAACTGGGTGATCAGAAGTGGAGTGAATAGTTATATGGTGCAGCGGGGGGGGGGAGACTTCTCCCCCAGAAGTCTCGCAATCGCTTCTCGAGAATGTTGGGCAACGCCTGCTGGGGCGTCGAGTTTAGTACATTTCTGAGTCAAAGAGTTATTTGTGCTCCGGGAGGTAGCGCTGCCGGAGCAAAGATCAATAAGGTGCAATAGATCCCAAAATGAAACAATGCCAAGGTCTCCTGTGTCAATGAATCTGCTTATCTCCGTCTGCCGAGCCCCACTCCATCCAGGCCGTGCGTACTCACCTGCATATTAGTGACAGTGCACCGAGGAGCAGGTACGGAGCAGGCAATAGAGGTCAGAGTATAAGCATGTGCCCTTGACTTATCTGCAGACCCACTGATATTTCCACCCGAAGACCGTGTGTGTGTGTGTGTGTGTGTGTACAACACGCGCTCGCGCACCCGAGTGCTGTGGGGGTTATCGCAGCGCGGTCAGGGGATTTAGTTTGGACTCCACCACACTGCAGCCCAAAGCAGGGAAAGGGAACATTAGGAGGAAAAGTGCCAGGGTGAGGTGAACGTATCAGAACTAATTCTAGGCTAGGGATTACAAACCAAGATTATAGGTTTGTGCTGGCATCTGTCCTGTTAGCTGTCCTCTTTCGTGGGTGCGCGTGTAGGGTGAAACACAACGTGGGCGAAATGTGTTTATAAGCCCAAACAGTAAATATGGAAATTCTCAACGATTCATTTTAAAACATTATTGGACACAGTTTTTTAAAAATGTATTCTGTTTTACTTAATTTAATTTAAATTTTTATTTTTATTTAATTTAAAATTTTTAGAATTAAAAATTGTTAGAATTAAAAAATTTTAGAATTGTAATTTTATTAGTACTGTTTTTTTTATATATTTGTATATTTTTTTATCCTTATTTTTCTGTATTAATATTCTTCTTCTTATTTGTTACTATGCTACACCATGGAAAATTCCTTGCATATGCAAACTTACTTGGCAATAAATAGGAATTTGATTCTGGTTTAATACCGGGTCACAAATGACCTAATTAGAAACACACAACACAGAAAACACAGACCCAATTCTTTCCCTTTTGTGTTTACCCGCATCGCATGCGTACACTGCAGTCTTTGAGGTTGTCCCATTGTAGAATGCAGGCAAAAAGCCTCTCTGGCACAGTCTGATAAGGCATGTGAACATGCACCCTGCTATTCTGTTATCACTCTGACATGCTCGCAACGCCCCCACCCCATCGCCTAGCAACAGGGTAAACACCCCGAGTCCTATATCCTCTACTATCACCAGTTTAAATGAGTTTCACCTTCTCCCAGAAACTGTGTACTGCAGTGGTTGCGTTAGACTTTCTCATTTTGGGTTGTGAAAATTACATCATTTGATGTCATTTGAATTTTTTAATGATAATCAGACATATTTAATAGCATTCTTTTTTTAAATAATGAATATACAGAACAAGCTTATAGATTATGCATTTATATGGAGGCATGGAGAGAAGAGATGAACAAAGACACCGACCGTGTGGTCACTTTTTATGCCAACACCACACGAAACACTGTGGCCGTTGATACTGAACAATGCAATTTTACAAAATCAGACAATCACAATTAAAATATGAACAAACCATTTATATTATTCGATTTACGCAACCTCTGGTGTACTGTGTGCTGGGTTTTCTCGAACTTGCGGTGTCAGTGGTGAGAGACATGACGATTCGGGGGGTCGTGAGTGACAGGTTGTCACCCCCGGGTTGGAGCAGGTGCTGATCTCCCCGGTCGGTCTCATGTGACCGAGTGTGGTGCTGATGGGTGGTTCCGGAGCCTGGCTTGGACTGATATAGATAAATTGGGCCAGAAATGCATAAGAAAAACCTCAATGTATCTGTAACTTTCCTTCCCTCAAGTGTGTCATACATTTATTTATTTATTTATTCCCGGAAATCCTTCAAAATCATTGGATGATATTACAGTACTTTTAATACTGCACAATGATTTCTGAAAACATAACCAATACTAAATTAATAGTAAATGAATCCCACGAGCTGATTCGACTCTCATTGAGGCTTATTTTTCATTGAGAAATGTGTTCTTAGACTTCCTCCACTCGTCCTTGCCCAGACTCCCGTCTTTGTTTGACAAATGTATTGTGACGTGGACATTATCCTATAATGTCAGGCAGGCTGCAAGGGCTGCTATATTCAAGAGTATAGCTCTGGTCCTCGCCCTGTTATTGCCACGGGTGGCTCTCTAAAAAAGGTTTTTAGAAGGCATCTCAGACACGTAATTTGTGCTCTTAGGCATAAAAAGTCCTTTGACTGTTCAGAGTTATGATCGTAAGTTTCTGTATCTCTTCTCCAGTCCACCACTGGTAAACTTGCATATTAGCGCAGTGTAAAGTAAATGCGGTGGTTTAACTGCGGTGTTTTCACATGGCAGGAATCGCAAGGTGATCAAAACGTGCTTAGCGGTTCAAGGCTCCTTGCGGACGTGGTTGAGCTGGATCGAAGAGTTGAAAATGTTAGCAGGGACGGAACATTAGCTGTAAAGACTTCTTGAGAAAACAGACAATACCGTAGATATTGTATTATGGGAGTTTGGGTGTTATCACTAATGCAAGGGGTGTCCAGATGCTGGAGGGGATAAGAGGATTCACAAATGGCATTTGGTAAAACGAAGGGGAATGGATAGAAAGGGGTAATACAATTCGTTCTTAACTAAATTACATATACTGTATTAACCACTCTCTTTATTTACATCTGTGGGTTAAGCGTATTACTAATAATGTTGATGGTAGCTAATAGGCACATTGTGACATTTAAAACTAAAGTAGAGACTACCTTTTTAGATTATAAGTTTAATAAACCCCATATAATCATCCTGCGCATATGGGCCTATAGGCTATGTCTTAAAACTCTGACAACCACTAGTTATAACTGTCACAGCAATGAAGAGATGGTTGAAATGAGCATATACTGTAGGTATACTGTATGTTCCACGTGTGTCTCCTAGAACATTGCACTGATGCATAAGCAAGCAACTTTAAGGTTATTTAAAGGACAATGATCAGTAATGCTCCCGTAACTCCTACTTAATCTCCATAATGAGCTTCATTGTTGCAATTAATCACGTCTTGGCAGCGAGAGGCTAGCCTCCCAGAAGAATGAAACAGAATAAAGGCTAGGTCCGTTCGGTTGTGCCCTCGGCCTTCAGCGCGTTGGAAAGAGATTCACGTACAACCCGGTCCATATAAATTATAGAGACACTGCCAAATAATCTAGTAACTGATGCGTGATTATGCACGTGGACTCGTTTGTTCTCAAAATATGACCCAAGATGTTCGGAAATAAGCACCACCTTTGCATATGATGTTGTGTTCTCTATTGTCCATTCTATTGTTGTTTTTCTATTGTTATCCTGTTTTTGTCACATTCTGAAAATCCGTCCGGATAAACACTTGTTTAATGTTTAAGCTCTTGGCGTGTAGAAGCTGTTAACAGTTACTGTAATGGTAAGTTGATGCATGGTGTCACGCATTAGGAACTAAGTTGATGACGGTTCCAACAGAACGTGTTTACCTACGATTACAGTTGAAACACGTACTTATTGTAAGCCTTATCGCAAGTGTCTGCTGAATGCTCTGAATGTAGATTGATAGATAGATAGATAGATAGATAGATAGATAGATAGATAGATAGATAGATAGATAGATAGATCATTTATTAGTCCTCAAAGAGGACATTTGTTTCCACAGTGGGTGCATACATACTGTATAGACCATCATAAACAATCACAGGCATAGAGGGGAGAAAGGGACAAGGATAAAAACATCAGGATCATCATACAACAATGCATCTGAATGTAAAATGTATTGTCATGGTTTGTTCCTCGTGTGTTCCTCGTCGCCAATCATCTCATCACCTCTGCGAAACGTACACATCCCCGGTTGAACATCCACTCTCCGCCAGATCGATGTCTTGAATTACCTGCCAGCTGTTGGTGCTCACCTGGTTTATTCCTGCCTCGCCAGCTCTGGATATCATCTACTACTTTGACCAATTCTACTGCCACTTCTGTAAATAAATCCTTGTTTAAACTTTGACCGGAATCATTTGTGTCACGAAAAACACAGCATGTATGTTTTAGGAATCTAATTAATTCAATTTGCACACTAGAAACGACATGAATGCAGTGTATCCAGAGACTAACTTTACCAACATAAGTATCTTTATTTGATAATAGTGTATATTAATAATTAAACATAATTCCTTAATTATCCACACAATGATGTGTTTTTTTTTTGATTGGTTGAAAATACCACACTTATCTACGCGGTTCTTGGGACGGTGGCATTAATAACTTATCTCAGCCAGACACATTTATATCAGGCTCAGACCATGCAGTCGGGGATATTGTGTTTTTATGTGCATTCAAATGTTCTTGTGTTCAGAGGGAAGATTAGCTTGTGTCAGTCAAGATTATCTGCCAAAGTGTGCACATTCCTAAGGCCTGAAAATCTCCACCTTCCATTCAGGCCTGGCACCGCTAGGCGGCTCAGAAACCGATCTCTCACATCTCCTCACCTCCATCAAGCTTCTTTTTTCCTCAGAGGGGGTTTTCACAAATAGAGACTCAATTGTTCTGAATCTTCCTCTAAATCTGATGAGGCGAAGCGGGCAGTGAAGCAGCAGGTGGAGAAAGAGGTGGAGGCCGAAAGGCCTATTATGATGAACGATTCTGTTGCATTTAGCAAACTATCGATTCTGTCTGCGGCCTAATAGAATGCGATGATGGCGCGGAGGTGAATCCATTACCCGGCAGGAAGCAGCGTGGGGCACACAGAAGGCTAATGTGTGTCCTATCCCATCTGTCATCACCGGAGTACACACACACACGCACACGCACACACCTTGTGGTGGCACAAGGGTCCGATTCTGTCCTTTCCTCGCCTCCGGAGCTGGGGAGGATTGTCTATTGATTTCAGCAGACACCTCTGCAGGCCAGAAGGTTCTCTGCCATCCTACTGTATACAGAGCTCTAACACCAGGGGGGAAATAAACAGACGTGGGAAACGAGGCGGCTGTATTAACAGAGCCAGCTGGGGAAACCGCCTTGTCCGTCCCCGTTTTAAGAGCGCTCCCCTTGGGCCCGGGATCACAGAAGCTGACCCCAGAAATAGATCAATAGGCCTCCTGGGACAGCAGGGATTCGCTGTGCAAACAAGCCTCCCCCCGCGACACAGTTACAGTTACTCTTACCGTACGTGCAGTAGCCTAATCAGACCAGACCGCATGTACTGTATGGGTTACACAGGAAAGTTTGCCCTGGTGTTTCCGCTCTGTAATAATAACGGTACACTAAATGAGTGCACATTCTGCACTCATTTAGAAAATCATTTAGAAAAGGAGAATAAAATAATTACATTTTAAATAGGCAGTATAGTCTAGGGGTCTGGGTGCTCGACTCCCAAACGAAAGGTCGTGGGTTTCGAGCCCTGAAGTTTTGCCTACCTGTAAGCATCACCTATCTGCTCCTTGAAATACTTGTAATTGTACTCACTGTGAGTCGCTTCGGATAAAAGCGTCTGCTAAATGACCTCATTGTAATTGTGGGTTTTGTTGGGAGTACAGTGACTGTAGCACATACAGAGTTCAGTGACCTTAACTGTGGCAAGGCAAGGTGTGTTAGCTATGTCCTGGGGAGGGGTCAGTGGCATGTTTTCCAGCTCGCTCCTGGTAATGCTAAGACAAGTGGAACAAGTCTATTTAGTAGTTTGGTGTATTATATGCTATCTGGATGGCAGATAACCTCGGTAGGGCGGCAGGGTGGTCTAGGTGTTGGACTCCCAGCCAAAAGATAGTGGGTTCAAGCCCGAGAGCTGGCCTACCTGTAAGCATCCTTGAGCAAGATGCTGAAATTGCACTGTTCAAAAAACAAAACACACATGTAGCCCTGAAGGTTCAATATACTATATTCGAAATGCATAAACAATCTATGAAAAAGACAGAACTGGAAAAACAGCAAGGTTGAAGATGCAGGAGACAACCATACTGTATTGACACACACCCCTAAGCATGTAGCTCAATAAAAACGAAAAAACGAAAATAAGGCACTAAAGAATTATGAATCCCGATTCCAAACACTTTTAAATACATTTTATTGAATAAGGGTTTCAGATATTGCTGTGTATCACCTAACATACATACAGTATATAACTGGTTAATACCAGAACCACAGTATTGTGTTAATGTGATTTTGTAATATTTTATTTTGTACCTCATTACAGTGTGGAAATATTGCACGAGGTACAGTATTGTCTGCAACATGGCGAGACACCAACTATTAAAAAACCATGACATCCATTTCTGTTCTGTTTCTGTAATTCTACATTCTCTTACTGGTGGAAGAGGCTTTTCCACTCTCTTTATCTCAACATGCAGCTGCTTGCTGAAGGGGATCGTATTTTTAGCTTTGGAAGAAGAAACGTACCGTACGTGGCTTATTTACTTCCATCACATCACCAAACTGTCAAGAATCCTCTTTGCAGACTAAACCTTTTGCATATCTGTATACTCATAATTGATTCTCTGTTATATCCCCCGCTAAAATGCCACTGAGATAAGCGAGCGGGCAGCGCGGATGGCATGAAACCCTCGCTGGTGTGTGATAGACTGTCACGTTGTATTGCAACTCTGAAACACAAAGATAGACGAGCTAGCGGGTGAATATGTACTCCACTTACGTATACCTCACGCCTGATTTCTGATTTCTTACTTTATTTTTCAAATGTATTAAATTAGTGTAATTTCTGACTTTAAACCCAACTTGTGTGTGGAAAGTACAAGATTTTGCTTGAATGTACAACATTCTCCCTACAAGCCTACGGTGAAAATAAATATGAGCACAGTGAATCTATGATATAGACGTGGTTCTGTAGACGGTACTAACGAGCTCACCGGCCTAACTGGCTTACATACAGTACTTTAGATGAACCCCTCCAGGAAAGAAGAGCTTGCATGCGTTGAAGCTGGCTGTAGGATCGTGAAGAAGCTGAAAGGATTCCTCGCGCACATGACGTTATTTATACCACATGCTGAATCCCGCGGCTTGTAGAGAAGTAGGCATTTGTAATGCTCTGTGTGAGAACTTCATTTCTATGGATGCATTAGTCTTACAGTAGCCATCTGTTTTCATCTCGCCTTTTGTGGTTCTGTGAAAACAAATTATTTTAATTACAAAAGCGGAGAGCTCATCCCACATGGTGGCTTTGATGTGTAAAATGGGACTATTTATCAAGAAGAACTTTATGATTTCAAAGTAGTATTAAGGGTTTGTTAAAAAAAATAAAGGGGACGGGGGTCCTAACTAGATAGAATGAATCTTTTGATGCTTCTCATGAAAAGTTGCCTTTGAAGAAGGCTGGAAGCCTGCAATGTCCTGCTGAGGTGAGGCACAGAAAGGCATCCCGCTCCAGTGTCTTTCTCCTCCACATCATGCAGCAGAGGTCCCCAAGTCACGTGAAGCCACAAACTGCTGCTTTACGTACTTATTGTGCGCGAGGAGCGACTGGGACAGAGTTCTGCTGGGCGCTGCTAATCAAGCATACTTTCTGTCAGGGCGATAAGCAGCGAGTATGAAACTTCTCTCTTTGTGATTTGCCATTCTCTCATCCCCTGAATACATTTAGTTTGACTTGGAGTCACGCTGTAATAGAACTCATTTAAGGCTAACAGTCAAATAATTATCAAATTTTTGTTTAATAGTAACATTTACTGCATACTATGTGTTTGTGACGGAAAAAATAATTTGGTAATTCAATGGTTTCATCTTGCAAATTAAACTTGAAAGGGCCCTATTTTAACGATCAAAGGGCTCGGTCTTAAGCGCAAGTGCATTTAGGTTGATGATTGAAAGGCTACTCAAACCATATGATAACACTTTAAATTTACTGGACCATGTATAAATGTGTGTATATATCGACTGCCAAGACGATTCATTTTTAATTTGATCGACATATCCATAATGGCAGTGAGAGCGGTTGAAATTATTCTGCGAGAGCTGTTGATATTTTCCCTTGTCCATCTCAAGCAGCCTTTCTTATCCAAGATAAAAGAAGTCTTGTGTACATTCTAAGCATAGATACAGGCAGTCTCGTGTACATTAGCATAGATACAGGCAGTCTCGTGTACATTAGCATAGATACAGGCAGTCTCATGTACATTAGCATAGATACAGGCAGTCTTGTACATAAACAGAGATACATGCATGACAGGACGACTGCCGATTTAAAAATTGAATTTACATTTATAGTTAGGATTTATGAAGATAGGATGTCTATAGGAGGTCTGAAATAGGATAGGACACAGCCATCAGTTCTGGAATTGCTTCTGTAATAGGAAGATAGGATTTTTCCTATTTTTGAAACTTAAAGTTAAAATAGGACAAGCATTTAGTCCCAAGAAGGTTCAATTGTGCAGTGAGTGGGCTACAACTATTGTATTGTTTTAAATGGTTTGTTTTAAAACACAGGCTTTCAGGAATAAATCCCATTCAAGTGTTAAAAGTAGGCTGTAGCATTAAGGAGGTCAACAGATGATCATTTGTGTACTGTATTTTAAAGATTCCCTTTTCTTCCAATTGAAACACAAAATGGTGATTTATTTCCAGGGCACAGTTAAAGCCATTGACAGTTTCACCCATAAATGAACACACAACAAACAGAAGAACTAAGGCGTCAAAAACGCCACAGAAACGATGCATCCCGGCATTTTATGTCTCTCAGACCTCAGAAGCTGAGCCCCAGGCTTGACTTTACAACCTAGCATTGACTCCCAATATTGTTTTTTTTTGCTTTTTTTCTTCTTCTGCGTGACTCAGAATCACCCTGAATCACCACGCGACCTGTCAGAAAGGTTTAGAGGCGAGACTGGCCTGATCCCGCCCGAGGTGGGGGGGCTCTGTGCGCGTCCTAGGAAAATCGGCGGCCCGTACTAGGGGGAAGGTTGTTGGTAGTGCTCACAAACAAATGTTACTGGGGGGAGGGAAAAAACACGTAGTGAAGTACATTCATGGCTCTTTCACCAATATGGGATTTAGCTTGGTAAATGCCCTAAGCCTGTGCTATGGTTCAAACTATGCTAGTTGGAATTTCGATTAGGTAGTGTTATGAATGTGTATATGAATGCATATTTTGAAAATAGTAGGAATGCTTCATAGAAACACACTACTGTGTACAGAATGTTCCTTTTAGAATGCTGTTTTGTAATGGGAAATCCAACCTCTGCACAGTGCTACAGTGTGCAATATATTTTAATTTACAAAAATGATTTTGGAAAAAAATAATAAAAATAAATAAACCTTCTAAAACCTCATAATCATAGTCCCAACTTCACACAATGGCGTGATGTAAAACATGTAGACCCACAATAGTGACCCAGCCCAAGGTTAGCTAATTCATTGGCTGGCGTGGGTTTTGCCTCCCATCAGCCACCTGGAAGGTTGCTGGGCTTCTAATTGGCTGCGGAGGTCAGTGCGCGCCGAGTGGGCCGGGCGCCCTCCCCCCACTGGAGGTGCTAACGGTGGCACAGGATGGGGGGTGGTCAGATTGTGCCAGCCGCCAGTGTGGCAGAGAGATGTGTGTGGGGGGGGTTGACAGAACCCCTATCAGAACCTCCACACGTCACCTGGAAGAGGAGGGACGGCCAATCGGGAGACCCGGATGGCAGACTATTGCTGTTCACAACGTCCTGCTGTGACGCTTTCCCCTACTGCAGCGAAACGATAGAAAGGTCTGTCATGTCAACACAACTACCTACGTGTCCAAACTCTGCTTCTCCATTTTGTGTCTGTGCGTATGAGCGCACAGACACAAAATGGCCAAAGGAAAAAGCTGCTGGTTTGAGGGCCGTCCGTGGTGAGGACCTTGTCTTTGTCGTCTCGGTGACGGAGGCTGCGACACAACTCGTGCAAATGTCTTTCCCTTGCCGACGCTACGCCTTGCGTGCCATAGCGTGCCAAGTGTGATGCCATGTGGATCATGAGATCCCCCGCGATCTTGAGTGGTGTGCGTCCGGTATTATGTTCCCCGTGTTCCTTCTCTCCTCCTGATTGGTGTAGGGGAAACAAAATGCTCATCTGGAGAAAGAGCCCCCCCACCCCCGCCCACTAATAGTCTCCCGGCAAGCTAATTGTCGAAGAGAACATTTTTGTATGTGAGACGGCGCTTCTCCAATGCACTCAAGTACGACCTATTAGTTCCTGCATGAATTGACAGGGCTAATGAGGAAATTAAGGTTTTATTAATTCACCCAGAGGACAAGACGAGGGTGTACCAGCGGCGGAGAGTAGAGGGCCTCGTCTTTGATTTAAAGGTTAATTTGAAGGTGGGGGAGGGAGGGGGGGAGGGATATTGTGATGCGCCTGGATCTCCGCCAGCTGCCCCGGCACGCGGGAGACCACTCCTCCTTCAACAAGAGAAAGTGAGTCAGACAAAAAGAGATGGAGACGGAGCCAGGTTGGAGTCCGAGGCCGAAAGTCCTGCTGCGCTCGTTACTCGTCATCGATAACGCCCGCAACGGTGAAATCGTCCCGCCCTGGCACACGCTGGGCTGAGGAGCCTCACCGGTTCAGCGCTCGACCCGCGCGAGGTTGGGGCACGAGAGCCAGCGGGGAGGGGGGGGGGTGCGTAACCTGACGCCTTGCCATGCTGGTGACCTTGTCCTGCCCAGCTCCGCCTTTCACCGTAAGAATGGCCCTGTTCCTCATGTTGCCTCCTGGTATGCTTCCTGTAATTGGAATCTGACTGGACACCGAGAGGATACTCAAGCACCGTAGGGGTCTAAACATGCACACACGTACACACACGCACACATATACATGTCCTGTGCAACAGCATTGAGAGGCTTTTAACATTACGTGTGCAGAATAGACTAGTGGTTTACCCCTGCCTGCTCCTTGATGCTAGTAATTGTACTCACCGCACGTCGCTTTGGGTATAAGCGTCTGCTGAATGACCGCGTTGTGTCTGTGGAGGTTTTTACAATTGTTCTGTGATTTCAAGAGTCCATTGAAGTCAATACCTACAGTATATTCAAGTCGAAATGGTAGTTTTCATAAGAACAGAGGTGTATAAAAGGCATCTCATAATTCATGTTCCCATACAGTATCTCTCTTTATACATCCACTGTATATGCACTGATTTATGCACGCAAGTCATAAATCAAACTAAATCTGTGCTCTCTGGGTTATTTTAATTGGAATAGGTAAACACCTCCATTAAATTATAATTCCAGACATTTCTGTCTGAACCACCTATCTTTTTCAATCATGCCCATTGGCTCTGACCATAATCTCTGCAATTGCTTCGGTACTGCTGCGTACCTGTGACTGTCTTAAATAGAGTCTTAAGCATACTTACACATGCACAAATAATCTCAAAATCACCCTAAAAATGTCCTTTGATAATGGCAGCGCTCATCCTGCAATGATACGTGTCTGCTAAGAGATTAATTAAAAATATGCGAGACCTTCTTGTCTGGTGCTGTTTTAAACCAGTGTGGCTTGAGCCAATTCAATTATAAGTTTGCTGTGGGACTGCGGCCCTTGGGTCTTATTTAATTGGCCCATGTTGGGTGGATATGGCATATTTGGTATCAAATGATAAATAGTACATTTGAGAGAGTGTAGTTTAAGGGAAGGTTGTTTAATAACAAACACAGTAAACTAACAAACGCAGTAAAAAAAACATATTAAAGAGTCTCTGCCAGCAATACCGGGACCTAGGTGCACCAAATGCATCTCTTTCGCCAAAACACAGAGGGAAACTCTCCGATTTAGGCCTGGAGGTATCTTACCCTCACAAAAAACGTCGCTTTGGTTTGAAACTCAGAGAGTGCGTGGCCCTTCCGCGTCTTGGTGCTAGCTTTTATCGCGTTCCTCCCTACTCCTCCTCCTCCAGCACTCATGGGTTCACACCGGTCTCTACACCCCTCACCCTACAGCTGTCCATGCATTGGTGGACATTCGTCTCTCAAATAACCACAGTGCGCGCTGGGCGAAGGAACTTGGGGATACGGGGGTGCTGCGATGCAATCAAGGTTGTAACCACTGGGAGCTAAGACTACATTGTGAGCTTACTGACTCTTTCTCCCTCACTCTGCCCACTGGGCCAGACGGGGGCTGAACGAATAGCAAACACAAGACGAGAGAACGTGCCGTGACGTGCGCGAGGCTCTGATCCGATCTACTTCGACTCCTCCAGCTCTGCCAAGACTGTAAGGCAGATAGTAACAGACATACCTGCGTGCATAGCGCATTAAGTCCAAAGGGATTTATGCTTGCTGTGCTGAGCTTTGAGCTGAAGGGTTGTGGCACCGTCCAGCGTAACGGCCATGCCTGACACAGCATTGCCTGCTCACGCTGTGGGTGGGGCTTCCTGTTGGCACCCAAGTCCACGTCTATTCCACAGCAACATGCAGAAACTCTCTAGCCTACAAAATATATACAGCCAACCCTAACCCCATTGTTTGTGCCACCTTATAACGCACTTTTGTTGATGCTAATATCACCTTAATGACTAGATTATCCTGATTCATGTTTAATTGTGAAGTTTAAGCGATATATACCGTGCTATAGTCCAGAATTAGGGAGCTGTAGTTGTACATGTGCAGATAGTATAACGTTAGGAGTTCTGGGTCTAGGTCATAGCTTAGCAGCTCTGAAGGCAATAGAGACACCTTGAGGTGGACCTCAACAAGACAGGCACAGGGAGGTGTCTCACACAGCACAGCTCTGCTGGGACACGGCGGACACTGACAGTCACTGCCAGGACGGGACTTCAGCCTGCTTCACTGCGTCAGTGGAGGCTCACAAGACAGTGCGTGCGGCAGAAAAGCCCGGTCCATGGGCAAACGGACAGGGGATGTGTCGATTTGGGATTGCCCCACATCTGCTGTCTATGTTAAGCACTACCTTAAGAATGCGTACTAATATATACTTACAGTATACTATATAATTGGTGTGTTTTATTGTGCTATAACACAACAAGAAAAAAGTAAGTATTTCCTTGTTTTTGTTATTGTTGTTGTTGCTGTTGTTGTTGTTGTCGGACTCCCCGCCAGAAGGTAGTGGGTTCAAGCCCCAGAGCTGGCTCACCTGTGAGCATCTTTCAACAAGATGCCTAACTGCTACCTGCTCCATGTAATAGCAGCATGTTATTCTGAGTCACTTTGGATAAAAGCGTCTACTAAATGACCTGACTGTAATTGTAGTTGTATCTCGCCCCAGTATTGTAAAGGCAAACAGTATGTCCTAATGGGCTGTAAGCCAGTTTGAGTTCTCATTTTGTTTTGCGAGCCCTGTTTGTATCCACTTTTTTTTACTATTTCTTTGTGAATTTATGCCCATCCATTCATGTTTGCATTAGTGGACATGGGAAAACGACGTGTGCTTTATTTGACCTTCCAGAAAGTCTCTCTGTATGGAGTTGTTGTTTTGCAGTGGTTGAATACTGCCATCTAAAGATTGTCCCTATGCTGTTTCCATTTTTGCTGTATTTGGGTTTGAAAAAAATAATTCAAGATGAAAGCAAAATGAGGAAAATATAAAGATTAATGTGATTACTAAAGATGTCAAGCGATGCTTGGATTCTAGTTTTCATCAAAAAACAAGAGCTAAATGGTTTCTTTAACAATGGATTGTGGATGTGTTGATCTTTATTCACCGTGACTCCTAAATCATTAGCCCTTGTTTATTATTCTTTTAATTCATTCATTAGGAATTAGCAGTCGTAATAATTCACTGACACATAATGCATGGCTCTGTTTTATTCCGTCTTTCTCTTTTTACCCTTCTTAAATCCTGGAAACTGCTGAAGTGACAAAGAACAGTAGTGCCAAGGTGTTCTTGCTGTGCAGTTTACTTATGACAGTTGGTTTGCTGCATGTAATACTGCCTTGTCCTGTTAGCCTCCATGGTAGAGCTGAAGCCAAGAGACCTGTATGCGTCAGCGTGTCCTCAGAAAACCACTGCGATCTGGTTCTTCTACTTTGCCCCCAGCCATTCTCAAAGAATAATAGGCATGGGCTTTACTGAGACAATCTCCCCCAAAAATCCACCCCTTTTCCTCCCACGCATCAAACACTGTTTAGCAGCTCCAAAGGGGGTTCAGTGGCGGTTTCAGCAAAAATGTTTTTGCATTCCAGGAAAGCCTAGTGGTAGTGCTTTGTAGGTCTCTGCACCAAGCCCTCTAAGCTCGGGCTGTCAAGTGTCTGTTTAGAAGTGTGATGGCATTTGGCATTAGCACCTGTTGGACCTCAGCTACGGCTGACATATGTAACAGAAGGTTCTCCTATCGAACTGCCTCATAACATAAAGTCAAAGCTCCATTTAAAACCCGTGTCAAATCCCCTGAGCATGAAAAATAATGACCTTTCAGCTATTCATAGGTCTTGTAAATGACACCAATTGTGTTCCAAAGCCAATCAGGGAAAAGTAACTTTTACAAGGTTTTTTTTTTTGTGGTGGTTCGAGATAACTTCTCCTCAAGAGTCAAAATTACCTAAATCCTTCATCAGGAAATCCGTTGGCGGCACCATATCGGTGGCTTAGCAAGGAGGAGAACCACTCTACAAAAGGTAAGCGATGCCATAATCTCCTCAGTAAACACTTATCATGCGTCCCACATTGATTAGGATGTGCCGCTCATCAATCACCAGGGGCTTGTCTGAACAGATTAATAATTATGCCACCTGCACTCAGCTGAGAGCGTTGATTAGGGCGGCGGGGGGAAGGGGGGGGATAAAAGATGCGGCCCTGTTTGATAATGGGGAGCAGTGAGGTGTAAACCTCAGCGCTTCCCCCGGCCCGTTTGACGCTCACCGTTACGCTGATTGAGCTGATATTTCTATTAGCTTGTGTGGAACAACGTGTCCGCCCGTCAGATTTGACCACGAGTACGTGTGGGGTGCAGCGGTGCCATCGAGGCCTGACTCTTAAAAAGGGGGCCGATCCGTTACTTCTCCGCTGCCACGGTTAGTCGAGGGCTACAACCACACGCCACAATCCCGATGCAGTCGGACGCTCGCCGGTCTAAATCGCCACTCGTAGGGGGGGCGTTCCTTCTCACCAACAGAAGAACACGAGTGAGAGTCCCCCCTCCCCCTTACCTAAACTCAAACCCACCTGCGTGACTAGTTAGAATCAGCATTACAAAAGCATTGTTGTTTTGGTTTGAAAGTCATTCCCACACTACTCCAATCCACTTTCATTGTCGTCCATCCTTGAAAGCGCGTCTTGTTTCACCGTCTTGAGTTGGGGTGAGGTGTAGCTGGAGTCATCGCAGGCCCATACAAGCCGCACAATAGGCGGATACGTTGGGTTGCATGCGGCACATGACGCGCAACACACCTGTGTTACATGTTAAAGACATGTTCAAACGACGTTTCATTTAAAAAATGTCAGTGCTGCAAGTACATATTTACATTTTACATTTACATTTACAGCATTTAGCAGACGCTTTTATCCAAAGCGACTTACAATTAGTACATTTGTC